>CM060594.1:40513905-41051405 GCA_030578255.1 Tiaroga cobitis
TACCAATCGGTCTATCCATCCATCCATCAATGTATCTACAGATATATCTATCCATCTGTCTTGTCTATGCATCTACAGATCTATCTATCAATCTGTCCATCCATCCATCCATGTATCTACAGATCCATCCATCCATCCATCGATTCAGGAATTTGTCTATTTAACTGTTTACTACTCTCCTGATGGGCACAAGACCAAATGGCTAGAGTCTTTGCGGGCTGATTGTGTCTCTGAATTAAGTGATATGGCAGGTGAGTCAACGGCTAATTTCAGCAGGTATCTCTCCTGGTAATCCGTAAAGCTACCGAGCACAATCAAACATGCCAGGCGATGTTCCTATAGCCGAAGATTGGTGAAAACATGCCCACTTTAGCTCTGAGCCGTAAGCTGTGCACTGATGACGGCAGTCATAGATCTGGGGACATTCCTCTGGGGACGAGGATCTGTTTATCCACTGTGGAGGGGGATGTCAGACCATCTGACCCACACACACATATAGTAAACTATGTGGAAAAACACCCGAGGTCAACACCATGTTAATCTTTTCCATAAAAAGCCACCTGATTTGTACTCAAGTGCAGTCTGTTCCTTTAATTCTTAAACCCTTTGTGTCTTATTTTGTGCTACATTCATGGAGCTCAATTAATTTGCTCAGTAGTGTGTTATCTGTAGTGTGTGTGAGAGTTTTTTTTAGTAACCTGAGCAGGTGTGGGAATTCCTCATGTGAAACTGATCTCGGCAAGAAAAACAGTTACGGTTTGAACTCTTTCCCACTCAACTAAATGAGTAACTCAGCAGGTTAAACTGAACTAGCGTATTAGTGTCAGCAGCCGAGCAGTTAATGATTCAGACCACTGTACTATTCACAGAGATGACTCAGAGAATCGTATAACTGTGCTTGTGGCTGAAAATAGTGGTTGACTATAGTTTACGCGATCCTTAGATGACAGCAAAGTAATCTAAATGTATAAATAGAGGAAAAAATCAAGCACAATTATCTGATATCAGCTGATATATGCAATACTGACTGATAGTGATAAATTGAAAAACACTGTAAAATCAGCTGATAACCACTAGAGCAGATGTAATAAGATATAAATTGTAAATTAAAAAAACTAAAATTGCAGCCAACAAGTGCCCAGCATTTTTGAACTTCAGTATTGTTTAAAAAGCATCCCAGGATGCACCTCATGAGACGCTGGTTGAACCTAGACAAAGAAGCTCAAATATACGACTCCAAATGAGTGATAAAAATAAGCAAAAGCAACAAATATGATGCTTTCCGACCGACCTGGTCAATGCACTAATGGTGCTAAAGTCTTCTGCTTTGGAAGCCAATGGAAGCCTTATGCAATCCGGCTATGAGCCTGGATTACCAGCCTAACAAATAAGCGTTATGAGTCAGACAACATTTAATTCTACTAAACAAACCATCCAGACAACTACTATCCTCAAGAAACCGATCTCATCTATCATCTTCAAGTTGAAATACTCCACCACAAAATCCCTTTATGACATTTTAATGAGTAGATTTACTAAAGTACACTAAAACTTAAATTCTGTTCTCACCAGGTACCATTGCAGGCAAAGGAGGCTATAACTATGCAAACAAACAACATGAAATAATTATAATATAACTATAATTATAATTATAACTAAGCATACTCTAAGCATTAGAGCACTAGCACTAGTTGAGTACTTGCCTTGTGTGCAGCAAGATTAATATACAAAGTCATTCATACAAAAAAGTTTTACGTCCAACCCTCTCCATTGACGATCAAACATTCATTGGTCCACAGGACTGCCATAATATTCCCAGACAGCAGACGAAATGTGAAAAGCATGCTCACACCTGACCTCCCATATGCAAATTACCCTGCGTCGGATTGGCCACAGTGATGGAACATCTAGGAAAAGCAACTTCTGATTGGCTGAGCTGCATGCTGTGTGTGCATATTAACCCCATTTACTGATGGGCTGTAATCCAATAAATCCAGGCCAAGCACACATGCTCTTGTCTCAAACAGAGCAAGAAGGCCAGTAAAGAGGATTTGTGCGCATCTCAGTTGGTGTACTGATGCTATTCCGGGTGCGTTCTCACCGGGAGAAAGCTGCGTCTCGTGTCGGGTTGCTGGTGACGGCGGCACTGAATAATTGAGTGAAACGTGGCCCACATCTGCAAGATGAACTCACAAAGAAACTTTCTATTATACATCTGTAATCAGCAGAACACACCCAAACTGCCGTGATTCATCCGAGAATATAAAGAAGAGGCTGAATTGGCTTTCAAAAGAATGGCGAGGTGCAATTGCTGTTGCTATGGAGACCTGACATGATGCCAGAGGGTTCGAAGGCACTGAAAGGTTTTGTGCAGATGTGATGGTGTGTGTGTGTGTCAGCAGCATCAAGCCTTCCAGAACCATGCAGAACAACTGTTACGCCACACATATGACGCTCCAAACGTGAGTGCTTGAATCAGGGACCACAACACGCTCTGCAAACAGGAACGCGGTGCATTTAATCTGATTAAAATCATCATTATAAAAGCAAAATCCTCTGCGGTGTACAGATGTGAGACTGGAGTGTGTGTGTGTGTATCACAGGTGGCTGTAAATGACACAGGGATTATGGCGATCACATGGACACTCCACATAACATCACAGTGAGCTTGAACTTTGACCGCACAGGACTGTCAGGGTCTAGCACCTTTTGCACTACTTTTTTGGTTTTCAAGGACTGCAAACTTATCAAACAATATCTTTATTACCTCTCAAACCCTAAAAAAAGGACAAATAGATCAATTGAAATATACTAATAAAACAAAATGGTACAAATAAAGTGCAGCACATGCAAAGTATGCAATGACTATGGCAACTTTAAGTATGGGAATATTAACAAAGCCCTAGAAGGGAAGAGCAAGAGTGCATGAACTTCTTATACGATACTTATTAAAAGACTAACAGAAGAAAACAGGATCAATATAATGGCTTGCTTGCACTAAAAAACATTATTTGTTGTTGTTTTTTTTAACTCAAATTACAGATATAAGGTATCCAAAATACTACTTACAACTTATTTAATAATATATATTAAATACAAAGTTTCTAACGGCTATTATTATTCAACAATTAATATTTTATATAATAATGTTGGCTTACTAATCCCCAAAACATTTTGCTTTCCTCAAACTGTTGTCAATAAACGAATTGCTCAAAGAGTGATATCTTGCCAATAAAAGAGTGCAAAGTGTAACCAGAAAAATTCACTACTGAACATTTCTGTGACATTTTTCACATTGCAATTGTACCATTCCTTGATTGCTTGATTTGATTTACATGACTTTAGGAACTGTGTTAATTAGAAACGAAACAATAAAAATCTGCACGTATACTTGTGTGTTCTGGTCTGGTTTCATGACACTTCAGCAGCCTCTAGTGGTGAAAACCAACACTGGTAAAAAACTGGCCTGTTAAAGTCAACAAAGTGTTAAAGTCAAGACTGAAATCAGAACTGACTTCGCTTCTGGTCCCATTATGCATGATCTACTGTTGTTTTCTTTTTTGTAATGAATATTTGTACTGTGACGATTACTTTAACTAGATGTCCTCGTGCTCTGTGTATAGAGTAATATTGTATTGTGTGCATTGTTTGCTACTGTACACGTGTGCATATATCCTATTCTTGTTATCCATACCATCATGCTTTGGAGATTGCATCACCTGTCCACTTCATGTGTTCATGGTGTAATGACATTAGAGTGATTGATTTTTTTTTACCTCTCAAACCACTTTACGGCTGATGTAACCTGGGAAATGTAACCTGTAAACTGAACTGGTCTGGGATCAGATTTCCACTTTCATGCAGATGCGACCTTTAAAACGTTTCGGCCAAACTGACCAGAGAGCCTTGAGCTGTGGTGTTGTGTGTCCTCTTACCGTGGGTGTAGCTGACGCATGGGCTGAGGGAGGGGCTTGTGAGCAGGTCTTTACTGGGCGTGTGAAGCCCCGCCTCCTTCCCACGCTGACTCATCCTTCCCGGGGTCAGAAGCGCCGCATCATCACCGGGCATTAAGGCAGCTATGGAAAAATAACAGGGACAGAAGGTGCATTTATAAAACAACTGAACGCTGAATCAGTGGCTGTTTTTCACACTACACACAATTTTTTAGGATTGATCTGGTAAGATCTGGAAGATCAGCCAAAACAGTTTTTTTTATGCACTGGTCAATTTTGAGATTTTGGCCTATTTGGCTTTTCATTACATGTTTATTTTTTCAGTCTACTGGAAAGACACAAAGAAAAAAATGGTAACACTTTACAATAAGGTTTATTAGTTAATGTATAAACTACCATGAACTAACAATGATCAATACATTTGTTACTGTATTAGTTAATCTTTGTTATAGTTAGTTACTAAAAGATAAACAGATATATTGCTTGTTTATGTTAGCTCACAGTGCATTAACTAATGTTAACAAATACAACCTTTGATTTTAAGTATTAGTAAATGTTGACATTAATATTAACTAAGATTAATAAATGCTGTAGAAGTATTGTTCATTCTTAGTTCATGTTAACTAAGGTAGTTAACTAATGTTAACTAATGAATCTTGTAAAGTGTTACCAAACAAAAAACAACAACATTTGTGTGTATAATGCACTTTCTTTTTAAAGTCTGAAGATTTAATTTAGAATAATAATAATAATAATAATAATAATGTGTTTAATTTGTATAGTGCCTTTCCCAAGCTCAAGGACGCTTCACAATGACAGTAAGGAACAGACTAAATGGACAGTAGACATTTGCCAAGTCCAAGACTTGAGCGATTGCAGTTGCATATCGCATTGTGCAAACAGTCGAATACACACAAAAACCATAACATTGTAATTACAGAGAGCAAAGCGGTCCAAAACAATATTTAATTGAATACTATTAGAACAGGGAGTGTCGACGTGGATGTTAAAGTCACTGAGCAAGATTACTTGAGACGATGAAGCACAAGCTAATGTTAGCAGATCATGGAGTTCAGAGAAAAAAATAGTTTTGCTGGACTATAAATTAGGATAATAGTGAAAGGACAGTACATGTATCATTTGCCTGATTTTATTCCTAAAAACAGGGTGATTTCTTTTCTGGCTGTTGACAATAGTTTCAGTGACAAAAAGAGAAAAACCTTAAACACTGATATAGCAACAAAATAAAACCTGTCTTCATCCAATGTTCAGATTTCTGTTCTGGAAATGTATGCAAATGAGTGCATATTTAATTAGATAATGCTGCATCTGCAGGTCTGAAAACTAGTACAAAAATGTTTGAAACTTAATTGGAGAAGTATTTTTTTTACCCTATTCTTAAGGCATCTTGCCTTAATTGGATTTAAACACTGTGATTCTTTTGATTTCAAATGACAAAATAAATTAAATAGCTTTGAGTTGGATACACGAAAAAGCCATATTTTTTTGGCTGTCTGTCTGACTCCGAGATGCACATTTTGTTGTAGAGCGCTCCCTCTAGTGGCCAATGCACAGAATAAAAACATGAAAAATTATTACATGGTATTGTGCTGAAACTCTTATCTGTAATACTATTATTAATTTTCTCACTGCAACAAGATTGCCGTAAATCAGTAATGATTGTGTTTGTGCACGTCTTCGGATGAGAAAATTAAATGCACATGAAAATCTGCATAAGACTGATCCAATGATGCAGTGAAAAATGTGTAAGGGGAAATAACTCAAGCTTCTTGTGAATACGTACATAACACACACACACACACACACACACACACACACACGTACACGTGAATGTCAGCTTCTTACCTGCGGTGACAGGGTTCTCTCTGCTCTCTGCATGATGCTGAACACACAGACACACACGCGCACACACACACACACACACACACATCAAGGGTCCGCCAGGCAGTGTTGGTTTTGGTGTTGGTGAGATTTTGTGCGTTGGGACACGTTGGCAGCAGACAGAAAGACGGCATGGGAAAAAAGGACAAAAAAAGAAAAGCAGCATTAGTTAAAAATGACAAACACAATGACACGCATAAGACACTGGCAACAAAATCAAACTGAACAGACACTAAGCAGAACACACACACGACAATGTGGATTAGCACAGATTATAGCTCTGGGATTCTAATTGGTCGGCACATCTGTCAATCACAGCACAACAAATACACTTGTGACAGTAATAGAGGGAATGCATTAACGTCACTTCCCCGCCGGAACACGCCCCCCTCAGCCGGACTGAGTGGCAGAAGAGCTGCTGCGTGACTGGAGTTAATAGGGGAAACTGCGTTAACGCGAGTAAAACAAACTATTATCAGTTTAAACTAAAAGTTGGACTCGATATAGTGTTCCTTACAACTTATCAAAGATCCAGTGATCCATGGATATTGACATGCAGCCAGGAATCGTGTTTCCTGACATTTATATGTGCCTGATTTCGACGCCGGGGAAATAAATGAAGAAAATTTGCCTGTAAACGTTTTATATAAATACAATATAGATAGGTCTAAATCCGAGTGATCACTTACATTAATGTTATACTGTATATCATCATATCGTCCAGCCCTAAAACTTGTATAGTTTTTGGTCAGTGTTTATTGAAAAACATCCAATTATGCAGAATATAGTCTGTTCTGTAGCTTTTTGCAGTCTGTAAAAATATACAGTACCTCAGATTTCTGGTCAAATCTAGTTGTACAGTCAATCGCAAAGCTCTTTCCCGTTTTAGATGTGTTTTGTGTGATTTTCACGGCATTCACGCTGAAAACAAATGCTGCCGCTCAGTCTTTTTGCCACTTGTGGGCGTGACCGCATTCACTCCGGCCGACGGTGACGTCATGCGCATACCCTCTATTGGCAAATGAAGCCGGTTTGAGGTCATGTAGGTTATTGATTGATTAATGAAGATTTCAGAGCTGCGCTGGATGGGTGTAATTGAATTAAACCTACAGAACCTGTTCATGTTAATGTCCTCATCATGAGCATGAATGACACCTCAAATCGTGAGGATTGCTGTTCATTTGCTTGCATAATCAAAAACAACATATTTGGCATACAACTAACTAGTCTAATCATGTCCGTCTGTCTGAATTAACGATAAACCAGCCTACCTAATCTGTTAAAATATTTTAGCTCTGTACAAATATAATTTAATAACAGTTAGAGCGGATTGAAAAGCTCAAGGATTTATGATGTTTGACCACTTATGACAGTATCAAAGCGGTTTCAGCATTACTGGGATTAAGGATATAAAACACAGAATCAATCCAAAAGCCTCTTTCACTTTGAATTGTGGGCAGTGTTGTTACTGTTAACAAAAACTAAAGCTAGTTTGATCACTAAAATAATGATAATAAATAAATAACAACAACAACAACCAGGCAGCTAACTGAATAAACAAGTTGAAGAATTAAATTTACAAAAACTTAAATCATTATTTTAGTTAATTAAGTTAAAGCTAAATAGAAATATTAAAATAAAATAAAAACTTAAGATTTCAAAACACATAAAAAAATGTCTAAACTTAAAATATAAAACCAAAAGCCAATTCATAATACTATACTATAATAGTATGTAATAATACTAAAACAACACTGATTGTATAATGTGCCCCAAAGTCTACACTGTCATATTTTAGGCAATTGCAGGAGGTCATCTGGCTATTTAATGTAAACAGAAGATATGAAAACTATAATATACAATGCACATACTGCACTACTAGTACTATAGTAGAGTACTATCCCATTCTCCAGCTCAGCCAATGAGATCAACTGAAGCCATTCTTATCAAAACGTGCTTCTATCATGAGTAACGGCATGTTTTCATTGCACAGCCGGGAAAGCATCTGTTCGATAATTCTTAAACAACTCAATGTCTGCTCCGCTTCCTTCTGCAAGAAGCTTCCAGCGTCTGTGTTGATGTTACTGCCCATGTTTGTCTATTCTGCTTCCTGACGCCCTCCCAAAACTCACTGTGATAAAACTGTCAGATGCAACAACTTCCTGATGATTCTGAAGGCCTCAAAAGTTCCCATACACTGTAGTGATCATCTGATCCATGGCTATTTTCACACTGTAAAAAATAATCGTGATTTTAACGGTAAAATACTGTAAAAATGCTACAGTGCAAAACTGTTAATTGGTTAACAGAACGTTTCCGTCCTATATACGGTAAATAACTGTGATAGATCTCATGGTGCATTTAATGTAATTTTACTGTAAACTACCGTTAAATTTACAGTTTCTGAAAGTGAAAAAGAACAACTCATTGTATAATTTACAGTGAAAAAACGTATATTGACATTCCCACAGTTCCCTGTGTGACACTTCACATTTTATGTATTTTTGTTGAAATAACTGTTTCCTCATAGTTTTCTTGGTTTTTCTTCTAATCAGTTATGTACATTAGGGTTTTATGTTACATTTAATGTTGTTAAATTAATGTTTATTGCATTTTTTTAATTTCATGTGCGTTACCATGATGGCGTTTAATGATTGTGTGAATGACACTGTGCAGCTTCTTTATTTAAGTATCAAAGGGTTAGTTCGCCCATTTAAGACGTGAAGTTGTATGCAATCCTCACCAGCACTATAGTGCACACACACTGACCCACTCTGTAGTCACTCCCCTCCTGGTCAGAGTTCTGGCCGCTGGAAGCTTTTCAAGAAAGTACTCCCGGTTAGTTTCCGGGGCCTCAAAACTGTGTGTTTTTACGTGAAAAAATTATTTCCGTTTCAAAGCCTGATTAATTTACCACACAAAAAACACGCCAGACAAAATTCATACCTCAGTTTTAATCGGCACTATTTCTTTCCATTTCTATCAATCCGCGCTGCTGTCAACGTCAACAGTGCGCACGTTCCGATCAGCTGTTCCAAAGTGTTTACACAATCGATTGACAACGAGGTAAAAAGTAGACAATGAACAATGGTGCGAACTTGTAAATTCCCAGGCTGTGACCACAAGAATGTGCCGGGATCACCGTTCAGAATCCATCGTTTTCCTGTTTCGGATATAGCTACGAGACAGCTTTGGCTGGTTGCCATCGGCTACTCTGCGGGATCCAGAATCAAGGATTATCGTGTGTGCAGTGCTCACTTCAGCGAAGACGATTACATCCCCAACCAAGGAGGAAAAAGAAAAAAACAGATTTTAAAGAGTTTTGCTGTACCAGTACCACGGGTAAGCTCTATTTACTAACTTTATGATCCCATGTCTAAACTGTACGGTAAACAAGCTGATGTTTAGACTCCAGTGGAAAACACGTGAAAAGATGTCTAATATAAAAACAGTATATAGGGATATAGGTACAATTTGCTGAGAAAACTATTTGATTGAACACATCAATTGCTTTGGCATTGGTATACTCCGGTTCATAAAGGTATCCCTTTGCCGTTGTGCTAAAATTACTGTCATCATCATCTGTTCCGTCTGACATTGTGCTAAAATTGGTTTCATCATCAGAAGTTTCGCAGTCAGACATGTTAGCGAGTCGCGCTATCAACAGCTGATCGGAACGTGCGCACTGTTGACGTTGACAGCAGCGCGGATTGATAGAAATGGAAAGAAAATAGTGCCGATTAAAACTGAGGTATGAATTTTGTCTGGCGTGTTTTTTGTGTGGTAAATTAATCAAGCTTTGAAACGCAAATAATTTTTTCCACGTAAAAACGCAGTTTTGAGGCCCCGGAAACTAACCGGGAGTACTTTCTTGAAAAGCTTCCAGCGGCCAGAACTCTGACCAGGAGGGGAGTGACTACAGAGTGGGTCAGTGTGTGTGCACTATAGTGCTGGTGAGGATTGCATACAACTTCACGTCTTAAATGGGCGAACTAACCCTTTAACCACCTTCTTGTGGAAAAGCTACTTGTGATGAGCTTTGATTTATCATGTGACTCATCACTGCTGTGATGATTGTTGGTTGTCAGGGTATTACAATGGTACAAAACAGATATAAATTTTTCAACAGGTTGGTAAATTAACATTGTATCAGATAATGAATTACGGTTAATTATTGTAAATTTTAAGTCAAGTCTGTAAAACCAATAACGTTGCTACCGTATTTTTGACGGTAAAGTTCTGGCAACCACAGCTGCCGTTTTTTTACCGTAAAAATTACGGTTTTATTTTTTACAGTGCATTAGGCTATCTTCTAGACAACAAAGTGATGGGACATTTCTCCTTAAGAATTTGTGAATATTTTTAGTATTATTAAAAGGTGCACTGATTTGGCAGTCATCTTGAACAAGCAAAAGCGTTTCGGCTATCAATGCCACGATTCAAAGCCAGCCCTCTTTAATTTATTCAGTGAGCAAAAGTGTCCGATAATAAGACGGTTAGCAAGATAGTGCAAGTATTATTCAGCTGGTCATGTGATGTCGCGGCTCATTACCATGTGAATGAAACGTCTTTTATGACTGGAGTCTTCCTCTCATGTGAGCGTACATCATTTTAAACCGATTTTTAAAAAACACTGAACATTTCTTTAGGGGTCAAACTTTGATTACAAATTGCAGAGTGCACCTAAAAATATACATAGTGAAGCAAAACAAACAACCTTGCTGTGACTCAGTCATACATTACGTTTAGATTTGATTGTTTTTGCAGAATTTAATACTTTCATTTACCAAGGATGCATTAAACTTTACAAGTGAAAGTAAAGATGTTAACTATAACATTAACTATAATGTTACAAAAGCTTTAGATTTCAAATAAATGCTCTTTTAAAATGTTTTATTCATATCCTGATGAAAAATGTATAATGATTTTCACACAAATATGAAGCAGCACAACTGTTTTGAACTGATAATAATCAGAAATGTTTTTTTGAGCAGCAAATCATCATATTAGAAAGATTTCTGAAGGATCATGTGACACTGAAGACTGGAGTAATGATGCGTAAAATTCAGCTTTGTTTGATCACAGGAATAAATTACATTTTACAATGTATTCAAATAGAAAACTGTCCTTTAAAAAATTATATTTTACAAAATTATTTTTTACTATATTTTTTGGAATAAATAGATGCAGCCTTGGTGAGCATAAGAGACTTTAATTAGAAAAAATATTAAAACGACCACAATTTGTTTTTGAATGATAGTGTATGTAGTCAGACTCACAAAGAAGTCAGTCAGTACATTCTCAGATTGCAGAACAAACTAAACGCTGATGTAATGCTGACGTTCTCAAGGTTTCTCCGGACACATATTTAGTTCTCCTGTGGTGCCGGTCTGATGCAAAATTATGGTAATGACACTCGATTCTGTCTGGACGAATGAATCAATGCAATTGCTCATCACCAGCACCACATGGAGTCTGTTTATTCCCTCTTCGGCACTAAATATGAGAGAAAAATCAACATAATTCTGCTAAATTTCTTTACATATGGTCAAACATATGATCAAATTAGGCAAGATAGACAATGAACATGCAAGGCCCAAACTTGGTGCAAATGATCTTCCAAATAGCATCCAGCACATCGATCCGATCAATCCTTGCATCAGCAGGTTTCTCCTCACACACACACACACACACACACACACACACGATACACTGATAACTCCCAGAAATCAGCTAATCAGATTAACCTGTTTACATGCAAACCTATAACCTGGCAATGCAAGTTAACCACGTTTACAATACTTTATTTAAAAAAATAATAATAACAAATAAATAAATAAACAATTATATATATATATATATACACACACACACACACACACACACACACACATATATATATCTTTCCCAGTAGTGACGTCAAATCGTAATCATTCTTGTATCAGACAGTTATGCGAGATGTGATGATAAATAAATAAGCAGTATTTTGACTGTACCGATTCTACTTCGGTTGCACGTGATGAGAAAATATTTTTATAATTGCTTGGGTCAAGAAAGAGTCGGAGTTTGCGATATATTTCCTCCACCAGTACCACAAACGCTCGCTCTGTCTGGATGCACTTAAATTAGCAGCAAGGTTGGTTTTCTGTAACATATCACACATGCGCACTTCAATAAACCAACAGAATTCTGGTCGAGTTAGTTAGTAGTGTGTTGAAACTGGTGGTTATGGTAAGGGGCGGGACATTTCACAAACACACTCGAAGCACTTGACCAATCACAACACTCTGATCCAGCTGACCAATCAGAGCACAGTGTGCTTTTCAGAAGGAGGGGCTTCATAGAGACAGGAACTAAACAGAGCGTCACTGACAGACCGGGAAGAGACGAGCTGCAACAATTTTACATTAAAGCATGAAAACCTATTCTAGCAGAGCCCAAAAACAAAATCAAGACTTTGATGTAAAGGTGCATAAAAGGTCCCCCTTTTTTTTTTTACATGAACACATGCATTGTCTTATTATTAAGCATAATCGGGTTAAGAACGTGCTCAATGAATGTTATTTAACTAAACGCAGTCAGAGGAGTATTTTGTAATTCAAGGTGCATGATGTGACCGGCTAAGGACGAATATTTCACAGATGCACATTTTCTCACTGATTAATCTAAAGGTGCTTTCGACACTCAGCTCAGCGGTCTTGTTTAAAGTTTAACTATGTTTCCTGCCCCAGCTGCCAATATTTTGTGAAACCACCTTGATTTACAGTCCCGTAAATGACTGTTTAAGCATCTCCTGGAGTGAATTCAGATGAGTCAAGCGGCCTGCGAAACAAAGACGACAGCTGATGTTTTAAACCCTCAGTGTTCGGGTGTTTTCCAGCAAATCCACAGGGAGATTAATGTGAAACACTCAAGAGCATTCGACGTCCGCTCGCATGCACAAACACACGTGGATTTCAGCAGCGGTCACAGTCGACGGGCCGATACGTGATTCCTGCTGGATCAGCACTGTCATGACCTTAACACCAAGTCACAAAACAACAAGAAACCCCCCCCCCCCCCCCCCCCCACAGAAGCATCGACAGCCAGGGCAGAAGATTTCTGATACACCTAGAAAGAGTCGTCGCTCATCCGGAGGCGGTATAGTCAGTCCTGAGGGCACAATTAAAGAGAAATAAAGCACTTTTAAAGCACTCTGACTCATTAAAGCTTTTAGGAATGTCTCCCTTCAGTCGTTCAGGCAAACCACCGACTAGATAATTTTAATATATGTATTGCACATTCTTTTTGGTCTTCTGAAAGTCATGGATAATTAGGCTGTTAGCATAAGACGTGCATTCAAAAATAGCTTTAAGGAATACTTGTAACTGGACTCAATCTTAAAAGCAAAATGATTGCGACAGGACAAAAATTGCACAAAAAAATCAACTTTTGCTGTTAGAACATTTTTAGTCCATCTTTCTGTATATTCTCCACTGCTTCTGTTGATCTAACTGTATTATTCTTTCTGAATAATTATATTTTAAGACTGAGATTACATTTTTGGGTTGTTGTGCAAGGAAAAACATAGCAAACTGTGTGTAAAATTCAGTGGCGGAGCCAGAGGGGGGTCCGGGGTGGCACTGGACACCCCTGACATGCGATTGGCCACCCCGGGTGCCACCCCAAAATTTTATTTGCTGGCAGTTGCTGATGCTGATTTTTTTTTTTTTTTTTAATCACGTTCGCCGGCAATTTTCAAACGGACGAGCAGAGGACGAGAGGTGGTTTGCAAGATACCGAACTTCACCGAATAAGAAAACATCATATTTGAAGTAAGCTTTTAAAGTTTAGCAT
Source organism: Tiaroga cobitis (assembly GCA_030578255.1). NCBI lineage: Eukaryota > Metazoa > Chordata > Actinopteri > Cypriniformes > Leuciscidae > Tiaroga > Tiaroga cobitis. Next base: position 40,527,597 of record CM060594.1, read on the forward strand.
CAGGGTGGTTTGCTCCCAATAGCCTACATTAGGCCTAATACACGCATATACAGTACCTTGCCGTGTGTACGTTACAGTATACAAATGTTCTAGCTAATGTGAGGATAGGAGATCAACACGCAGGCAAAGAAGAGCAGAAACAAGCGATATCATAATGCGATCACTAGAGGACTATGAAGCTTTATGGGTGTAGGTTGTTGATTGACTCGATCTACTGTGTTTTGATCATCATTATGAATCTTATCTAGATGTAGTCTTTGATAAAAATGCGATTTTCTCAGCTTTTTGCTCATGTTGCTTTTTATGAAACTTGCCAACATTCAAGTGTTGATTAAAAAAAAAAGACGCACGAAGCTAGAATAACATTATTTTTTTGTTTTTGTTTTAAAAGCACAGGGTTTGTTCTTTCTTTTGGTATGTTCAGATATTCATACAACAAAATATTCTTGGGTGCCATGAAATTGTGAAAATTACCAAAACCACTTTTTTTTATACTGGCGAGAAAGATTTAAATGTTGGTAATTAGATGATGATTAGAATATGAATATGATTGGAATCATATTTTAAATTTGTCATATTTTTTAACATGGTCAATTAAACATGAAAACAAAGGGAGAGAATGATCAGAGTTATTTTAAAATAAGCACAAACATAGTCCAGTCATTTTATGAAAAAAGGTTGAACAAATTGCAACAGAAGCAAACTCAAATAATTGTGTATCCTCATTATGTCCTGAGTAAGGAAACAAAGTCCCTAAGAATCCCATTTGGGGAAAGTTTCGAAATCTGTTTCTGGGGATTCACTTTTTATTTTACTTACCTTTTGTCTTCTGCATTCTCCTTACCCTTGTCTCCTGTTCTTCCCTTAGACTCGTCCCCCAGAAACAGTCGCACAGACCCAGCCCCAAACCCCATCTCTTAATAATTAAAAAAGGCTGGTTTCTAAAGTACTTCTTCCTGCCTCTATATATTAATGCTCATGGGTAGCCTAAATGGGTTCCATTCAGACCTTAACATTAAGTATTTTACTGTTATGTGTCAACAAGATTCAACAAGACATTTTCACCTGGCTAGACCCAATGTTTAGATCTGCAAATTAGCACATACGTAATTAGATTATGCACCGTTTGTCCATCTTAACAAACAATTTTAAAAAACTTGGAATACATTTTTTGTTTGTCTTGATGTAAGTAATCAACTCAGTAATTTTCATGGTGATATCTAAATGTTAAACTTTTTACCCTATTCTCGTAAGAAAAAGAATGAATAGGCGTATGAATAGGCTATATTTGTTTTTTTTTCTAAACTTTCCCTAATGGGATTCTTTTTTTTCCTTACTCAGGACATATTGAGGAGGATACAAAATCAGTTGAGTTTGCTTGTTGCAATTTGTTCAAGGTTGACCCCCATTTTGGCTTAAAATGACTGGACTAACAGGCAGATCAGGTGCAAACAGACCCCCCAGCCCTTGCATCACCACTGGTTAGTCAGAGTCAGTGTGGTCCGACTTCAGAACCAGCAACAGGTCAGAGCATCTACCAGACACAGGCAGTCAATCACATACCCAATTCAGGAATTTAAGTTGAGATGATTTTGCCAGATTAAAAGGATAGTTCACCCAAAAATGAACAAAAAAAAAAATAATTATAAATTCAATAATTAGAATTAGAATTATTATAAAGAAAGAATTATGTTGTATTTAATCTTCCCAGGATAAGATTTTATATTGATGGGCAATAAAATTGTTTAACTTTTTCAAGGACATGTCTGCTTGATGCCTGCTATATCTAATAAAAGATAAAATAAATAAAAAAACATTTTTTTTTTGTAAATGTGAGTTTTTTTGTAAATAAATGCAGCAGTTCATAACAGACACATGCGGTATCTTATCTACTTGGTGCTTCAGCTTTGTTTTCTGCAAATATTTTGGATGTTCAACACTTATAGACACAAACAGAGTGACCCAATTCCTTCCACAAGCTTTTCCACTGTGTGTGTGTGTGTACTGTGTACCCCCGAAAGTAGCAGTGGCCACCCCCTGGCCACCCCATGTATAAAACTCTAGTTCCGCCACTGGTAAAATTATATTTATATGGCCAGGCAGGAGACTTGGTTAAATGGGTGTAAGTGGTGTGCAATAATAGCAAGAGCTCACTTTTGCTGAAACATGCCTTTCAACAAATCATGTTACACAACTTGGCAAATGGTAATGTATTTCACTTAATTAATATTCATGAGCTCCTGATCTTTATTCATGCTCCTGCCTGCTTGCTTATAAATGCATTTCCTGTTCGTTAGATAAGTAATAATCCAGTAATCGTGTAAGCAAACTGAGGGATGCACTTAAATGATTGTCTACAGCCATTGACAGCATTATATAAATGCTAAAAAATATTTCCTCAAAGAATTTGCTGTTATGCTTAGACTCTTTCACAGTCAAAAACTCTCCTATTACATACGCAAATAAGTGTGTTGTTAACAAGAATGCTAAAAGAGAAAGAAAACTCAGATGGAGAAAGGAAGGTAAAGTCGGTGTATACAGTATCAATCTATCACCGGGATGCTTTTAAACGCTTCTCATTGGCTGGTAATGGGTTGGGATCCCTGTGAGGTGTTTTGGTCCAGGGAAGGATCCCATTACCTCTGCTGTGTTCTCACTGATCTCCAGTCAGCCTTAAGATCGACCGCTGGCACATTTCAGATGGTTCAGCTCCAAATCTCCTTTAAATTATTCTGTTTGAGAGAACATTGCAGATACAGCAGTGTGGTAATGTCACTAAAGCACTTTCCATCTACTTCAGGGGAGTGAAAATGTCAATGAAGTCTGGGATGGCAAACGCATCTGATCGGCTAATGCTGTCTGTCAGCTGGTGGGAGAGGAGTCGGCAAACACTTGCTAATGACAGACGTTTAACATCACACACAGCTGACGTGGATGAGGTTGAGCTGACAACCGCAGAAGATGCCAAGAAAGAGGAATGGAAGAAAGGTGTAGTTTTACTGGCAAAGAAACAGAGCAATAAAAACAAACGGGAGCCAGCAGGACAAATACTGATGGAAAATAAACAAATTCTGTTTTGCATTTAAAATGACCTGAGAGTGAGAGCACTCTAGACACCGTGTTTACGTGCTCGAGATAAAAAAAATTACACAAACTCTCAAATGAATGCAATAATGAATAATATCTAGTAAAGAATAAAACATTTAGAAACATGTATATGTATATAACTCTATAATTCTATAGTAAAAAACAACAAAAAAATTAATTAAAAAACAAATCCTTTCTAAAAAAAATTCATAAAATAGTCTGATTTCTCAAATATATATTTGATAACTGAAATGTCATTGTTTTATATACGAGAATATATCCATATTTTAAATAGAATTATAAAGATATAACATTATTATAAATATTAAGATTTAATAATTCAGTTTTTTGTATATTCAAGAATTCAATGTTTTGTTAAATATATTTAAGAAGTGTAATTTTGTGTGTAATAACTTTTTTTTTATACGTTTGAGAATTATATTTAATAAAATAACTTGTTAAAAAGGGGAACAAATTATGTTAGATTGTTATATTTTTGGGGCATCATGCCATCAAGGCAAACACCAATTCAAAAAACATTTTCTTCAGAAAATGTACAAATGTAGTTTTCTATTGTTTTATTAACACACGGGCCGTGAGACTGGGTCATGAGACGAACACACACATTCCCAGAGCCCTGCTTTCTGAACAGTACGGTCATGCTTTGGCCAACCATCCGCAGACAAACCACTCGCACAGATTACCCAACAGCTGTCTCGTGTCCAGAATTCACAACACACACACACACACACAATGCAAATGCTGTTACTATAGTAAAACTACAGCATCTAAAGTTGCAACGTTCCCAGAGCCCACAGATGATCAGAGTTCAGTAACTGTTCAGAAAACAAACAAACAATAATCACGTCTACAGCCCAACAAAATCATTCAAGGTCCTATAAGACACAGAGCACTCGTATATCAGTGCAAGACTCAGGATCAACACAGAGCGCCGTCTACAACACCACCCCGCGATCCATCATCCGTCTGGATGTATTATAAGAGTAACAGAGAAACGGAGCCCTATCCTACCGTCAGCAAGCCACAGCCGTCTGCGCAGACACAGAGATCATACAAACACACACTGTGCGTGCGGGACAACACGAATCGCTCTGTTCTCGCTCGCGCAGTACTGATCTACTCTTTCCCACACACTCCTCCATCTCAGATGCTGCTCCTCCCTGTTGATCATTAAATGATCCTCTGTTTGCTCAGGGTTTCTCACGACTGGACAGTCAGTGAACTGGACATTATGAAAACTTAACAGACACCAGACACACACACACACACACACACACACACACACACACACACTGATGTTTACATGACATGCAGGTAAAAAAAAAAAAAAAGTATTCTTTTTAGGAAGCGTTTTATTTTGATTATGATTGAATTCATTATTACTTACTTTATGAAACTGTCTGGACACCCCAAACAAACTAAATAAAACTTCCATTTATAGAAAAGCAAAAAAACATTATTAACTAATAATTTCTGTAAGGTCAGTAAGTTAATACTTCAATTCAGCAAGGATGCATTAAATTGATTAAAAGTGACAGTAAAGGCATTTTTTACAAAGGACAAAGGATGTTACAAAGGATTTCCGTTTCAAATAAATGCTGTTCTTTTGAACTTACTATTAATAAAAAGGTTTCCACAAAGATGCAGCGCAACTATTTTTCAACATTGATAATAATCAGAAATGTTTCTTGAGCATCAAATCATCATATTAGAATGATTTCTGAAGGATCATGTGACAATGAAGACTGGAGTAATGATGCTGAAAATTCAGCTTTGATCACAGGAATAAATTACATTTTTTTAATCAAATAAATGCAGCTTTGGTGAGAAAAAGAGACTTCTTTCAAAAACATAAAAAGAGAGATTGATAACAGTAGTGTATGAATGGTAACAGTAACAGTAGTGTATGAATGGTTAGTTTATGACAGTGCTGTTCACGCACACACACACACACACACACTCAAAGTTGACCTAAAACAACTTATTTTAACATGTTCTAATTGACCACGTTTACTTAGACACGGCATTCAAACTTGACCAAAAAGCTTCTTATATTTATAAACCACCCTTAAGTTGACATCTGGATAATTGCACCAACCCATCATGACTCATTTCCATTTTCCATCTGACTATTAATAATTCATCATTCATTCATTCATTCATTCATTCTATAAACCGCTTTATGAGGCCATTACAGAAAATACAGAATATAAAACTCACTTCACAATGCCATTAAAGACTATGGCTTCACAATCAGTAAAAAGAGGCTCATTTCTGAAATAATATGAAGATATTGACAGACTATAAATAGCGGAAGTGTCAGAGCAAATATAGATGATGTTCTCTGAAGATCCTAAACTTCAGTAGAAGTAATAACTCACAATATGCTAATAAAAAAACGAATTAATTTACATTTACATAAACATGAGGCTATTCGAAGAGCGTTTCCAGCAGGTCACAATGAGCAAACATTTTATTTTCATTTTATATTTCTAAATCCAACATTTCCACTGGTGTCTGTGCATCTGTGTTTAGTCGAAACATCCCGTTCATGGCCTCGTACGGCTGACATCTGCTCCCAGATACGAGACGCTCAGAGTTTGTCTCATCTACCAAAGACAGGAAACTAGTGGCAGAGATGTAAAATTATGACCAGCGTCATCCTGCGTTTCCTCATCAGTGCGCATATATAAACACATCAGTCTGATGAAACTATGATGACTATTTGAAATGGTCAAACTTCAATAAATTCAATTCACATACTTTTGAATGTCAACCATGTTAATTAAATAAAACCCTGAATATTTTTGAGGTAAAGAAGTAATACGGTCAACAAGACCAGGTTGTGAATATAGCAAGAAGTCAAAAAATAAGAAGAACACACAAACATACAAACTAAGCTCCAGTGCATCTTGGGATAGGGCTCAGACCGAAAGTATGACAAACGATCCTGTAAATAAGGCCTGGCTCTCGGGTCAAGGTTTACTGATTTTTCCAGCAGAAGTCATAAAGCAGCTGTAATTTTACATCCCTCCAAACTTTACAGCTCATCGTGTCTCTGTCCGTTCAGGTGATTCAGGCAGGAAGGGTGTGAGATTTATAACTCAAAGCATTGGAGTAAATAACGCCAGTCGATCCTTATTTTCAATCCAATTTAGGCGTCATGGCTGATCAACTGCTGTTTCATTGCGTGCCCATTAACAGCAAAGAAGAGAATCGAGGACTGGAATGACAATAAAACTGAAAAGGGCTAAAACACTGTAAAAAATAAAATTCAGATTCATTCTCAGAATAAGGCTGAACTCACAAAAACTAAAGTCCAAGTTATTTTTCACCCCCAAAATCAAAAGTGATTTTTTTTGTTTTGTTGAAATTATACTAAAAATTAAGCCTATTCCTAGAATCATTAGCATTCTTGCATTGTTCCATTATTATATTATTATTAAATACTCCCCAAATTCTAATTACCATAATGTGCAATAATGTATCATTACTGCAATATTATATTATATTAAAAGAAATTAAAAGTACATTATGGTAGTTTTTTTAATTTATGCTACATTTAAGTATTTTTACATGTATCTGGACAGAAACAAATATGCATCATATTTCTACTGAAATAAAAAGATGTCATTTCATTCACTTTTCATTTTATTTTTTTTCTTTGTACAAAACAGATTATTAATAATAAATATTTTCTCGTGAGATTCACCCATAATTGTAATTAACCTCACCCGTAATTAATCGATGCTGATGCTTTTGTGAATGAGTGAGTGAGTGAGTGAATGGATGAATGAACGAATGAAAGGTGTGCAATGACAACCCATTTACAGGGAACTAAAAGCCAAAATTGTCTGGCACGCAGTGACTTCCTTCTCTGCCGCTTCAGAGAGCTGAAGATTTGATCTCAAAGTGGACACTAAACCTTTATGTATTTTCTGACACGTGTGAAACAAATAGAGCCGGATGAATATAAACCACACTTTACTGAAATTAACAATAAACAAACAAACCCCTCACAGCCAGGGCCTGAAGTTAACTTTTTTGGCCACCAGCCACTGTGGCAGGTGGATATCAAAATTCACCTGCCACAGAGACTTTTTACCAGCCTTTTTTTTTTTTTTTTTTTTTTGCCTCATAGCCTAAAGGTGAAAAACGGGAATTTCACAATATTGTTCTTTAACTTGTACACATTTAAGTGCTGTCAAGTTATTAACGAAATCAATAGAAGTAATAATAACTCTTAGAATATACATTTAAAAAAAATCTTTTTATTCATTGATTTTGACACACACACGCACAACAGATCTATAGACCTACCGCAGCTCGTATGTAAACAAATCACCCGCGGCTGTGTTGATGGCTGATTTAGTCACGTAGACAGCTAGGTCCTGACAGCTTTTAGTTACAGCGTTCAGGAACCGTTAAGCAGAACTAAATTAATATTATTACTGGTAAAGTTACCGGGTACCGGACATTTTCTCACCGGTTCCCAACTCACAACATGTACTACAGTTGCACACGCACACATCTGTGCAACTGTCATTGTTCTGGAGCCTACGTCAGCGTTACATTATCTCATCCCATCTCACCAACAGTTTAATACTCGCACATCCAAACGTAGTCAGAAAAGGGCCTCATCTTCTTTCTGATCGCATGAACGTTACAAAACAACAGTCGTTGCCATAAATCAGCCGCTCACGAACCTTGCCGTTGTCGCCAATTGCCCACTTTGTATTAAAATGACTTCTTTTACTTTTCTTTGACTCATCCCCATCTTTTTGTTGGTTGTTTGTTTCAGCTGGCCTTTTTACCCCAGTAATGTGCCGCCACATTATAGCTAAGGTCCAACGCAATGAAAATGAAAACGTAAAAAAAAAACCTAATGAATCACTCAATTCTCATTGGCTACCTGCCAATGTGGCAGGTAGATTGACAGTGTTACCCGCCAATAGCAAAATTCACCCGCATTTGGCAGGTGGTCGGGTGTTAATTTCAGGCCCTGCTCACAGCTCTCGTTCCTGTAAACGGTTTTAATGCCTCATGAATAAAGTAAATACACAACACCTACACAACTCCTCCTCAACAGACTAGGGCTGTCACTTTACGTTCGAAAATCGATTGCACAATCGATCGGACCAACCAACACAAGTATCGAAAACAAAAATAGAGAATCGATTTTAACAGCCCTTTTTTTTTTCAATAATGTATTTTAGGTGGACAGATCTATACAGCACACAGAACATGTAGGATGTTGGAAAATAACAATGTCTTTTCTGTTAACCAAATGCTTTTTAATATTCGCTATTACTTCAGTGCAAGTGAACAAGCGCGCCGTTATTTGTTGCTTAGTGTCGTGTGTGTTCAAGTAACCCAGAAATGCGCAGATTCTGCGCCATACGCTGTATTTAATATATCATGAGGACTCACAAATTGCGTATTTGCGCTAAATCCACGCAGATTTGGCTTACACGAACTTCCACAGCAAAGAAAGTGAGTAAACATAGAAACACGCCAGATCGGCTCGTGATTTGACCGCGTTACCGGCCAAAGTTCATTTTCACCCGCATTTGGCGGGTCGGAGGGTGTTAATCTCAATCCCTGAATGTTGCGCTCCTGTTTGTCATTGTGACGAAACTTCACGCCAATAAATCATCAGAAATATTGCTGACTTATACGTCTCAAGCGCCCTCTTTACGCTCGTCCTAATGCCTGTTAGTTGTCCGTGGATTTGCCTATATTTGGTGATGAAAATGGAAACGTCTTTAGACATGGAAAATCGATTTTACAATCGATTCAATGAACACTTACGTATCAAAAATCGAACAGGATTTTTTCACAAAAGTGACAGCCCTACAACAGACATTTATTTGGGTTAATGAAAGTGACAGAAAGCACTTAAGTTCTGTGTATGTGGCTCACAGGTGCATGCTGGGTAACACCTGAGGCTTGTGTGTGAAATGATTCACTGGTAGTTTGCGCGCTAGCAAAACAACCAGAAACGCAATACAAACACAAATGCTCAATAGTGAACATTTAATGGTCTTCTCATTTTTTTTCTGGACAGATGCATTGTGCCTTTATTTTTATTACAATTAAAAATTTTAACTCATTATCGCAATGCCAAACAATGTTATGTCAGGCATTTTATATTTTATCTAAAGTGTTTCTCTTTCCTTTAACTGTATTTTTTGTGCAGAAACTGAAACAATCTTTGAAAATTAATTAGCATACATTAAAGGCAGTGTAACAAATTCTACCATAAAATGCTTCTCTTAATTGAAATAATAATATATATATATATATATAATAATAATATGAATAATACCAAAAAAAATTTATTAATCATCATGAAATTTATCTCACGATGCAAAAAAAAAAAAAACAGGGTTATACATGTTATTTAATATACTATTTTGGAGCAGTATATGTATCCCAGCATGCATTAGTTATTTGTACTACTCATTATTCACAGGATCGCTCTCAAACACTGACAGCTGAGGTGTATTTCTGTCTTTTGTAGTCGCTAATGGGAGAGAAAGTGTGGTGATTTTAATGTGTTAGCTTTCTTCTTGTCATTGTGAAGGCCGATACATGCTTGTGTGAGCTCTAATGGCTTATTATTATCACATAATTCATATTCACATCATTATATTCACACTCACCTGAGCTCTCTCAGGATCACCCTGAGACTCGGCACAAGACTCCATGTTTCTCCAGAGAGCGCCGGTCAACGCTGTTCCCAGATCTGCATGTCTGCGGAGACACAAACAGATTCACTTCAGACAATTACATTATTACGCTGCATATTTATGATAGCCAGGCTAGCCAAGCAGCTTAATCATAATTAAAGCAATAGTTCAGGCAAAAATGACAATTATACTTAAAGAATCGCATACTTGCACTGCGTACGAAATCGAATACTTTCCTACTATTTAGTATGCGAAAAACAGAGGAGTATACAAATACATAGTACAAATACAAAGTAGGTGAAAAGTATCTGGATGACCTTTTACTTCCGGCGATATTCTGAAGTGTGCATTCGATGAACACTTTACTATCCCATGATGCCACGGGAAAGGCTTTTGTGAATGGCAATGAAGCAACAGTGGGAGTGACAACATGACGGATGCAGTACGTCTGAATTTACACACATTCATACTATATAGAAGTTTTTTTTTAAATGGTCACAAAGTAAGTTTCAAACCAAATGTAGCACCTAATATCCAGTATGCGATTTTAGAAGCAGGGTTAGAGAGGAAAAGACCATCAGACTGGCATTTAAAGGAACACGCCGACTTTTTGGGACTTTAGCTTATTCACCGTATCCCCCAGAGTTAGATAAGTCCATACATACCCTTCTCATCTCCGCGTGCTGTAACTGTCTGACGCACCCACCGCTAGCCTAGCTTAGCACAAATACTGGAGGTAAATGGCTCCAGCTAGCCTACTGCTCCCAATAATGGCGCTTTTCCATTACCAGTACCAGCTCGGCTCGCCTCAGCTCGGCTCGACTCGGCTCGCTTTTCGCTCCGTTTTCCATTGCAGAAAGTACCGCCACAAATAGTACCCGGTCGTCATAGCGACGCCTTTCGTTCCTCGTTGCCCCATCAAGCTCTCGCTGGATCCTCTCTTCGGCAACCAAACAAAGGAATGTCTGCACCTCCTCGTTTGACCACGGCGTATTCTTCCGAGTTGCCATAATAATAGTAGTAAGTTTAGTAACTATCTCTGGCCAAACTATTTAAAAATGGCGGGGTTATTTATTCTGGATACTCCATCTGGCGGGTGCAATGATGACGCAGATTCTCTGTGACCAATCAGCAGTCGGCATTGTTTTCACGTCACATTTTAGTATCGCCTTAGCTCGCTTAGAACCTCGCCGGAGGTGGTACAAAAAAAAGTACCCGAAAGCAGGTACAGGTAACTTTTACACAGTGGAAAAGCAAACAAAGGCGAGTCGAGTCGAGTCGAGCCGAGCCGAGGTGAGCTGGTACTGTGTAGTGGAAAAGCGCCATTAGAGACAAAATAACGCCAACATTTACCTATTTAAATGTTGTGATTTGTATAGTCACAGTGTGTACAAATAACAAGGTCACATGAGACACAGCCATCTTCTAACCCAGGGGTGCCCAATCCTGCTCCTGCAGATCGACTGTCCTGCACAGTTCATCTCCAACCCTAATCAAACACACCTGAAGCAACCAATTAAGGTCTTTAGGATGCGTGATTTTTCCCCCCAAACCACTTCAGTGGAAATCCCGCCCTGCAGCTGATTCTGAAGTTTTCATTGGTCATGTCAATCACTGTACTGATTGCCTACACCAAACACTGATTCCTAAACCTACCCGTCACTGTAACCTAAACCAATGAAATCGGCTGCAGGGCGGGATTTCCGCTGAAGTGGTTTGGGGAAAAAAAAAAAATCACGCCTTTAGGATCACTTGAAAATTAAAGGCAGGTGTGTTTGCTTAGGGTTGGAGATGAACTGTGCAGGACAGTCGATCGGCAGGAGCAGGTTCTCCTGTTCTAACCGTATACATACTGGTGGGAAATATATTCTCAGGAGGCGAAGCACTGCTACTTGGGCGGAGTGATTAGCGCAACACCTGAAAAGCACTTCCGTCGGCAAAACCAACGTGACTAGCTAGCTATAGTAGCGAACGTGACTGGTGATCTCAGGTGCTGCGATCAAATCACTCAGCAGAAGTAGCAGAGCCATTTACCTCCAGTATTTCTGCTAAGCTGGGCTAGCGGTGGGTGCGTCAGACAGAGTTACAGCGCGCGGAGATGAGAAGGGTATGTATGGACTACTTATCAAACTCTGGGGGATACGGTGAATAAGCTAAAGTCCCAAAAAGTTGGCGTGCCGTGGTCCTTTAAAGCAACCAACCACAGTTTGTTTAGCAAAATGCCTCTATTTTCTAACATTTGCTAGTCTGTAGACAATTACAGACCATTTCTTGAACGTTACCATTACTTTACCAGGACATTTCATGACAATATCTGATGCAGACAGCTCTTATTGGAAGCTCAAACATCGATGGCACTCAAGCAGGTACTTCAGATCATTTGATCTCGGCTACAACGCCGTCAGTCAATGGCCCACACAGCGAGAATAAGCATCATAAGGGTCCTCAGGTGCCACACAGACCCCGATTCAACGCATGGCCTGTCAACTGCTCACACCAAACTTTCACAAGCGGAAACTTTTCATCTATAATTAGCAAAGTAGGTCATGAAGGGGAAAAAACGATGGGGAGAAAGCAAAGGCGGTCCAGGAGGCCTTGTAGACTGTGAAATTGTAACAGTGTGACGTGAAACGGCTCAATTGACAACCTTAAACTGACCTGACGTCCTTGCCTTTTTATTGTGCGCATATACTAATGGTCAAAAGTTTGGAATAATTACTTTTTTAGTGTTTTGAAAGAAGTCTATTATGCTCACAAGGCCGCATTTATTTAATCAAACACACAGTAAAAACAGTAATAGTCTGAAATACTTTTACAATTTAAAATAATGATTTTCTACTTTAATATATTGTAAAATGTAATTATTTCTGTGATCAGAGCTGAATTTTCAGCATCCAGTCTTGAGTGTCACATCCTTCAGAAATCATTCCGATATGATGATTTGCTGCTCAAGAAACATTTCTGATTGATGTTGAAAACAGTTTTGCAGCTTAATATCTTTGTGAAAAATGTGATACAGTGCTGTTTATTCAGCAAGGACATATTAAATTGATCAAAAGTTACAGGAAAGACATTTATATATAGAGATTTCTATTTCAAATAAATGTTGTTCGTTTGAACTTTATACATCAAAGAATCCTGAAATCCGGATTGCACAAAAACATCAAGAGACATAACTTTGACAATAAGGGACATTATTAATAATTAGGCACCAATAATAATTAATAACTAAGCAACAAAAATCTGCATTTAAGGATGATTTCTGAAGGATCATGTGACACTGAAGACTGGATGCTGAAAATTCAGCTTAAATTAGGAATAAATCCAGGAAATAACTGACATTTTAATATTTATATATATATATATATATATATATATATATATATATATATATAAAACAGTTATTTTAATTTATAATAATATTCCGATTTTTTTTTCAATTTCATTTTTGATCAAATAAATGCAGCTTTGGTAAGTATACGAGACTGATGTTTCAAAAACACAAAACATCTTAAATATTACAAACTTTTCACCAGTTTGTCAACTCTTCCCCATTCCTGTCTCAGACAAAGATGTAAAATAGTTTGAGAGTCACAGCTTAGTGATTAGTCAACACAATGTGTGTGTGATTTCTAGAAAGACCTTGTCAAATTAACACTCCCCAGCAGGACGCAAAACCACAACCAAAAAGTGGTAGAAAACTGTTCTTCTGAACCAACATTCATGCCTCTTGAATCTGAATCTGAATAACACAACTGCTGGGAAATATCCAGAGCCTGTGGCTGAAACACATCGGCTGGAGATAATGGTCCGCACGCATGCACACACACACACACGCTGCAGACCAAAAGGAATAGAAACAGTTGCAGGCACGACTTCAAAGGAAACTTCAATGCGTTTTGTGAAACACAAAGCCAGTGCAGGTGAAAGGCTGTGGAGGGACGCACTGGTCTGAGAACAGTGACTGAAGTCCGGCTACAAGGAGCAGAGAGGAATATTTAGCTCTCTAAACGCCCCTGTTTATCTAACACCTATTCTGCACTTTTAGCATGCTAATTTCAGTCACCGAAAGCACAAACCTTCAGATTTTCTTATGCATAGGTCGGGTAATATCGATAAAATTCAATATTGAATACATGCATTTGCTCTGAAATGGCACAAATAAATAAATAAACCCATATTGATCAAACAGTCACTGTAGTAAATTCATTTCAAAATGTTAAAATAGCTAAATAAAATGTAGTTAAAAAAATAAATAAATCAAGACATGATTTTTTCACGTTTTTTCAAAAATTGACCAAGGAAGTCAATTTAAAGAATTGAATTTAAATGCACCAATATAACAATCTATAGCAATAAACAGCAATATTTACCTATAGAAATAAAAAAAACAATGCCACCATGAGATCAAAACAAACTGATTCCCCAAAAAGAAATCAAACACTATTAAAATATCTCTCGTCTTAACACTCTCAAGTCATATCACATTAAAATTGAGTGCTGTTGTTTTTGTTTGACCTTAAAAAGACAAAGAAAAAGTCCCTGAAGGCTGTTTCTTCTCATCGATCCCTCAACGCAATTTTCCAAGGACATTTATTCTTTATTTGAGTTATTGACGTCCTGTCAGGGTGTAGAAACAGTGGCGTAGGACAAGAACTAGCTGGTTTAAATCAGTGGTTACCATCAATTTTGTACGTTTTCCTTATCAAACACCTGAATCAACTTGTTAGAAGAGACTCCAAGACCTGAACTGTATAGACCCCTTTTGCGCCGACGTCACAGTTACGTCACAGCGTTAGCTGGAGGCAAAACAAAGTGAAAACTGTTACTAATATTGTTACTATTATTAAATGTCATCTTGTTGTGTTGTTTGGTGCAAGAATTAATGAAAAATGAATATGCTGTATCTGGAATTTTTATTTCTAGAAAATATTCACATCATTAAAATCGCACCGTAATGTCACTCTTTACATTGTCGTCTTCTTGGCGCTGGCTAGGCAGAACTGCGGATCGTACCACACAAGTCTTGTACATGATCATTCAGCACATAGTTACAGGCATCTAAAGATTTATATATGTTTTTCTTTACGATCGGTTTCTCTATAAGGTAGGTGTAGAAGTCAGGCCACTCAACCGAGGTAACGTAACGTTAATCCTGTCAGATCGTCCATCCATTGAGTGAGCATGTAGGCTACGGCACGGCCAATCTGGTTCCGTCCCTTAAAAATAACTTTTGAAAATAACAATCGCGGTCCTGGGCACTGAGTGACCTTACACATTAAGATAAAATCTGATTTTCTTGAGTCATTGTTAAACAAGCTAATAATACTTGCTAACTAGCGTTAGTGAAGCGGCCAGAGGGATCGTTCTGCCTCCACCTAAGCTCCGCCCACATAAAAAAACGTCACCATGTTTACCAACTGAAAACGGGTCTATAAGAGAGACAAGAAAAATATGTACAAAAAAAAAACAAGAAATTAATTTGAGGCCATTTGCTACCAGACCATCATACCACAAAAGAGGAAGAAAGAGAATCAAGAAATGCTAAAACTGGAAACAGAATATCTATTTGCAGAAGTAAAACCACAATGGGCGTTGGGTGAAATAAACCAAAACAGTGCAGAACAACAAACAACATTGTTTCAAAATGATTCCTTAATTAGCTTTGTGATTTCACATGAATGATAAAGTAAAAATCCCAAACCTTTCTGTAAATTTCCCACAAACGGCTGTAGCTTAAGTCTAGATGTCAGCCTGTGACCGTCAACACTCCCGCACTCAATCTGTGTGAACATACGTGACAAACTCTGAGAACTTCATGGGACACGTCGAATCTGAGAGCAGATACAGATCGCTGTGGTGAGAGGAAATGTCCAGAGCAATAAAAACATTAAGGTAGACGGTCTAATTTGATTCAATCTGCATGACCCAGTTTCTCTGCCGCTGGAGGGTTTCGTCTCTAACAGCACTTACTCTACAGACGGTTAAAGCGCGTCTGCTTATGTTTTAGGCTCTGTTTACACCTGGTATTAAGATACGTTTTGGTTGATCGGATCAAAAGTAGACGAGAGACAATCCCCGTGTTTTAATCCACTTTCATCCGCACTTCTGTCCTGCTTTCTTCAAGCGGAGGGTCTATGTATGTGCTTTTTCAGATCTTTCAATCTAATGGATGAAATAAGCTCACGCAATTTACATGTGAACGCGACCGGAGACGACAGGAAAACATTCGGAGATCGTCAGCTTTAGTTCCTGCTCTGACAGACGCAAAACCAGCCGAACGCTGTGAGTGTGTGTTAGAAATCAGGGATGGTGAGAGAACATTGTGCTTGGTATGGTTTCATCTTCAAACCAAACTTTGGGTCTTCAGTCGACAAAGTGTAAATCCCGTTTGGCTAGAGCTCTTCCTATAAATGTTTCGGCATTATGTCAGTAGAAGAAGTTTTGCAGCTGTTCGAACGCATTCGACCACATGACTACGAAAGCAATCGGGTCGAATGCGTTTTCGACGAGCTCTGAAAGTGGTCGAAAGTGGACAAGCTCAAAACATTTTAGACCCTGTTAACACCTGCATTTAGTGTCGTCCACTTGTGATCGGATTGATCGGATTCAAAAGTTTAGACATACTTGACTGAAGTCATGTTTATCATGAACTTTAAAACCTCAGATTGCTTGAAATTAGTTTGTGTTAAGAGCATCTCGCTACATTCACATGGACAAAAATATGCATACGCTCTGAAGTGCAAGATAAGTCATCATCTGCTGAGAGCGAATTAACATACCAGACACTGTAAAATTCAGGCACATGTGTGCCAAGCCCAACAACTCACTTTAAAAGTGAGTTAAATCCCAATCCACAACAGGTAACAATAACTAAATTATTCCACTAAATAAACAACCATAAAATTATTTTGACTGCTTGATTACTTTACTGAAAGACAAATTAATAAGTCTTAACTCTGCAACACAACCTCTCTCCATTACTTTGCAGTTCCTCTCAGAATGTGTGTGTGTGTGTGTGTGTGTGTGTGTGTGTGTGGCCCAGGTGGCAGCAGTAGATAAAAGGTGTGTTTTTCAGTAAAAATATCTTCTTTTCACACATCTCTCTATCCAGACTCCCTCTGAGCTCAAGCAACTCATCTACCCCACCGAGACACTGAATAAACCACCTCGTATCACACACACACTGTCCCATATGGATTCACACAACCAGAGGCTCACACGTTCATTTAGATCAGAGCCTGACAATGATACGTTTAATGAGTCATATTGAGCATAACTGCAGCATTGTTCCTCTAAAAACCACTGATAATGCAATTAAACAGACTGTTTTTGGCATTTTAAGATTTTATATTAGCGATGGGACGATTACCGGTTTCACGATAAAATGTACTGACGGTTTGTATTATCGTTTAAAATTTAATTATCATTAAAACCGTGTTTGATTATCGCGATTTTAATAACTCACTGTAAATCCTGTCCAGCCAGCAACAGTCTGACGCAGACGCAATGTTTTTATTTATTTATTATTATTTGAGAAGGAATGGCGGAGGGCAGTGACCGTGCTCAGGAGATTTTCCAGCCTTTTAAGAGGACCAAATCTGAGGTGTGGTCATATTTTGGCTTTTACAAAAGTCCTGAGGGGATCTTGATCGAGGATGGTCACCCTGTCTGCAGAACAAAAAGTCGCTGCAATAGAAACACCAAGGCAAGTTAACCTTAACCTCAATACCAAAACTACGTCTGGGAAATAATTGGGCACAAAATGTTGTTTTGAGTTGAAATATTGCATCTCACTCACTTGAAATAGACGTGAAGCTTCCGCGCTTTGAGCCAAAGACGAACGAACAACTTCAAACCAGACTATTATTAAGAGTGACATTTTAAGGGATAGTAATGTATAGATTCATTGTACACTTATTACACCGATTTTTTTTACCACATAATTACGGGGACATATTGAATTGAGATTAATGTGTTAAATCTTACCTATTAATAAATCCATTTTGTACAGCGTACAAAACAATCCAAGTCCAGACAAGATGATCACAACAATATTATCAAACTCTGTAAACAATAAATCAACTCTGATTTCATTTTCAATACAATCAAAAACAGGAGACGCAAGACGGCAAGTTGTATTTGAATGAAACAAGAGCGCACGCCCGTTGTGATACATGGTTGTGCGCTGTGTAATAATGCGTTGCTATTGACGACGGTCATTATAACGAAGGAAATGGCATGGCACAGAATAGAATCTTGCTTAAAAAACTGCATAGAGCTGCTTATTTATTTGTTGTTTGTTGATTTTCAAATATAAAACTTGTTGAAATGTTTTCAGTGTGAGCATCAGGTCTTTTTGAACACTTTCATCTCATTTTAACAAAACCGTGATAATATTGATAATCACGATAATTTGGGACACTATAATCGTGATATGAAATTTTCATACCGTCCCATCCCTAATATATATATACATACACACTGTGTATATATAGAATTATATTACATTTTATTTATTTTATTTTAAATCATTACACTTTATTATACACAATTATTTAATTAAATCTATTATGTATAGAATTATATAAATGAATGTATTTATTTTATTTGTTATTACTAAATATTTTATTAATATTTTTTATTTATTAAATACGTTTTATTTAAATTATATATAATTTAATTAATATATATCATAAATAGAATATATATATATATAAAATTATATATATATATATATATATATATATATATATATATATACACATACACACATATGCAAAACCTTTTTTTTCATTAAATCTATTATGTATAAAATTATATATGAATAAATGTATTTATTTTATATTATGAATTATTTTATATATATATATATAATTTACTAAATACAATTATATATATACATGTACATACATAACACAATTTATATAATTGATTCATTTTGGAAAATAATAGTAAAATTAAAATACACTTTGTTACAAAACAAAAAAAAACTGTTAGTAACGTTACCGATTTAACAAAGTCCAATTATACTATCCATAGAATAGATTTTTCTTTTCTTTTATGTTTCATATTTGCTATCTTCTATCTAAAGTGATTTACAGCAACGCCCCGTCTTTCTCAAGGCCAATGCATAAACCCGTGACCCTCCCTCTTCTCAGCTCGATGCACTGCTCGCTCACTCCACAGAGCTGATGATACGCCTGTCAGCACGCCGAAGTCACTCTCTCGTGCTTTCTCATTCTCCTTCTCTTTTCAGCACCAGGCTTAGACAGATTAGCGGGTCAGATCGGTGTTACTAGGGAGAAGTCTCTGCCCACATCAGAGCGGGTTTCCATGACGTAACCTCATCAGTTAGACAGACACCCTGATGGTTACCGTGAAATGTTCTTCAAAAACTACTGCATTACCGTCTCCCACCACTGAAGCATTTATAGAGCACGCAAAACAGCTAAGCCGAGGGATAAACAAGTGTAGACTAAATCTAATTCAGTCTTATAATGAACTGACCACTAGACAACTGTTATACAACTTTAATTGGCTTAACTTCCAAGACTTTCTAGTGTTTTTGTACCAGGAGACGAGGAGTCATTTCTCCCAAAGATTAGGATTTGTACAAAAACTTCACACACACCAAAGTTTAATACTTACTTAGCATTAAATCTTAAAATTTAACAAAAGTAATGCTTGACTAACAATGAATTAAAAGACAAAAGGGAGGAAGAGGAACTAAAATGTGAAGGGAAGCACTTTAAACAGATTAAAAGCTTTTTTAAAGTTTCATGCAACGTAACAGCAATTAGAAACGAGGCTCTTCAAAATAGTAAAGTGATTATCAGCATTCAGGTGAACTTTCTCGTATGCCAGAAGGCAGATTTTTTTTTGAGATAACAAAATTCACCCGTCCTGACAAGACATCCAGCCGGCTTGTGACATCACCATGTGACATTTTTATGAAACTCATTTAATAACAGAGCCGGGAAATTGAATTATGTAATAAGAGCCAAACAAAAACCAAACTGCGTCGTACATCCTTCACCTAAGGGAACCAGCTGCAAATACTTACAAAGATTTCCCTCCAAATAAAAGCCTCTTCATCCTTTAATATTCAATTAGCGAACGAAGATGTGCACATCTTAAAGTGGCCTGAGGGTGTTTTCAAATAAAGAGAATTTAAATCTCTGCCCGAGGCGATGCAATAATCTCGCAACTACACGAACTAAAGACAGACGGCGAGAACAACATTCAACCCTCTGTCTCAATGTGTCAGTGATGTGTTTAAAGGCCACACAAAACTTGATTATTCAGTGCAGAATCGCAGTCATACCAATCATCAAAGAGAGAGAGTCACACCCAAAGTCGAGCGTTCAGCGCACCACCACCCTTCTCATTGCTCATAACATCTGCTCTGTGCACTATTTTTAATGCAACTTCACCATTTTTGCATTATCTATCCTATGTTGTTTTAAAATTCTGGTTTAACTAAAAGTTGAGAGCGAGACCCATTTATTAAGGATGTGCAATTAATCAAAATCGTAATTCATACTAAAATCACGATGTGAGAGCATGCATGATTTCTAAACTGCAGAAAGCATGATTTTTCCGCCAACCCCCTCAGTGTGCAATCAGGACCAATCACAACGCAGCATGACTACATCTAGTGCCAGAACAGAACAACAAAATAAACAAGAACATACTTACCATTATGACGAATTAAATAAATATATGCTTAGAAAGCATGGAAACAGGGAAGATTAATTAGGTTAGGAGGATACAGACTTGGTGCCAAAAATAAAGGAGAAAAAAAAATCAACATCCACCATTCACATAAAACGTGTTGTTTTTTTTGTTTTTTTGTTAGTGTGAAGAGCATTTAAAAAATTTACAAAGAACAAAGAACCTTTTGTGCAGTGCACAGATTTCATGGATGTTAAAGGGATAGTTCACTTTGAAATTAATTTGTGGTATGTTTTAGCTTACCTCAAGGGCATCCAAAATGTAGGTGTCTTTGTTTCCACAGTAGTTTCAATTTTGATATTTTTAGGTCAAACCGTTCTTGTCTGTCAGTCATATAATGCAGGTCCTATGGTCACTTCCTCAAAGAGCACGCACAGAGAAGTCCAAATTAAACATGATTTAATGTCTCGTAAATGTAAGTACACATTGATGGCCTAAGACACGAATCGAGCGGTTTGTGTGAGAAAACGAACAGTATTTATATCGTTTTTACCTCTTGTAACCACAGCCACGTCCAAGTGATCATCTGAGGGCGCGGGTGCTTCGGTCTTTTCCGGCAAGCGCCGGAAGTGATCTCTCGCGCGTGTACGTCACTCATACAATTGTTTTATTTTTTTTTTGTTTTCTTTTACGACAGTTTAAACAACCCGGATAAGCGCAAATTGGTACCATTTTAATTAGCCGTCTTCCCTACAATCTCTGTTCTGTGTAAACAATGAGTGACGTACACGCACGATATAAATACTGTTCGTTTTCTCACACAAACCGCTCGTTTCGTGTCTTAGGCCATCAATGTGTACTTACATCGCTCAGATTCACGAGAGAGATTCCCATGTTTTAATTATACAATTTTATTAAATTATTTAATTAATAATTTAATTTATTCCAGGGGAGGGTCTATGTATGGGCTTTTTCAGATCTTTCAATCTAACGGATGAAATCAGCTCCAGTAACGTACGAACACGACCGGAAGCGACGGTAAAACACACAGAGAGCAGCAGCTTTAGTTTCTGCTCTGACAGAGTGTGTGTTAGAAATCAGGGATGGTGAGAGAACATTGTGCTTGGTATGGTTTCATCTTCAAACCAAACTTTGGGTCTTCAGTCGACAAAGTGTAAATCCCGTCTGGCTAGAGCTCTTCATATAATGTTCACGCATTATGTCAGTAGAAGAAGTTTTGCAGCTGTTCGAACGCATTCGACCACATGAGCGTTTACACTACGAAAGCAATCCGGTTGAATGCGTTTTCGACGAGCTCTGAAAGTGGTCGAAAGTGGACAAGCTCAAAACGTTTTAGACGTTGGTGTAAACGAGAACCTTTTTTTTATTTTTTAGATGAAGCTCCTATTTCTGTGCCTCTCCTCACAGTCTGCCGTGTTCCCTACCGTTCACCTCTGTAAGTGATATACATTTAGTTCAGCCCACAGAACATGTCCAGGAGCCCCTAATAACAGCCCTGAGTCTGAGCGGAGAATATGTGCCACGCGGGACAGCGGGATTCCTTCAGTCGAAACCAAAACCTCATTAACATGATAATCAAGTAACCTCCTCGTCCCTCAGTCAAACTAACAAACACTGACCCCTTCACCAGAGGGTTTAGTAAAGGTAAAACAGAGCTGATTTTAGACTTGATCACATTAGTAGTTTGAAATCTACTTTTAACAACCAAAAGAAAAGGATTAGGTTTAGGTCATTCTTAAGGAGAAAACAATGAAAGCGAATCTTTTTGCAGACTTCTTCTTCTGTTCTTTCTCTTTCAAGCATCTCAGCAAAAGCCTCAAGCTATAAGCAATGACAATATATTTAACAAAGAGGATTGAAAGTGCATTGCAGCAACACGTCTCTCCTTTCTGCACAGATTAACCAGTCAGGGCACGATCACTGGCACACAGAGACCGGCACAGGAATGTTTTGTTGAGATTAATTTTTCATGCAGGACATATATTGCTAACGAGGTAAGTGTCTCATTTATGCACCATTAGTATCACCAAACAGAATTTACAAAAATAAAGTTTCAAACACTCTTTCCATATGACTGCCACTGGTCAGATGAACTGGTAACTAATACTAAAACCATTAAAAACGTTGTTAATTTAAATAAAAAGACAAAAACTTAAACTAAATGAAAATTAGAACGCACTAAAATAGCATTATTTACTACTGGTAACTTATTGGTTATTATTTATATTTATAGGATTAATCAACTATTCAGAAAATAATCAATTGATTAACATGATATAGAATAGGGGGGTTATAGAATTAGATTCTTCCATAAATAATAATAATAATAACAAACAAAAAAAATAGATTAATAGATTGAAAATATAATCGTTAGTTCCAGCCCTAATTCATTGTGTTGAAATGGTATATGTCCAGATATTTCTGCATTTTCCTGTGTGACGGAGGAGTTCTGCACTCGACAGGACACTCATTTGTTGAGCGATATTTGCACCTCCATTTTTCACGCATCCGTCACATGTGTGGGTATGCAAGTTTTGGGTATGGGTTTGCCTCCGTCATTACCAAAGCACCCCGTCCAGATAGGTTGGTTATGTTTGGACACACAAATCTTATCTGATCACTAGCAATCAATCGTGCGGACAGTCTGCCCTGATTTACCTGCAATCTGAACGTAGCCTGGGGCCGGTTTCACAGAGCTATAATAGACCGGTCTATAGTGTTAGACAAGTCAAATTTGCTCATAGACTATAATGCGAGTTAGACTGTTTCACAAAAATTAAGACTGACTTTATTTAGACCCAAAAAAATGAGACACCTTGGGCCGGTTTCACAAAGATAGACTTTGACTATGGCTTAGATATAGTAGATAGTCAGAGTTCAGATAGACATCCAAATCAGACCGTTGCACAAAGCACTTAAGACTCTGACTATCTTAATTAGGACTACACTGCAAATGCATTCTGGGTAAAATAAGACACTTTTCAAAACAAAAAACATGGCGGATCGAGTAAGCGCATTCAACCGCTCAGTGCAGTTTACCCCAGCGGAAAATATGTGTTTGTTGGAGGAGTATAACAGTTACAAGGACATTTTACGTGGGAAATTTAGCGGAGAATGTAGTAACAAGAAGAAATGTTTAATTTGGAAAAAGATTGCTACGACAGTTAACAGTGTTAATCCGACCGCTGAGCGGAGCGTTAAAGACGTACAGAGAAGATACAAAAACATGGTACAAGATGCCAAAAGAGAAATAACCGACCCTGGTCCAGCTTGTCTGTCGAGAAACACATTATTCACTCCTCACTGACATCCCGGCTCTGGGTTACTGTTCTGTCCACACAAGCTCTGTAAACTGAAGGAAAGTCCACACCATTAACCTCAGCTGACACCACAGCACAGACTGAGCTGGCGGCGCAATAACAGACTCAAGAAAAGGCATGCCGTGTGCTTATAAATCAAACAACTCATGACCCCGAGGCTGTGTTACAGAAACGTCCCATCTTAAGTTTCTAGTTCAAATCTGGCTCTTGATCCTCATTTTGTCCAAGATTTTGTTGCTGTCGGGTGGCTAATTTTCAAAAAAATGGTGTCAAAGTTGGTATTGTGGCTTTATAAATGGTCAGACACTTGCATGTGTTATTATATTATTAACATTTGACCAAAATCAAGCTCATATGGAGTTCACATGTCAGACATACGTGTTTTGTCCTTCAAGGGCCACATCTGAGGCAGTAAGTGCATTGTATTACGTTTTCATCAACTTACAGATAATAAAGTTTACTGTAGGTATACAGGAGCTCATTCTTTCATTTGGCCAACATCTCGTTAAAAAAGATGGAGTGCTTTGCATAGGCTGTTTAACAGCAGTATTAGCTATGACTCGATGACAAATGCTAGACTAAGACACTCCTCCTCTTCTCAAATACATAAAACACACACACACACACACACACATATACATATATATATATATATATAAAAAAGTAGAACAAATGCTGTACTTATTCAAACAGCCAGTTCTTTATTTACCCTTGCATTGCAAACAAGCAGAGAAATATGTGCGGCAATTCATTCACGATGGAGGAGGGGTGGGGTTATGAGATTTGACTGACAGTTTGAGGATCCAATGGAGTTAAGAGGTTAAGCCACAAACTCCTTTTAATACTTTTCATCGGTTAAATATTTGCAAACACTTCAGACAGACGTAAAGGGTTACCAATATTAATGATTTATAAAAAAATAAAATAAAAAAAAAGGAGATATGACAGTCATAATAATTATTTAAAAAAGATATTTTGGCCAGTGGCCAATGAACAACCACCGAGTAACCACAACACTCTTCACTTCTGCACTAATTTTAAACTTGGCATTTTGCTCTGGAAATTTTGTTGGCTCTTATGAGAAATTGCTTGTGGTTAATTATGCTCTTTTGTAAATCACTTTGGCTAAAAGCATCTGCTAAATCTGGCTTTGCTGTAGCTCTAACAGTAGAGCATTGGCGCTTGCAACACCAAGGTCATGGGTTCAATTCCCAGGGAAAGCAAGAACTGATAAGAATGTAAATGTGTACCTTGAAATGCAATGTAAGTCACTTTGGATAAAAGCGTCAGCCAAATGCATTAAAAAATGTAAATAAATAAAAATGCAAAAGCAGCATGTTCTGCACAGACCAGTCACATTTACTACAGGAAAATTGCAAATCTACATAAAACGTTTCTATTACATTAAACACTTCATCTCAGGAAGGGTTTGAATCAGATTATATGTCGTGCATTTCCTGTTTTAAGAGTTTCAACATGAAACAGGAAACAGCTTCTGTTTTCACCTGATGTCTGTATGATTTCTTACAAGGAAGCATTTCTAGCACGTCACAGTATGTTTAGGAATCTAGCCGTCAAATAATAACACACAAATCGTCTTATTATTATTAAACAGCTAGAGAGCACTTATTCACACATTTTCCAAGGTACTCAGGCCAGTTTCACTCTCTCAAATCACGAAAGGCAGCTTCAGATCTCAGGCGCCCCTCACAGGTTTGACATTCAGAGTCTTGTGAAGGACACAAGAGAAACCATAATGAAGCTGACGGATTTAATGAGGATTAAATCTCCATTTGATTTGGTATTCAGGCAAAACTGAAGGCACTATCGAGAGATTACGGCCACAGTCTTAAGGGCGTCCGTGTCAGCAGGACGGATCATTAATATAAACGAAGCGTTGCAGTGACTCGGCTGGGGTGCCGAGGGTTTGCACCTGAGCTCATGCCTCATGACCAGCCCAAAATAGCTGTGAATGTGTATGCTGGACATTACCATTTGGTACTAGAAAGATTCAATTGTTAATTGTTAACAAACGTGCCTTTGAATGATTCATTAAGTAGATGCACTGTTCGACAGGCCGATTTTTGTTTTGTTTTAATTTGGCCAATGTCTGTTCTGGACTCTGTACACAAACGGCAATGCAATCACTTCCCAAAACGTCATTCGTGTGGAAATACTACGAAGTCTGTAAACAGGACGTTAGCAGGCCAGACGGGACACTCAAAAGAGGAGAGGAGAGCAGAAAATACTGTAGCAGGCTCACGGTGCTCGAAATATTGCATGAAAAAATATAAATACTGAGGGTGGGGGTTTATATGAATGTATCTCTGATGGAAACTTCAGAAACGTTTCGATGCATTTTCTTTTCCTCTTACCTCCGTATAAAGTAGAGTTTATTAGCACAGTGCTGTTTTTGCTTAAACAAAGACCAAAAAATATTTAAAAATCATCAACCGGTATCTGATTCAGCCCATTTGCTTGTAAAAAGATCAGAATCAGCCATAAAAAAATCATGATCGGTGCATCACTAATTGCAAGAGTCGTTTGTTGTGAATGGGACAACACTGGTCACATACGTTTGTTGAAGTCCAACTATTAACCTCAGTTTGTCAGGAACTAAATCTTCCAGCTTCTAATATAAAATGGTATGCATTATACAATTGCATCCAGAAATAGTTGGACAATGATTTAGATTCTGTCCTCAGCTACTAACACTATGCAAAATAAGACGACAAACACACCAGCAGCGTCAATAACGCACAACAACGCAGGAATGGAAACTCCATTTGACATGCAAATGACGATCACTGTCTCTCGTAATGTTGTACACATCCACACTTTCCGACGAAGCAAACAATCTGTTGGAAAACTGCTGATGAATAATGAGGCGACAATGACATAAACATCACGTTCTTCTGAAGTTTGGATCCTGAACACGGATCTCAATCAGAGTCGGAAGACGGTGTTTGACATCTGAGGTGTACGACTCGCTATTTACAATGGGTTTAGGATGACATGTTTAGAGAGCAGTTGTTACTGCTAATACTTCTCCTTATAAGATGCACTCTCTTCTATTGAACTTTGTTACAACATACATGCATGCATTGAAACTCTTACAGGTGCTCCACCTCACATTTCACAACCTCATTCCAACAATGTGACACAGAAAGCTATGTGGAAGTGTGCGCTCGGGTTTCTGAACGCCTCTAAAGCGGAAAGTGGAAACGTGAACCTTTACGCAAAGGTCAAAGATACACACAAAAGCATTATCCGCATCAGGATTCTGGTGCGGGCGTGTATCCGTGCTCGTCTAATCTAAGACATTAAAGCACGAAACAACAAAACAGGCTAAACTGTGCGAATGACAATAAGTTTTGTGGTCAAATTAAATGGCAATGTTACTGAATAGCAATTAACTAGATCATTTTGTGAGGCTGCTTCTAATGACACACATTTACTGTTATTACATAGTAATTTAGTACTGTGATATGTTGTTATCCATTAATTAGGCTACTTTTATGGTAATTAGAGATTTACCACACATCACATTGAAATCATAAGGTAAATATTCACACCAGTCGCCAACATGATGTGGTTTACTTTGTATTTCTTTGCCAGAAATGTACAATGGTAACCATTGCTTCACCATATTTATAAAAAAGAAAAAGAAAAAAAAAGTGTCCTTTACAAAAAATAAATCAAAATAATAATACCGTAATAAGCTAGTACCATGGTTTACTGGTGGATGAAGATTGTAATACAATGATACTTTGCTATAGGCTACATCATAATACTGCTTGATTATCATAATCATATAGGCCTAACATGTCATGTGAGGTTTAAAATGTTACTTGAAAGGGTTAGTTCATCCAAAAATAAAAATTATCCCATAATTTACTCACCCTCAAGCCATCCGAGGTGTATATGACTTTCTTCTTCTTTTTATATTAAAAAAATACCCTGGCTCTTCCCAGCTTTATAATGGGAGTGCTTGATACCTTAGAATTTAAAGCCCAAAAAACACATCCATGTGAGAAAAATATCCACTTTAACTTTATAAACTATAATCAATGCGGTGGAAGAGTGACCTCTGACCCGACGCAAAGATAGAGCAAAACAAATTAGAAGTTTTAAAGAGAAATGTGCGAGGAGCTTGAGTTTGTTAGTTTGAACCGCGAGACTCTCGCCTAAGAACTAGGAACTAGACTCGCGTACGGCCGTTACTGGAGGCCAGTGATTATCGTTTATTAAGTTAGAAATATGGATATTTTCTTACAAAACGCATTGCTTCGCTTTAAAAGGCCTTTATTAACTCCTGTAGCCGTATGACTTACTTTTATGATGGATGGATCCAATGTTTGGGTTTCAAAATCTAAGGTACCATTCACTCCCATTATAAAGCTTGGAAGAGACAGGACAGAAAGCATAGGATGGCCTGAGGGTGAGTAAATTACAGGATAATTTTAATTTTTGGGTGTACTAACCCAAATGATACCATGGACTTACCATTACGGTAGTGTCCAAAAAATGTGATAGAATGAAAAAAATGTGATACTTGTTATACTGTACAGCCTGTCCATGGGCCTTTTTGAAAAATGGGGCAGAACACGTTGTTTGAAGAAGACCCCATATTTGTTTATTATGATTTCACTTTCACAACAATGGTATTGTAAACTCTGGTTAACCCTTGTAAATATTTATAAAAGGACATCTGCATTCCAGATAAATATTATTGTTTATGTTAGGGACAAAAACAGCCCGAGTGTGTCACGTTAACTATTACATAACATACATACTCACTGCAATTAAACCACTAAAAACAACCTTTTCGTATAGATTTGAAGACATTAAAATTTAAAACGCACAGAAATTCGATCTAAATGATGGAGGGTGATCCATGCATGCATATGTCCATCAACAAGACCTCCAAAATGCAGACAGTGTTTCAAAAACCTAGTTTGCAGCCTAACTAGATCGCATCAGGGTTGTATATATATATATATTCTAGGTAGAATATAAGGTAACTTACATTAAGGAATACCATGGAATATTGGACATGTCCAAAACACTGGTACTACTACTATGCTTTTCCATGGGATTTTTGGATAGTAAGGGTGCACGTGCTGTTGAGGACCAAAATACAATCTAGGTTGACAGCTGACTGTATTTGGAGAGACCGTCTATATTGCGCAAATATGCTGCATAAGCCAATGATTCCCGCCCAAAGACGCTGCACGCGCGGATGATGCTCAAACCTGTGGCCCAAACATGTTGTCTAGATAGGCAGCTCACTAGGTTTTAAGACACAGCCAGTAGAGTGCAGTCTACGGGTTATTCGTACAGAAATGTATAATTACACCCAGAAACATAAACACCAACCTTAATTGTCTGAAGTCCTCCTGACGGAAAACACGGGCTTGAGAGAATTGAGAGAGTAAGGTCAAATGTGAATTGTGTACGTTAGATTGCGTCGTCTAAGAAGGAGAATCCGTCTGTCAGTCCATGGGTTAAAACTTCTCAGACGTATTCTGACAGGTACGATCCTACATAGGCAGGGGAGATCTAAAACGCTCTAACTGTCAACCACAAACGCGTTTTGTTGAAATATTAAAGCCATGAAGTGCTATACTACTGGCCGCCTTCGCTCGCACGTCTGTCTTCCTTCTTCAGCGCGACTGTTTATCTGCGATCGTTGAGTTCTGTCTGTCTGTCTGTCTGCCGCGCTCGAGGGATCGGCGTTCGGGCTAAAAATGAAAAAAAAAATGCTCGAAAGCAGGTCTGGAATCAGTTCTCTGAGATGGAACACGAAATGACGCCAGTTTGATTTAAACATTCAGGCAGACCGCAGATCAGTTGACTGTTTTTCCGGCTGTTAGGCGGAGCCTGTTACGTATCCAGAGGAGCGTTTTATCAAAAATCATATTAAAAGTCTAACGTGTTGTGAACCTGTAATGTTACTGAAGATCTTAGATATAACTGAAGATGGCCCATATCCTTATGTTTCATATGTAACGTATGTGTTTACTGTTTTATTTTTTTAAACATATTTTTTTAAATGGAATGTGCAATACAATGTCACAAAATATTTTACACAAATATTATCAGAATAAATTTGGACATTATCTAAATAATCTGAACATTTTCACTCACATAACTTTTATTTTGGTTAACATGGCATGATGGCATACTAATCTGAACATGGAAAGGGCTAGAAAAATATATAAGAAATCCAATGCTGCCACCATGTGGTAATGAGCGTCCAAAACAGGGCAAAAAAAATAAATATTATAAAATAAAAACATTTGACGACATTCCATCTGACAGCCATGACGTAACCTCTATGGACGTAACCACGTTGCATTTCATATCAGTCAATGAACGGAGGATGATTATCAAAATATTTGGGGTAAAATAAATAAAAATACAACTGTTTCATAGATAAGGGTTAAAAAAAGGATACGCACATGTAGAACAGACTTGTATATATATAAAGTGATAAAGTAGGATGATGAGGTAATGCAGCAACAGTAGTAAAGGTAAAGCAGATAACATGTGAATGACATCGGTTTTATGTCCAAATTAAAATTAAATACATTTCTTAGGCATCGGTGCATTGATATCAATTGCCCTTTCTGTGATCTCTGTTTTGATCTTGTAATTATAAGAGCCCCTGAAAAAAGATTCTGGATATTTTATATCGTATGAATTCTGATGTCACCTTAGTATTTGAGAATGCAATTCTTGGTTTTATAGGTTATAAAACAGGAAATAAATGTATATTCGATCAATCATCTCTTTTTTGGGGGGGGGGGGGGGGGGGGGGGGGGCTAAATATTGTGTACATACACGGTTTAACCTATTTTATGCATTTTTATGATTCGACTAATTATCATATGTAGAATGTGAAATTGAAAAAAATACTATTTTGGTTATTATTGATGTTTCAATTTAATAATGCACTTGTATTGATTCTTTTTTAAAACGCAATGGGAATAAGGCACTCTAGAATTGATAATAATAATAATATTTAAGAATATAAGAACATTGAATATATACAGAAAATTTTAAATTGACCAGGTCAAATCACACGCGAGCGCGCACTGCTTCCATCGTTCCATCCTCATGTGTGCGCGCGCGTCTACTGTTTATCGCCCCCTAAAAGTTTTTTCCCATGATGCTCCGCGTGGTCGAGCAGCAAGATGGCGGACGCTCTGGACGAATTTGAGAAAGAAGCTGGATGCGTCCCGATCCTCCACCCCGAGGTAAAAAACACAGCGTTTATCCAGCTGCATCACAGCAGCAATCCTAAACGAAGCCGAAGTGATTTCACGTCCAGTAAAAGCGCCATTTCTACTGTTAACTTCTCACAATGAAGGAGAGGGGCTGAATCCCCCCCCACTGCTGCGTAATAGCATTGCTGCTAACGTTAGCCTTTCGTATCCATAGATTTGATTTTTATTTTTCGCTTCATCGCACGTCTAATCACATGTTTTAAGACAGGGGTGCTTTTTTATTCCATATTGTGCAATGACACGCGTGACATTAGGGTATTATAGAAGTATTCACAGTGTGTTGTGCTGCGTTTGCGTCTAAATGACTGACACCATTCACAAACATCATCATTTGCATCCATTCACCTTTGGATTTGAATATTAATTTTGGCATATTCTTTATCAGTATGGTTTTAGTGCACTATAAGAGTCTGTCTGATTCTTTTTCACTGCATGTTGGTGTTTGTTTCGCAAATGTGACAGATTTGCTCCAGAGCTGTCATTGTTGTGAGTTATTTGCAGGCTCGTAAATTCCACAAAAATATTCATTAATAAATGCTATTATTTGATCTGCAATGGATGTTTGTATAAGGACTCATAGTGACTTTGCATTGACAGCCGAGTTTTACATGAGAGACCTATAGTTTTATTATGTGCAATAGTAGTAGTCCTGACAGCTTGCTCATATGGGACCTCTTGCTGTAAATTATTCATGCTCAAACTGACTGACTTTACAGCTGATCACACACATGTAGTCTCAGTGAATGGCAATTGGCTTAAAGTCATACTAACACACGCTGACCTGTTGGAGTGAAAGGAAGCGCTCTCAGCAGACCTAAGCTGCTCTTTTTATTGCAATGTTTATAATTATATATTTGGCCGGTTTCACAGAAGGCTTAAACTTAATCCCAGATTAAAATGCATGTTTGAGCTGTCTTTACTGAAAACAACTTGTTTTATATCGTATACACACTGATATATCTTAAAATATGTCAGGGTCATTGTTTTGTGTCAATATGCACATCAGTAATTTTTTTTTAATGTATTTCATGTTTAAAAAAGCTACTTAAATGCCTTAATTGAACTAAGGCCTAATCCTGGCTTAATCTAAGCCCTGTCTGTGAAACCAGGCCATAATGTATTAATATTATAGGTTATTAATAAAAAGTGGTCGACCAATATGGGTTTTGAAATGACCAATGCTTATGCTGATATCTGTAGAGAAGGGTTGCAAAGACATAATGCATAGTACAATTTTAATAACAGAAGTGCAATGAATGCTTATTTTACGAAATATACTTATGTCTTTGTAATCTTTTGTGTGTTTGCTATGTGTGCCAGGGTGTTCAGTGGGACGAGCTGGTTGATTTAGAGGCTAGAACATGAAACCATGATAGAGGTGGTGTTTTGCATGTGACTGTTTGAGAGAAAAAAATAGATTAGCTGTCCTCAATATTTGGCTTGTGATGCATCATCAAAACCTTATATTATCATGTGAAGAATTGTTCCAGCCACTCTTTTGCTGATTGTAAAAAAAAAAAAAAACAGAAAATATAAAAATAATTCTGTTTAAAATAAATAATAATACACTGTTATCTCAGTGATTGGACTGAAAATCCCAGCAGAACAGAAAGAAACCCCTCTACTATGAAAGACACAGTCTGTGCATTTGTCTTTAGTTATTAGTTAATCAATGCTGTTAACTAGTGGAAAGTCGACAGGGTCCAGTTGTCACCTGGTGGGCGGCAGTCATATAGTGAAGAGCCAGCCATCTGTCCCTTACCCATCAGACTTGAGGTTTCCTCTTCAGATGATGCTCAGAGGGGTCAACGGGAAGGTGTGTGTCTGCCTTAGTCAAAAGTGTGCCATCTTGTTGGAGGAAAGGCCACTGTTTGTGTGCAACAAATGTAGTTTTGTGGCATTAAATTTTTCTGCTGTTCCGTTTTCTGTTTCTGCGTTTGTGGGTGTGATTTCATATGTGGTTTTGTATGTAAAAATGATGTGTGAAATCACACTACAAACAGGAAGTTACTAACTCTGAGTTAAGTTGTAAAAAAAAAAAATCCTTGGTTATGTTAATCCTAAAATAAAAATTAAAAGCAGGATTGATTCTGATTGGCTGTCAATATTTTCATTCTTCATAATCTGGAAAAAATCGCTCTGAAAAGGGATTCCAACGAAATCGTTCCTCTGTGTTGTTATCGTTATACACTGCTATTCTTTAACAGTTTTATAACTATATCTTTATTATTATTGGTGTTAGTAGTGTGAATGGGCCTTTACTGTGATGCATTAGCTGTGGCATTGCCTTGACTATAATGGCTGTTGACGGTCAGTCCAGACATGTGTTAATGGACGTTGACATGAACTAAAGATATAAATGGCAGCGTAATTAACCGCATTAACAGAAGCTTTTGATAAAGCACACACTCTCCAGAGCAAGATCTTAAGCTGCGTTTACACTGACACAATGTTTTTGATTTTTTTTTTTTTTTACTCCCATCTGGACACAGATCAGAATTTGTTGCACACGTCACATGTTAACATAAAAATCCGATTTTTTTTCTTTTAACTTATCCATGCTGGCAAATAATCGACGTGAAAAATATAAATCATTTTAGTATGGCCATTCAAAACCCGAGGGCCAACCATGTCGCATAGTAAAGGACTCATCACAGACTCATGTTGTGCTTAATGTAAATGTAAACGACAGGATTAATATAAACACAGATATCGGATACCAGTCGTGTCTAAAGTGTATGTAAACAGACTGGGACAAAAAAATCAGATATGGTCAAGAGATCAGATCTGTACATTAAGAATTGCAGCCTAAACGTCTTCCTGTAGTAATAGGAAGCCAAGCATCTCAGTATGTGTCACATGGTCTCACAGATGCTGTAAGCGCTTGTTTCCTCACTGGCAGGAGGAACATTAGGCCCGTATTGAATTAGACCAACTGTTCTGAAACCAGGCACAAAAATATTGAATGAAACAACCAAACGCCTTTCTAAAGGCCTGCCGGTGGTGCTAAATCTCCCAACTGCTCGCTTTATCAGTTTCGCTCTGTTTGGTGGTCTGAACTGGTGGGATGTCTTGCAAAGCATGATTGTTTTTGCTAATTGTACATGTGATATACAACACATCTGAGTGTGCTTTCACACTGATCACTGTGAATTAAGGAGGATCTGAGACATTCAGCTCAGGATTGCTCATGAGATCTGTTTCTGATCGCTAAACTGGAATATAAAAACCTGTATTAACACTAATGCCATGCGTATGACTAATAGATGTGGATTAAGTGCACATCTGCTAGCGGTGAGCTCCTCGGTTCAGCCCACCCTGCTGTAATGTCACTATTACCGTGGTATTACCATGCTTTTGAAAGTAATAGCATACTGTACTGACAAATATGTATACATTTAAAATATAATGTGAAGAATAGTGGTTGACCGATGTGTCGGCATGGCTGATATATCAGCAGATATCTGGCATTTAATTCATTTTTAATCAATCCAATAAGTTTGTCTGTTTTCTTAAAATCCTTTATTTTAAACTATGCTGCGCTATATTCAGTTTGCCGTTATGTCACATTCATGTCATATGTCACTGTGTTTACGTATGTCAAATTTGAGGTTTTTGATCAAGTAAGTTAAAACGTTTTTTCCCCATATTGATTCATTTAACAATTATTTCTAATTTAGTAAATATGTACAATACATCTAAATTTAATTGCAGCAATTAAAGCAAATTAAATAGTGTAATATCATTTATATTGGATGTCATCATCCATCAAAAATAATGTTTGAAACATTGTCATATTACCTTACATTACATTTTATTTTGGTGAGTGGCATCCGGTTCAAATTCAGGTTCAAATTCGTGGTTGATATTGCTTCTGGTTCATTTGTTGAGCGCACTGCATTATTGGAAATGCGGTGTGCATCATTCAGTAAAGAAAATATTTATTTACCATATTCAAATCATAGGTAGTTATACATTCAATATATTTTTGACTTATTGAATTTTTCCAGCTGCTTTATGCTTGGTGGCTGTATATTGTGATGGATCATCATCTCAGTACTTGTACAATGTGCTTACTGTTGGACTGACCTCTGACCTATTGGAGAGCCTTTTAGACATGATGAAGATTTGACTCGGATGTCAATTTATATCCCCTTCACGCAGATTCTCTCATTCTGGATGCTTTGCTGGAGGGTAGCTGTGGCATTCAGATAATCTCACTAGGGTTTCCTCTGGAAGTGTGGAGTCATGAGGCTGCTCGCTGAATCTTTGTGTTGATAAAATGAGTGTGAGATCAGCCTTTGATACAGAGACTGAATACATGTCAGTGTTTATGAAGGTAATAATTAATTACAGACCCACATGGAGAGACAGGGCTTCATATTTAGCGTTTGTGGGTGCAAGTGTGAAGCATGATTGTGCTGATAAAACACAAGGCGCCGCTTTATTACTGACTGACCTGTGTTACTCTGTCCAGCTGTTTCCTCCTTACTAATGGATTTGTTTAGTCCTCCATATAGAAGACTTTTATTTTAGGGATTAAATGCTACCGATTATGAATGCATACTGTCATCTTTATATGTAAATCTCTGGCCAGTGTGTGCATGTCTCATCTCTGCTGGCCTGGCATTTCTCTGACACACACACACACACACACAGACAGACACAGGGGGAGCTCGGTGTGTTTGCCAGGACTCCCCTGTGTCCTGTGGGTGTTTTCTGTTTGCCCTTTGCATCTGTTTCAAGCTTTTGTTAGAAGGAATCTAATTTTACTGTGTTTTTACACATCTACTTGAATTTTCTGGTGTGTAAAACTGTAAATTGTGTTTTTCTGAAGAGTAACAACTAGTCTGATATTATATTGAGAACTTTTCCTATGATTGTGGTTTATAATTATAAAGTATAGTATTTGGTTTATTAATTTGGGTTAAAACAACAGGTTTATATACATAGATTTTTTTGTTGTCTTGTCACATTTTATTTTTGGATTTGCATTTTCTATGTTAATTTGGAGGGACAATTCTGGACAAAATCTGAATTTATAAAGTAGACAAAGATATAAAAAAAATGAACAAACAAGGGGCAGGACTGCGGTAGTTGAGTTGTTTCTGAGCGGTGGAAATAAAAATAAAGTAATAGAATTAATAAATATAGGTTTCCTGAAAATAAATGTTTCTGGGAAAGTGAAAAGGATAAAGATGAAGGTTCGTGTCAAAATGGCTCGGGTGATTTCTATCGTACATCAGCATCCCCTGGGCCTTTAATACAATAGACAGAGACCCTCCCCACCAATCAATAGAGCTGATACTTCTGGACATCTGCTGGTCATCAAACACCCCTGACCTGAGCATCAGCAGCACACGCAGTCTCAGGGGTTATTAGTCTAATTATAATGTTAGACAAAGTTAATAGACAAAAACAGGTCAGAAACATTGTCTCCCTTCTTGCTGATATTATGATATGAGTATTAAACAGACTGTTTTACTGCTGTACCTTTAAAATGATGCATAAATAGCTGTTCGTTATGATTAGCTAACCTCAGCATGGACTGGAAAGGGGTTGATATGCAAATGTGGGAGCCGGTCATGTTAATATGCTAATAAGAGAGTTGATCAATTAATCAGTTTTTATTTTCAACTTTTTACACTACACATTTAAGTCCTATTTCAAAAGAGCAAGAGAATCCTGTTTTCCAGGATACGGCCCCTTTAAAAGCACCTTTCAGTTTTATTTCAGCAGTGTGTGTTTGAGTGAGATATCAGAGATGTCACCATGGAGACTGACCGTATATAAGACATATATCCTCTGTGTCATCCTTCACTCATCCTTCTGTCCGTTTGCTCTAGAGATGATAGAGATGAACTGACTATCTTTCTCTCCCACAGGAAATTAAAACCCCGAGTCACTATAGCCATGGCTACAGCGAGAGCGTTAGCCGCAAGAGCCACGTGGACGACTACAGCACTTGGGACATCGTCAAAGCCACTCAGTGAGTCTACACACACACACACACATACATCCATCTACGCAAATAACCCTTGCCCAGAAACATCTATATATATTAAAAAATCATCCAAAACACATCAATTGAGCAGCCTGGTTCTGTCCTCTTTTGGAATTGTGAGTAGGGCTGCAACTAACGATTATTTTGATAATCGATTAATCGGACGATTATTTTTCGATTAATCGGATAAAAATTCCAATTTGATTTTTTGTTTATTATAACTAAATAAAACCCTAAATCAGGGTTGTGGTGAGCAGGACGAGGCCGAGGCACGTGAGAGATGCGAGACCGGTGCGTCTCACAGGTGTCGTTCATTATCACTCACGCCACCGGCCTCTCACGTCCCTCGGCCTCGTCCTGCTCGCCACAAGGGTATTTATGTGTAAAAGTGTACTTTAAAAGTGCAAAAGCCACACATTGAGTTTTACTAATATCAATATTTGCTTTGTTTTTAATGATAATTGCTAATGGCAAGTTGACAACCATGATTAATGTAAAATTAATTAAAAATTATATCCAACATATGTTTTAGCAATTTTTGTTAAAACAAATTTACACAGACATGTTGTTCAGATGTGAAGATATAAACTAAAAACATCTCAAATATATAATTCATTTAATTTTTATTTTAAATTAATGGAATTATAAGGATAATAGATCAAATAAATATAGAAAGACTGAAAACAAGCGTGTGAACATAGAGCCGCGGTAGATCGCGTTTGAAAAATAATTAAAACTTAATATTAGACAAATGCTATAAAAAGAACGGGATGGAGGTACGCAGCAAGCTAACAGGGTTGATTAAAAGGACAGGAAAAATTATGCATTAGTGCACAAGCATTCACTGAAAACCACTGAGTACAGTGACTAAAAACAATCTTTTACTGCTGCTGTTATTAACTGCCTTTATATTTAATGCTTCACTTTGTAAACACCGTTTTAATTTAACCTATTTCTGCGGAAGCGCTATTTTAATCCATCACTTATGTTGCGAGCGAACTGATTGCGCAACCTGATGCTCGAGACAAAATACAGACATCCCAAGTCTCGCGGAAGATCCGGGAGTCTCCCGCATATTGATAGCGGCTCCCTGATGCCTGCAAAATAGTTCAAACTCTCGGAATCTAGAGCGCGCGAGCAAGAGCGCGCATGCGAGACAGAAGAGACTGTTCTCCAAACATAGACTGTAAACAAGATCTCGGTCTCTGCGCACACAACAGATCGGCGAAGGGAGAGAGACCTTGTGTGTGTCTCATGAAGCGCAGCGCATGTAAGACAGAGATCATCATGATTGGCCCGTTTCAACCAATGACCAGTAAACGCTTCCCGTGACGTAAGCAGACCAACTAATCGATAATGACATTCGTTGACAACTATTTTAATAATCGATTTTAATCGATTAAATCGATTAGTTGTTTCAGCCCTAATTGTGAGTGAACGCAAAACACTGTACATTTGACACTATTGTTTTTGGATGTTTCTCTAGTGCTTGTGTGTTTTATTGTGTAATTTGAGCTGTTTGTGTATTCAGGTATGGCATATTCGAGCGCTGCCGTGAGCTGGTGGATGCCGGATATGACGTGCGTCAGCCGGATAAAGAAAATGTCACACTCCTGCATTGGGCGGCAATTAACAAC
Source organism: Tiaroga cobitis (assembly GCA_030578255.1). Classification (NCBI taxonomy): domain Eukaryota; kingdom Metazoa; phylum Chordata; class Actinopteri; order Cypriniformes; family Leuciscidae; genus Tiaroga; species Tiaroga cobitis. The sequence continues at coordinate 40,566,348 of CM060594.1, forward strand.
CGCATAGACTTGGTCAAGTACGTATCTGTCTGTGTCTTGTTATTTGCTTATTGTATACACATTCCCCTTCCTTTCCTGGATCTGAGAATTTTCCTAGCTTGCTTCTCCCCTCCCGTTATTAAGACACCACATACACAGAGGAATAGATAGTTATTACTCTCAGCATTCAGACGAGCAAAGAAGCACAACCAGTTTGAAATTTGCATTACAGTGTGTGTGTGTGGCTGTGTGTTTGTACGCGTGTGCAGATCCTCCAATTAATGAGAGCTTGCTCTGTCGCAGTCATTCACCTTACGCTGCTCTCTTTTGTAACAGACGTTTAGCTGTATGATAAAGCCTAGATGTCTCACTTCAGAAGTCCACTCATTTCCTGAACGCTGTCTGTCTGCTCTGCATAGGCATTACATATCTAAAGGTGCCATAGTTGACCAGCTGGGAGGAGATCTCAACTCTACGCCACTACACTGGGCTACAAGGTGACGTATTGCAGAACAACCACTATATACTGTACACTGCTTACTATTTATCAAACCATTAATTAATACACTAAATGTTGTTGAACTTTCTGGTTCATTCATCACACTGGACATGGAAGCTCAAGTTCATTCAGTGTTGTTTTATTTTTAACTTAGACTAAAACTAAAAGCATTTTCTGTAAGTGAAATAAAGCTGAAATAAAATATTAAATATTAGTTCACCCCAAAATTAAAAAATCATCATGTTGTTCCAAAACCGTAAGACTTTCACTCATCATTGAAACTCAAAATGAAGATATTTTAATTAAATCAGGCAGATTTATGTCCCTCCATTGACAGCTACGCAATTTCAGCTTTGACGCTTCAAAAAGTTCATAAAGAGATTGTAAAACTAATCCATTTGAATGGAGTGGTTTAGTCCAAATTTGCAGAAGAGACAGTATTGCTTTAGATGATGATGAGCAGATTTATTTTAGGCTTTTATTCACATATAAGCATTCATCAACTCACACATCAGTTATGATGAAAATTTGGACTAAACCACTCAATTCATATGGATTAGTTTTACAATCTCTTTATTAAGTTTTTGAAGTGTCAGTTGCGTAGCTGTCAGTGGAGGGACAGAAATCACTCCGGTTTCATCAAAAAGATTTGTGTTTTGAAGATGAACGAAAGTCTTACGGGTTTGTTACGACATGAGTGAGTAATTAATGACTTTTTTTCATATTTGGGTGAACTAACCCTTTAGGTTGAATTATTAAATAGAATTTTTTTTAAATCACAAAAACTAATAAAAGTTAAAGCTAAATAAATAGATACAAATAAAAGGACAAAAGCACATAATATTACTATAAATTAAACAAAAATTTAAATAAACTGAAAATATAAAAATGAAAGCTAATTCAAAATATAAAAAAATACTTTAATAGTATATTTATACTAAATTGCATAAGAGTGTGATTTGTTGTATACTGCAGATTTCATATAAATTGGTAGGTATCGAAGTATACAGTATACCTGTGCAAGTATTAAATTCATACTGTAAGGTAGAGTGTGTGATGTTTTATTAATTCACATCACAAAGCACAGGGTTAGTCTGTGAATGACGCCTCTCGTCTGCTCTCTCTCCTACAGACAGGGCCATCTCTCCATGGTGGTGCAGTTAATGAAGTATGGTGCTGATCCGTCTCTCATCGATGGGGAGGGTTGCAGTTGTGTGCACCTGGCCGCTCAGTTTGGACACACCTCCATTGTGGCTTACCTAATTGCCAAGGGACAGGTACGCTTGTTTATATAAAGCCTCCTCATAAAACGTTCTGTGTGACACTGGTCTCATCAAAACCAAAGCCAGTCAGAATACCTTTGATTATCTTGTAGCTATTTTGAGCCAACGAGATCTCCGTGTGGGCGAAGCTACCCAGGAAAACATGACGAAAATAAAGTAATCGTCAAAATGTCTCATCCAAGGCTCGTCAGTGCCACTGTTTCATTTGCATTTGCCATTAAAAAAAGATGTGTGCGAATATAGTTTTATGAAATTTAAGGGCATAAAAAGTCTCAAATAGCCTTAATGAATGTAAGTGTGCATATTTTATCTCCTGCATCTTTTTGGATCAACTGCAATAGAGGGAATGCATTAACGTCACTTCCCCGCCGGAACACGCCCCCCTCAGCCGCACTGAGTGGCAGAAGAGCTGCTGCGTGACTGGAGTTAATAGGGGAAACTGCGTTAACGCGAGTAAAACAAACTATTATCAGTTTAAACTAAAAGTTGGACTCGATATAGTGTTCCTTACAACTTATCAAAGATCCAGTGATCCATGGATATTGACATGCAGCCAGGAATCGTGTTTCCTGACATTTATATGTGCCTGATTTCGACGCCGGGGAAATAAATGAAGAAAATTTGCCTGTAAACGTTTTATATAAATACAATATAGATAGGTCTAAATCCGAGTGATCACTTACATTAATGTTATACTGTATATCATCATATCGTCCAGCCCTAAAACTTGTATACCGTAGTTTTTTTTCAGTATTTATTTAAAAACATCCAATTATGCAGAATATAGTCTGTTCTGTAGCTTTTTGCAGTCTGTAAAAATATACAGTACCTCAGATTTCTGGTCAAATCTAGTTGTACAGCCAATCGCAAAGCTCTTTCCCGTTTTAGATGTGTTTTGTGTGATTTTCACGGCATTCACGCTGAAAACAAATGCTGCCGCTCAGTCTTTTTGCCACTTGTGGACGTGACCGCATTCACTCCGGCCGACGGTGACGTCATGCGCATACCCTCTATAGTTAAGCATAAAATAAGAGTCCCAGTGTATTTCGGGCCTGTTTAAGTCATGCGTTATGCATACAGAGTTTTTCTTCTGGTTGTTATAATTGGTACATTGGTGACAAAATAAACAGAATCTGGCATTTTATTCAATAAACTCTTTTAGCTTCTGTCTGGGTGAACCTAGTCTCAGCCTCAGACGTCACGCCCACGGAACGTTGGCTAAACGTCTGATGCATATGGTACACTTAACTGGAAACACTTCAGGAATGTCGAAGTCGTCATCTGATTGGTTGAATTTTATCGGATTTCCGGGGGGCGCGAGTGTCGCGTTTATTTTCGGTCCGCCCGGGAAACAAAGCGCAGACGTGTGATTGAGGAAGAAAAACTGTTGTGTTTACATGAGTGACAATGAGCATTTATCAAGATCAGCTAAACGTAGAATTCTCAAAAGTATGCGAGGTTCACAGGAAAGACTCTTGAAGTTTTCTTCTCCTTCTGATTTTCTATGCTGACTGACTTGTTGCACGCAGGTCTGTTGTTGTGGGGACATTTCCACGCACCGAAACGTGACGCTGAATGAAACGAACTGTAATTGGTTGTTTTACATGTCGGTCAAACGGCCTTATGGGCGGGCCTTGGCCAAAGAAAGCTGCTATGAATTCCAGACCTTCAGCCGTCAGTCTGAAGGTCTGGCTACGCGAGACTAGGGTGAACCCATCACAGGAAGGAAACGCTAAGAACTTTATTTAACACACATAATTTAATATATAGATTTTAGTAATACTGGCACAATTAAATATGCACAGTTATATATAGTTTAAAGTAGGCCTATACATATTTACATAGTTATTAAATACAGTTTGAAGCAGAAATATTTAAAAGCCTAGTTTACTTTTTGCATTCTAATAAATTTGTCATAAATGTCTTCATGTATCCCTTTATTAAGAAAAAAAACATATTATTTGATAGTTTTTTATCGTGCCCCTCAATGCGCTGGTAAATATTTAAAGTTCAGGGAACACGTGCTCCTCATCACTTACTGTTTATTAAAATGTAAAAGAATCGATTCATTATATGATGCTTTTTGTCCTGCTTAGTCCATTTCAGCCTGCAGGGGGCATTTATGACATTTCTGTCCACAGCATTTTGACCCCTAGGAAAGATATTACCTGAACCCATTGCATTTGATCTCAGACTGATCTTACTTTTATGTTTTATTTTTTATGTGTCGTCCTCCAGGATGTAGATATGATGGATCAGAATGGCATGACCCCTTTGATGTGGGCGGCTTATCGGACGCACAGGTGTGTGTTTGTGTGTGTGTGTGTGTGAGAGGAAATGTTTTCATTTGCCATTGTTAAAATGTAAAGCTAATTGGTGTGATCTTCTGCGTTCTGCCGCAGTGTTGACCCGACACGGCTGTTGCTGACGTTTAATGTCTCGGTGAATCTGGGTGATAAATATCATAAGAACACGGCTCTGCACTGGGCGGTTCTGGCCGGAAACACAACGGTCATCAGTCTGCTGCTGGACGCCAATGCTAACGTCGATGCACAGAACATCAAGGTAAAGTCCAGACGGCCACACCAGCACACTGAAATGATGTGTGTACAAGACATCTGATAATATTTGTCGGTGGCAGGGGGAGACGCCGCTGGATCTGGCCAAACAGAGGAAAAATGTGTGGATGATAAATCATTTGCAGGAGGCCAGACAGGCCAAAGGTTACGACAGCCCCTCGTACCTGAAACGACTCAAAATGGACAAGGTAAAGCAACTGAAAGATTTTTCCTGCTGTGCAATCACTTGACATTAAGGAGAAATCAAATTGTAATGAATGTTGAATGATGCAGACTCTGTATCTGAAGGCAGGAAAACACAACATGACTTTTACACCAATTTCTGCCCCGATTTGTAGTCTGGACGAGTTGCCGAAAGTCAGAGCCGCTTTTTACATTTTTTTTAAGCCTCTGGAGTTAGATTCACAAAAGATTCTTAAGAATAAAATTTAGTTAAAAATATTATTCAGAATAAAAATATTCTGGGGGCCATTAAAACAGTGCTCACTTATGATTATTACGTTAATCCGTAGGCAACGCAAACTTTGAGGCATTTAACCCCATAATTTTCAGGGGAAAAAAAGATATTTGAGAGCTTAAAAATGTGAGATTTACCCTTAAAAAATCTTACGATCTTCTTAGAATTTAACTTTACTCTTTTCTTAAAGGGGTGGTTGATTATGATTTCACTTTTCTAACTTTAGTTAGTGTGTAATGTTGCTGTTGGAGCATAAACAACATCTGCAAAGTTGCAACGCTCAAAGTTCAAAGCATAGGGATATTTGCAGCATATTTGCATATTTGCTTTTAAAGAAATAGTTTTTTAAGGACTACAACAAACGGCTGGTAGGAACTACACAAGCTTCCTCCTGGGTTAGTGACATCACTAACCCTAAAATTTACATAAACCCCGCCCCCGGGAACACGCAGTCCATGTTGAGAAGAGGAAGAGTTGTAGTCAAGCACATTTGTGAGTCAGTTCAAACTGTAGCATCCGTCTTTTCACATACAATAGAAAAGTCACTCTGTGTGCATCTCACAACAGTTCCTATACAAGCGATTTATAGATTATCCTGACAGAATATGCTAATTGAAGATAGTTAACTCCACATCAGCAACATAAATTCATCAACTAACCATTCAAAGATGTCCTGTAGCATTCTACATGTTGTCACTTCTTCTTAGTCTCTCCATCTTTGTCTGACTCCGGTTTAAACATAAAAGGCAGAACAGTTTCTGACATTTTAGCACACACACACTCTTGAAGCTCCGCCCACCGTGTCGGGAGCTGCAGCTCATTTGCATTTAAAGGGCCAGACACAAAACGGTGCATATTTGCTAACCCTCAAAAAGTGACAACTTTAACATGCCATATAAAAATATCTGTGGGGTATTTTGAGCTAAAACTTCACATACACACTGTGGGGACATCAGAGATTTATTTTACATCTTGTGAAAAGGGCATTAGACCACCCCTTTAAGAAGATTTTTGTGAACCTGGCCCCAGACTTTGACTTCTGTGTCTGTTCGCAGGAGTTCAGGCAGAAGGTGATGTTGGGAACTCCGTTCATGGTGATTTGGCTGGTGGGATTTATCGCCGATCTGGACATTGACTCTTGGCTCATCAAGGGTGTGATGTATGCAGCGATGTGGCTCGTCGTGCAGTTCCTTTCCAAGTATGACGTGCATGCCATTATAGCCATCTGTGGTGCTGCTCGGGCTTTTAATGGATTCTAATGTGAGTGTGGACCATCATGGCTAACATTTCGTCTCTGTTTCTAGGTCTTTCTTTGATCACTCCATGCATAGCGCTCTTCCTCTGGGCATCTATATGGCCACTAAGTTCTGGATGTACATCACCTGGTTTTATTGGTTCTGGAACGATATCCTTTTCAGTCGCTCCGTCATTTACTTCACCTCCTGTGCTGTCAGTTTGATGATCATAATATAGAATTGATGCAACCTAAATAAGTTGATACAATCCACTTAATCGCAATATTGTATTCCAAAAAAATCTATATTATCCAGAGTGACTCACATAAGCATCCATTTGTCTATTAGAGCGGCACGATCGCCATTAAAACACCCACACAATCTTATTCCTAAATGACAAATTTATTTTATTTATTTTAAAAGTATTAATTTATAAATTTATTTATTAAACCTTTGACAAGTACGGTCACAGCAAACGTTCAAATCTACGATCCAGAGGGATCAGTTTTCATTTATAGGTATGAAAGCGTCTTTTCAACCACACAGTATCATTATTTTTGTTACAATAATTCAAATTATCACAGAAGTACTGAGATAAACGATTATGCTTAGAATATAAACACTGATGTCTACAGAAGCGATCAAAATAGAGCAAATCACCATTTGAAAGTAACTTGACGCTTCAAATAAAGATTGTATCAATGAGTCAACCAGTCGTTACACCAGTCGCCACCTCATCCAACTGTTAAACAATTTTTTTTCTTTGAATCATTCATTCAAGAGATTTGTTCAAAAATGCTGTTTCATTCAGTAGTCTTTGTGAGAGTCATTGAATCATTCATCTTTCACCATTCAAACCAATTTTCTTTAAGTAACTGATTCCAATGAATTAGATATTTTTAAAATATCTTGTAGCTGCTAACATTTTGTCAGAACCTCTAGTAAATGACATGTTATTTTGTTTTTCTTTTCAAATTCCTCGTGCAAGAATCATGATCTCTATTTAAAAAAAAACAAAAAAAAAGATGTGATTGTTAATTTCTCCAGAATCGTGCAGCTCTAATGTGTATCTGGTAACTCAATGAGCATCCGAATAAGAACGCTGACACAGCAGGAAAACCAAACATCTTCGTTTGAAAACATCTTTTCTCTTTATCTGTCTTTGTTGTTTTCCCTGCATGAAACTTAAATCTGCGTCACTGAATTGACCCAGTTTAAATGGCTATATCTCACTTTTCAATGTTGAAATGTCTGAATCTGGTAGAGAAGCTCACAAGACCTTTGTTTAAACGTTCTCTTGATGTGATGGACCTAATGAAAGGAACCGAGGATAGAGATGGGAAGTTTAGCAGTATGCTTCAGTGTCTGACTTTTTTTTTTTTTGTCCGTTTGCACTTTTTTTATTTTAAACAACATAAACCGAGATGAAAATATCCATAATTCGCCCACGGTTGTCTGGAGCTGATTTGTTTCAAGTTGTGTTGTAACATTAGGTTGATGCTTCATACTGTGAAACTCTGGGCAGATGCATCATATTTGACAGATTTAACATGGATATGGCTATTTTTCCGTGGAATCAGGAGTGACTCACACAATAAATGTAGTGAAATTGACACTTTAAGTGATATTGTGTGGGTGAGAGGGGAGCTGGACGGCTTGACGGTAGTGTGCAACGGTAGAAATCTGTCGTCAATGTGAGATTATGCTACACCATATATCTGCTAGATATATCTATTGAATTGAGAGAAAGAGACAAAACAAAAGTTTAGAAAAATATTGAGTGCCTTTTGGTTCGTGCCCATCAGTTTTTTTCAAAAAGTAATAATAATCAAAATTAGATGAAAGGCTTATCATTTTTAAGTATTTATTTAGCTGGAATATCCAAAAATCAGGCATTTCTACATGGTTATTAAATAAAAAATAAACACTTTTTTTAACACAAAAACAACATTGTGCTATAAATGGTCACTGTGATATATAATTATTACTCATACTGTGATATAAGATTCTGTTCACGACGCCCACCGTGGTGTGAGAGAGATCTAGTGCAAACACAAGAAAGCCGAGCTCTTGTCTGGGAATGACGCATGTTGCATTTCTATGTTTATGCTGCTGTCAAACAGCAGGAAAATAGGATTTCTGCCCAAAGCTGAAGCATTTCCTCCTCTTTTGAAGGAACCACTCAAGACGTGACTCATGTCTGGATGTGTTTATTGAGTGAAGCTGCTGAAGTGTGGTTTGTGTGGCTCTGTGCTGTAATTGGAGGTTGTGGAGTGATGTTTAGTGCGCACAGAACCGGCATGTGTCCAGGTGTGTCTCCAGAGCTCAGGAATAGAAACAATACACTCAAACCCAGCAGCTAAAAAAATCAGATCAAGAGCTCTGGGTGGATCCGTTTCCCTCTCGCCCTTATCATCCGACAATAGAGCATCTCCTCAGAGGATTGAGCTTTTTTCCTGCTGTAATTGCAGCTCAGCTCAGCGAAAACACCGACCCACTTACAGAAGAAACAGATTTTCTGCATTTGTGGGTGTCTTTTTAGACAGTATGCCCTTTAATTTTCTCTGGTTGGAGGCACTCGTGTTACATTTCAGATATCAAACAGGAAATGGTACTTTTTTGATGGAATAATTCATTGAAATGTTCCAGCTCAGAATTTCACGCAACTTTCAGTCTCAATTCAAAAATTAATTTGTCAGATGGTTGTGTTTTGTAAGATGGAAAGTAATTTTCACGAAATATCTCATCTTGCGACTTTTTATACGAATCTTGAATTTGCATGTCTTAAAAACATCACAAGTTAGATGAACTGACTACTAGTTATTATTCCCACATTCAGTCTTTGTTTTGTGATTGAATCATTCTTTAGAATAGGTTCTTTTCGCTGAATCATTTGAACCAGTTCACAAAATGGTCTGAACGATACATTCAAATCAGTTTGATTGACAATAAAAAAAACTTTCATCAAGTAATCACAAACGATCCTGGGAATTCATTGGCCCAAAATATTGCGAGTCCCATTGTTTCATATTAAATGAAACTTCCTTAACCCTCCACACTTCTCCCGTTTGTCACCATCCACCTGCCGTTCCTGCTCAATAGCCTGGCTCTCTTCTACAACTTTGGCAAGTCCTGGAAGTCTGACCCCGGCATCATCAAAGCATCCGAGGAGCAGAAGAAAAAGGTCAAATCTCTAACCGTAAACGAGTTCAGCTGTAATTAAAAACGTTTTAAAGTTCATCTTGAGCCGCTAAACAACCATCCAGAACACCAATGCTTTACGCACAAGAAAGCATCACTTACATTTTCCATTTCTTTTCTCTTGTTCTCTCTATTTAGACTATAGTTGAGTTGGCAGAGACAGGCTCTCTGGATCTCAGCATATTCTGCAGCACCTGTTTGGTAATTATGACTTTTCCATTCTGCACACAACCGCTAAAACACATTCAGCAGCAGTCGTCGTCTCGCGCGCTGGCCGGCGGATAACCCAACGGTCTGATTTGCATTGCAGTTTCCATCGCACATAAAACACTCGTTTTACGACCTGTACTCCACAGATACGGAAGCCCATCAGATCGAAACACTGCGCCGTGTGCAATCGATGCATCGCCAAGTTTGATCACCACTGCCCTTGGGTAGGCAACTGCGTAGGTGAGTTTTCCAAGTGCAGATTGTCCATCATTTTCCCTACTGGCCTTCACCAACCTCACATGCTCTTCCTCCTGACATTAAAATGAATAGTCTTAGATTGCTCAAATGTTCCCCCAGGAAATTCACAATAGTCAAGAAAGCTGCATCCCGTAATAGAAACCTCATATTTCTTCTAGTACTAATTTGAGCCAAAGGCAGAATAAGAAAGGGTAAGAATCATTCCTTTAATTTGTCTGGATTTCTTTCCTCATTGTTTGCGGGCAGGAAGTGGAAACCACCGTTACTTTATGGGCTACCTATTCTTCCTGTTGTGTATGATCTGTTGGATGATATATGGATGCATTTGCTGTAAGTACAATTCAGTTTGCATGGTTTTGTACGAACAACGTGACGATAAATGAATATAAACAACTTTCAGGTGCTACTATTGATTTTGCATTAGTAGCATATTTATAATCTTGATGAATTGAAAGTTATTTTGGACTTACGTCTCTGTTTCTGCAGACTGGAGTGTTCACTGTGCTACCAGCTACACTAAAGATGGCTTTTGGAACTACATCACGCAGATCGCCACCTGCTCGCCGTGGATGTTCTGGATGTTTCTCAACAGTGTGTTTCACTTCATGTGGGTCGCTGTGCTCATCATGTGCCAGCTCTACCAGGTGATACGCTCAAGTCTAGAGAAGCCTTCATCATCATTAAGCCCAAAGTATACTTCGGGTTTTTCGTGTACACGAGGGTCTGCGTAAAGTGCACGTGATGCAAATCGCGTCACCAGAATAGTACGTGTGTTCTGTGCATGCGCCACCTGATTTTTTTTGTTCTTTGTAAGCACAGGTCGCGCATGCGCATTGAATTTGTTTTGCACTAATCAGTTGTTCCACAAGGGGGCGACACTGGCCCGGGCCGTTGTTTCACAGTAGAAATCTAAACTAAAGAGACGGAACAACAACAAAATACCGGGACTGCTACAACAAAAGACGCCCGCATTGACAAGGGGGTAATGAGAGAGCCACAACTTTAGTTGTCCCGGTTAGCAGTCCCGGTATTTTGTTGTTGTTCCGTCTCTTTGGTTTAGATTTCTATTGTGAAACAGCGGCCCGGGCCAGTGTCGCCCCCTTGTGGAACAACTGATTAGTGCAAAACAAATTCAATGCGCATGCGCGACCTGTGCTTCTGTGTGAGGGGGTTATGAAAGAGCCACAACTTTAGTTTAAAAGAGAACCAAGACATTTTGATTCGTCATAACTTCTGGAGAAAAATAGCGCAGACACTGGACAACTTTGAAAACTTTATAGAGTCGACCGCCTGCGTTTGCGCACACTATCAAATAGAGTATACTTTAAACAAGGCTACGCGTTCGACTGTACGCACGCACGCATAAAAACAAAAAAAAAAACAACAAAGTATGCTTTGGGCTTTAGACATAATAAATGCCGTCTTTTTTACAGTCTATGATCGTGACGCAAAATCCTATAATAACATACCTTATGGTCCAATTTTATTCATATGTTGGAATAGGTTTTGTGTGTATTTGTGGTTTGATGTGTATGTTGCTGCATTTGTCTCTTGCTAGATCGCTGTTCTGGGCATCACTACAAACGAGCGAATGAACGCAAGAAGATATAAGCACTTTAAAGTTACAGCCACGTCCATCGAGAGCCCTTTCAAGTGAGTCCTTTAAACTCAGTTTATCTGCACAGCACTGAACAGAGGAGGATGTCAAATGGTTCATTTGTCAAGATTATTGATCTTTGTATTCAAAATGAATCCAGTCTGTAGAATATCATCTATATGATACCCTTAGTAACTTCAAAATTGGTTTCTGTTCCTGCTTGTTTAGACACCAACAATTTAGAGAAAGATCCCATTAGATTAAATAAATGACCTCAGAAATTATTAATGAATGTGTAGTTATTAAAAAAGTCTTCCATTATGGGATGGACTTTACATGATGCTTATATCTATGTAGAAAAGGTGGATGATGGCCAATGTTTTACCAAAATATAATAGTTTAATGATGACAAATCGCTTTGGGTTTGGTTTTTTCAGTGCTCATAAAATATTTAACCAAAACTCAAGAAGAAGAAAAAACTAAAATTTTTTTTAACGTTGTATTATTGAAAAACTATTAAAAACATTTGTGAATTGAAATAATATATGAATATTAGATGATAAAATTATCAATTTTGCCTTAGCAACTAACAATTACTAACTGAAATAATATTAAAGCACTTAGAAATATTTTTAATGAACAGAAACTAATAAAAATAACAAAAGCACAAAATTACTAAAAAAATATGAAACTAAAACGATAAACTGAAAATATAAAAATAAAAGCTAAATCAAAATATTTTTTTTAATAATAAAATACTGTTTGGGACACAGCATGATGATTGATAACAATAAATAAAATAAATAGTCAAACCTGAAAATTTTTCATGAATTGGTCTCTCAATTTAGTCAAAACTATGAACTTCTCAAGTTTTGTTTAGGAAGCCATTGTTGTTTTTGGTAAAGATAGAATTGGTCAGTTGTTTTTAAGCCAAAGACATGTTTGTATGATTCCCAGTAGTAACGCTGCTCCTCTGTTTGTCCCGTGCAGTCACGGCTGTATGAGGAACCTCATAGATTTCTTTGAGCTGCGCTGCTGTGGTCTGCTGCGGCCCGTGGCCATAGACTGGACCTCTCAGTACACAATAGAGTACGACCAGACGTCCGGCTCAGGATATCAGCTGGTGTAGCGCGGTGAAGGAGTGAGCGAGAGGGAGAAGAGGGGAGAGGCTGCTCACCGGGACCATCCTTCACTGAGACTGCAAACCTCACCCAGTCAGGATACGCATGCTGTTATTGGTTACCGTCACCAACTCAACCCGCCCCCCCCTGCCATAGGCGGCACTTTGAGACGCAGGGACGTGAGGAAGAGGAGGAGTTTAATGGCTTCAGGGGTGTATGCAGTACAACAAACTCTCCTCGATTGGTCAGCTGAGACGTTTCTGGTTTCTTTCGCACATCGACTTCCGTTTTATTTTACTTTTGTTTTCTTCCAGTGACCCTTTTCTGTTGCTTTTAAAGTGATATCAGATCTTTATCGGTCGTAAGTCCTGGTTCATCCTGGAAGAGTGTGTGTAGGAATGAGAACTAGCTCAACAGCCGCTGTGCCGTTTGTGGTTTTACGGAATCATTCTGTGAAGTTTTTTTCGTCATTTGCTCACTCGCGTTTTGAACTTTCTCTCTTTAAACACAAAGGGAGATGTTTAGAAGAATGTTCACGTTGTTCTTTTCCATACATTGAATTTGAAAAGAGCTGCGTGATGATTTTTCAAAATGTCTCCATTAAAAATATACAGGTTTGGAACGACATGGCGGTTAGTAAATTATGACAGAACTTTTCCTTTTTAGGTGAATGATTCCTTTAAGCTGCCTTGATTTGTCCGATCATGATTCTGTATGAATGTTCTGATATTAATCACATAGACTAAAAAACATTCATAAGACTAGAGAGAGCCCCTCGTTAAATAATGTGACTTACAACATATTTATTTTAACCTATTTATATAGTGTTTTTCAAAGAGTTTCAGTCATTTCAGTTTTTACATTCATCATATATGTACATTTCCAGCATGTTTAATAGTTTAGATGGGAGAATCCTGCGAAACGTGTCAAAAACATGAACCTGGGTTATATTTCACCCTAAAATTGTATTTTGCTTAAAGAAAATTAATCCTGTTTAATAGTTTACCCCCTAATTCTCATTACCGTAATGCACAAAAACCACCTCCTCATTTAAACAGCAAAGTATTTTTTATTATACTGCCTTGAAATTATGCTAATTATTTTTAAAATCATTGTATTACATTGTTTGCTGTAAAAAAAAAAAAAAAAAAAAATTAAATACTGTATTACAATGAGAATTGGAACAAAAAATTGCCTGGATGCATTGCGGTAATGAGCGCTGCGGGAGAAATGCGCTGAATTTCCATCAGAATAATGTCACGGTGCAGAACGATCTTCAGTTTCATGAAAATATACTTGATTTTGGGTTGAAATGTGACCTGGACACGCTCTCGACGGGTTTACAGGATTCACCCAGATGCCCTCCGAATTTACAAGGAATAATACGCTCGTATGTGAACCTCTATTTATTATGTATGTGTAGTTTTAGGACGTGTACACATTTAAAGTTAAAAATGCTGTTGAAAAGCCATTAAGTGGACCTGATGGCTGTACGATTTTAATGGAAGTTGCGTTTATCACGCCAGGTGGGCTTCTTCCGTTTTGTTTTCACTTTTTTTTTTTTGTGTGTGTGGCGGCGATGATGTTTGTCTGCCTAAAAACAATGCACTGATCTTTTTGTTGTTGTTATTGTTCATTGTTACTGAAGAAACAAGCTCGCTTTCCCACCGTCGCAGAGGGATCTTCACGTTTACGTAAAGAGGAAGCTCCTCCCCCTTTTGCTCTCCTCCATTTCCTCTTCCTGTTGTCATTGCAACAGCTGACAGGACGAACTGATGTAAAGAATGTGCATCTGTACATAAATGAACTAGATTCATTATTCTGTGATTGACTTTTGTTTGTTTTTTTATTATGTCTGTGTTAGTTGAAGCTGCTCCTAATTTTTTTTATCTTACCAAAAAGCCAGAAAAAAAAATGGACTATTATCCAAGTGTATGACTGTAGCTTTTAGTGGCGTCTGGCACTGCTGTGTATAGACCTTTGACCTTGCAAGTCTCCACTGCATGTGATCACCCTGCCATCCCAGAGACGCTCCATCTGTAAATAGTGAATGTTCAGTATTTGCAGCTGGGTTTTTTTATTTTATTTTTTATCCTTTTGTTTGTACATTTTAAACCCATGCAATGTGTGTATCGTTATTGCGTGTCCCTGCGGCCGCTCGGCAGATGTATTATATCTGAATGTCCCATTCTCGTTGATTAATATCCAACTTAAAGGGTTTCTTTTGTATGTTTCATTGCTGGGTTTGTTGTACCACTGGATGTACAAATTGTAAATGCCAGAGAAGTAGACGTAAGAAACGCTGTGACTCAAGAGGGCACATTGTGATGACATCATCACTCATGGACGCAGTCGATGGGCCCCCGATACTGTAATATTTCGGATTAGGCACAGTTACAGTCATTCATACACGTGACACTGTTTTAGGGAAGATACTCACATATTGCTGTCCGGCTGTTTTCCCACCATGTGAAAAGCACATGCTCATCTCCAGTGCCTCAGCTGAGATCAGGACGTCACCCTACTCTGCTTCAGATGTAACTTATTGGGCATGGTTCAATTTTAATGGCTTTATTAATAAAACATTCAAAGGTGAAAGGCCTGTGAGTAGTTTTCAATCAAAGCGCACTGAAAACAAGTGTTTACTTCACTTTGAACATGTTTATGCTTGTAAAATGTACTAGTCTATGAGCTATTAATACCCAGTAAAGGGTGGGAAAAAATAGTTTGCATAAAGGAAATGGACATTATTTCCATTGCTGTAATACAGAAAAAAGATTCTATTTAAATTGATACAAATTGTTAAAAAACAATGTTTTACATTATGGTTATGAGAATTGGAAGGGAGGGGGTGTTTAATTATGAAAATATCAAACTTAATGGTCTTTATCTTAAATGGACAAACTATGAACATCTTGTAAAAGGGATCAAGAATATGTATAAAGAAAATTAACCTTATTTTTAGGACTACTTGTTAAAAATTGTGATAGTGACTTTCACATTCTAATACTGTACACAGTATTTATCTTATTTTCGAATTAAAATCAACAGTAATATAAAGTATTAAATATAAAGCAGTTAAAAATCTGTTTTTAAGATGACCATTTGCAATGCAAATTGTTCAAATAATGTTTTTTAAGGATGTAAAGGATACATTTACAAGCAAGATAAAGAACATTTTACAACAAGGTCCCATTAGTTAATGTTAGTTAATGCATTAGCTTACATTAATAATGAGCAGAAGTTATTCTTTGTTAACGTTAGTTGATAAAATACAGCTGTTCATTGTTTGCTCATGTTAGTCCAGGTCCATTAAATAATATTAACAGATACAACTTTTGATTTTAATAATGTATTAGTACATAAAATTAACATCAACTAAGATTAATAAATGGTTAAGAAGAATTTTCCATTGTTCTTTAATTAATTAACGGAACATTATGGTAAAGTGTTACCGAACAATAATAAAGAATCAGAATATTTTCAATCAATACTTAGGCCATGTTTTAGTCCAGATTATAATGTGAGTTTACACTTTATTTTAAGGTACCAGTTACATCGTACATATTTATTACCTTCGTGTACTTACTATAGAGTTAGGGTTTGGTTTAGGGTTAATTACCTGTAATTATGCATAATTTACTGTTCTTAGTTACTATAGTAAGTAGTACATGCAGTAACATGTAACTAGGTCACCTTAAAATAAAGTCTAACCAAATGTGAAAATCATTGCCTTTTGAAGTTTAATAATCACATTTGGCTGTATTCCTGGGTTTCCATTCCCAAATTGAAGACCTCTTAAAATGACATTTAATTTTCATTTTATTCACACTCGTGCTCCTAAATACATTGTACAGTTCGCACATGCGAGCAAAATGCTCGCACTGTTGAGCCTTGTTAATTGTCATGAAAATATAATAAAATTATTTTCTTCATTTGAAATTAGTAACAACCTCTTGAACAATAGTGAAGTCCTATCATTGAGCGTGAACCAGAGCTCCTGCTCCCTGACCGTAGCCAAATCCTTTAGGTCCGAAGTTCTTTGCATAGCATGCTAAAAAAAAAAAGCAACAAAGAAGAAATTAAGCATGAATGTAGTTCATTAGAGAGCGACATGTCATACGAGTTAAGAGAGAACAGATGAGGTTTGTCTTCATCATTACAGCAACTCTTGACTGATTCCTGTCTTGTTTCAAGAGTTTCTTGGTAATCTAGTTATACATGTTCAAGTTTTGATGTTGCTATGCTATCAGAGAATCATACTGACAGACAAACAAACAAACACTGTCTCAAAAGCGTGAGAAATTGGTCATGATGCTGTTTGTTTAATATGTGTGACCCAATCATAACCACTGCCCATTTAAACTCTGCATTAGGATGTAGTGCGGACCTTTGCAGTAGATCTCTCCATCTTTCTCCGTCTGAGTGGTCGACTCCAAACTCTTCCCACATTTGGCACAGCGAAAGCAGTTTTTATGCCACGGCTGGAAGACACACAGATAAAGAACATCATCATCAAGCACTCATGACTTTCTGGTGATTAAACTGAGAAACTGGAGCACATGCTTCACACTTGGATCTGCTGAAGGCTGTTTTTTTGGCAGTAGATCTCGAGCATCTGCAAACCCTCATGAAGACGTAAAGAAAGAGTTACACACTTGAAGTGAACTTTTGAACCCAGTGAATAACACAGGTGATGTCACTGTGACAGTATGAGAAATTATGATTCCCATTCGAAACTCTCCATTAGACCTAAAGCCAATCTGACTGCAAACATCTAGATCAACAAGTATATCAAGAACACTCCTCTAAATATTTGAAATAATTTCCTCTTGGGCGTCAGTGGGATTGGGAACTGTTTGCTATTATTGTTGCATTACCTTTATTACATCAATGTGTATTAGTACCAGTAAGAAGAAAAAACTAAAAAATAAAAGCACATTTAAAGGATTTTAAGCATTGCATTTTTTTGCAGCAGAATTTATATTCATTTTTTATATTTATTGACCATTAGCTAACACCCAAATTCTTTTAATTTTAAAAACATGAATAATAATAATAATAATTCATTGCATTTATATAGCGCTTTTCTAGGCACTCAAAGCGCTTCACATGGAGGGGGGAATCTCCTCAACCACCACCAATGTGCAGCATCCACTTGGATGATGCGACGGCAGCCATAGTGCGCCAGAACGAATGAAGAATAAAAACACATTAATGTTCTTATAAATTTTATATAATGACATTCAAATAGAAATTCTCATAATATAGATAATTTTTTTTTACCTTTCTTGCACCAAAATCTTTTTTTCTGTAGTTTTTGTAAAATTGGAAATGTCAAAGAATTTTTCATTAATAAAAAGGGGGTTAATGTAGTAATAGCATTGTAAAAACTTAAAAAATGTGCACATCCACTTATTAAGAGAAGCTACGGATCAGAAACAATTTGATTTTAGTTGAAAAATATTAAGTTATGACTGTTTTATAAGCTTTGGTTTATGTGCATAAAGCCTTTTAATGCATTACAAGTGTTAAGAATGTGATGTTTGATGTGCAGTTCAGACTCTGCTCACCTTCCCAGCGCTCATCACCTTCTCCGCCGCGTACACACACTCTCCACAGCGCGCGCACTTCTCCGAGCCGCCGAACTTCTGTGCAAACTTGGACGGGTTCGGGTTGGTGGTGGGTCGGTGAGTTTGGGCTCTGGGTAGGAGACGGAGAGGTCAGATGTGCTTTTCTGGAGCTCAGCCTAACAAACGGCCCTGAATGAGCAGCTTTGTGTTGGCTGGGCATGAAGAGGGCGCCTGGGGTCTGTGCAGGAGCTCCGCTTACATAATAGATTCTTTCATAACAATAATCACCTGACGGCAGGCTTGAGCACACGAGAGAAGACGGATTTGCAACCAGAACAAATCGACTTTTTAAAATACTCTAGAAATCTTACACATGACATACAGATAATACTGGATTTCAAGCATTGCTTTTGCAGCAGTTTATAATAATCATTAATATATCAATGATCTTTTTAATGTGCATTCATCACAATCACTATTGAAACTAATGGACATTACAAATGAAATAATATATGCACCACAACACAATGCTACTTATCACACTTGTGCATAGAGATAATAATGTAAATATCTTTTGTTATTTTACATGGAAAACAAAAAACACAATATTAGTTATCCAAATAAACTTCTTGAACGATGAAAAGTGCAAATGCTCACTCTTCAGGTTTGATGCCCAGCCTCTCGCCGCGGTCCATATTGAGTGTTCCCGCTCCCTGACCGTATCCGTATCCCTTTGGTCCGTACTTTTTCCCGTAGCAGGACTTGCAGTAGATTTCCTGCTCATGGATGGCCAGTGTGGTGCTGTCTAACCCTTTTCTGCAGACCACTGGAGGAGGAAAAACACGGATTTTAATGTTTTCTCAAGAAAATAAGTGGTGCTTTCCCATGCAAAACTCAATTCTACAATGCTAGAGTGCTGATGTTTGGTTTCCAAGGTGTTTCGAGTGGATTTCAGCATGCGGCTGTGCAGTTTATTTATCATCCGCCAGGCAAAAAAAAAAAAAGAACGTACAAAAAGGAATAACACATCTCCCTTTAGGTTAGAGGAAAAAAGTATAAGCAACAATAACAGTCATGCCACCACTAATAATCTATTATTTTAACTCCAGGATTAGAGGCTAGAATGCATGTGATTTTGATTGTTTCATCAACAGACTTGATCTTAGTATGGGAGATACTGTCCCGAGGAGAGACAAACATGATTGCACAGCAGGGAGGTTAACGCCCTTTCCTATTCATCCAGCTGAACAAAACATCCCTGGACTCCATCTTTCTCATTATACAACACGTAAAAACTTCACATTTGACCACTATGATTCCAGAAATATCTAGAGCAGATTAAAAACTTTGGTCATAGAGGATATGTCGGGAAAACACAGAGAGAGAGAGATCATTAACTCATCATCGCCTCGCTCTAAACAGAATGGCTTTTGTGGCGGCCCACCGCGAGTAAACACCACTCATGTGGGCCGGATTGTTTTTGCCATTTTGGTAGCAGAGCAGGACTGCAGGACTACAAGTAACGCCAGTTACAGATAACTAGTAAAGTGATGGATTACTTTTAAATTTAATGTTAAATTACACAAATATACTTCCCCCCCGGGTTTCACAGACAAGGCTTAAATCTAGTTTGAGATGTTACTGAAAGCAACTTGCACTGAAATATCTTAGAATACGTCAGTGACTCAGTGCCATTATTTTGTCTCTCAAGTAATGTTTTTTTTTTTAAATAAAGCACATTTAATGTCCTAATTGAACTAAGGCAAAATCTAAGCCCTGTCTGTGAAACCAGGCCTTCATGTATTTAATCTCACTTTATTAACCACTGTCTTTGCTGTTGACCTTCGATGACCCAATTCAACCATTCTAATAAGCAAAAATTACGTTAAACTTCACATTTGTGTTACATTTTTTATTGCTGAAGAGTGTTGCACTTTCTTCTACTATATTTCTGTAATTCAGAGTGGCAGTACAGCTGGTTTGTTTGAGCAGCGCCCTCTACTTTACAGGAATTAAATCGTATTTCCTTCAGGCCTTTTCATTTCACTTTTAATGCGAAAGGGCCTTAACATTTAATAAATAAATAAAATTTTATATTTTTGCTAAAAGCCCAGGAGAAAAAGTAATGCAAAGGTAACGCAACTTTTCTTTTCATAAAAAGTAACAAAGGGAATTGGTTACTTTTTATGGAGTAACGCAATTTTGTAATGCATTACTTTTTAAAAGTAACTAAAGTAAAGGAAAAACCAAGTCAGAACATATAGAACCTCAAAAAAACTAAAAACATATTTTGCTCATAGAAAATTAAGCCAATTTAAAGGATTTTAAGCATTGCATTTTTGTAGCTGTATTTCATTTATATATTTCATTTAGATTTTTTTTATATTTAATACAAATTGTTGTTTTTTTGCAGTAATGAGAAATAAAGTAGAATAATAAAATAAAATGAGAATTTTTTTTATTTTTTTATTTTGGTAAACATTTGACATAAACGCATCATGGTGAGTTTTACCTCAGTAAAAGTGGTTTTTACTTACTACAGAGGAAGCAGCACTTGTGGAAACTCCCTCCATCACACTGGACCTCTTCAGCGTGGTACACCGTCCCGTGGCAGGCACCACATTTGTTTCCTCCACCCCAGTTTGGCATGATAAATAAACTATGAAGAGAGAAAACACAATTAGAGTAGTACAGCTTTAAAAGACAGGAAACACATCCGTCCTGCAGAGTGCAGAGACCAACCTCAGGAAACTGCCCAGGTGAACTTCAACGTGTTAGTGAGAGCGTATCACCACTTATGACTACGTACCAGGGCACTAAATTTGCATCGTTGGACATAAATCCGTCCATAAAAACCAACTGCGTCTGTCCGGACTAATAAAGACAAACTACAGACAGTAAACACCATGTAGACGTCTAGAGACCCCGACATCAAAACACACCGAGACCACCAGGAGCTACAGGACAATGGAGGGTCAAATGGAGCCAAATGATTCTTTTGTTAAAAACAAAAACAAAATAATGTTCTATATTTTGCAGTAACAATGTCTGGAAGTATAAAGCAAAGCATTCATAAAAATAAAACTGCAGCACGACAATTCAAAGGATCATTGTTCAGTCAAATAAATGATATCAGACCTCTCCAGCTATATTCAAATAAAAAATGCTAAGCGCTCATAAACATGCATTTGTCACTTCAACTCTCCAGGAAAACATGAGCAGCTCTTTGTAAAATGACATCATAACTCTCAGAATATTAATGTTTCTCATGGCTTCACGCAAATCAAGCATAAAAGGAGTGATTACAGACTGAACACATGTTCAGGCATGAGAGAGGACAGAAGACAAGCAAACATCTCAAAGCCTCAAAACAACATTAACTATCTAAATACACCAGATTCCACTATTAAAGAGTTTTACTGTTTCTATGAGTCTGAGGATGACATGACAAAAAGTACCATAAAATCCATGGTAATAACACCTACCATAATGGTGAATGAAAATCATTTAGAAAGTAGCTATAGAACAAAAAATATGAATATGTATATGATAAGTACTGCCTCAGCACTTTTTATCAGTTCATCGAATAGTTTAAGCAAATGTATTTCACCCAATCATGCAAATTGCATCTTTATCGATGAGGAATGTTTGCATATTTATTTATTTATGCACATTCAAACCAGGTAAATATTAAACAGCTTAAACAGTACATTTTAAACAGGCAAGTACTAGATATAAATAATACATGTAGATTTTAAATATAAATATTAAATAGGCTTATTTACTGTGGTTATGTCGTATATTATGTCAGTTTTAAGTATTACGAAGAAAACTCAGTAATGATATGAATTTTAAATACTTGTTAAACTGCGATCGTATCCAAAAAAACTTTTACAGTAAAATATTGAGCAGCGTCTCCTGACTTTGAATCAAATCATTGGGAATGAAATCATCAGAAGAATAAACCCGATTCAATATTATACTTCTTTATGGCTGAATATTTAAAAACAGTTTCTCACACAGACACTCGGCAATATATGATCCTGTTTAAAACTGTCCTAACTTACCTGAGCTTCACGTGTGTTTCCCAGCGGATTCCCAAACTGATCCTGTGTGCGCGAACTTCGGCAAACAGGCAGGAATGTCATCACGAAATTATCAAGGAGTGTTCTCTTTTTCCAAACACACACACACACACACACGCGCGCGTGCAAGTACGCGCGCGCACATACTGATGACGTAACTTCTTAAACCGTTGATAAAATGTTGGCAAACACTGCATTTCGCACTTCGCATACTGTATGCTGTCATGATAGTGGTTTACTTAATAAACTAATGTTTGAACACCTAAACTTTTGTAAACACATTCTTTTTCTAGGTGAAAATCTTGTTTATTTACACATTAAGAAGAATATAAAAACGAGATTCCGACTGAGATGCTTAACTGTTGAGTGTCCGTTTATCTAAAAGGCATAGGCGAGGCTAGTTAACCCCAAAATGCACAATTTTGTCATAATTTACTCACCCTCATGTTGTTCCAACCCTGCTTGAGTTTCTTTGTTCTGTTGAACACAAAAGAAGATATTTTGAAGAATGTTGGTAACCAGCAGTTGACGGTAGCCATGACTTCCAGAGTAGAAAAAAATACTGGAAGTCAATGGCTACCGTCAACTGTTTGGTTACCAACATTCTTCAAAATATCTTCTTTTGTGTTCAACAAAACAAAGAAACTCATACAGGTTTGGAACAACATGAGGGTGCGGATAAATGCGGACAAAATTTTTGGTGAACTAGGCTATCCATTTTCAGTTGAGGCTTTGTTGGGAGTTTTTTTTTTACTCCATTCTTGATTTATACTGCCTGTAATTTGTTATCTTACCTGAAGAATATTAATGATCTTTACTGTAATGTTTGCCATTTTAAACAGATGAAGCTATTTTAACAAGTGATGGAGACCAGGAACATGTTCTGTTAGTGAACATCATGTTGGCATGAGTCCTTCTCATCAACACTAGATCATAATGTCAGTGAACTATGAATTATTACCATACAGTGAAAATTAATCATTCTTTTAAGGGGGAAAAAGATTTTTCTGGCCTTCTTAAACTATTTACATGCCATGTAGCTGTTTACACAGTTTCTGAAATGCGTATGACCTCAAAATAGTTGTAGTGGGTTATGAATAAATGGATTATTATTATTCATGTAGCCTATATCTTGTCTTTTGGAAAGAAAGTATGAAACGGGCCAGAACAAACTTGCACCCATATGCACATTTGAAATGATTAATGTTGATGGTTCCACCACAACACACAGACAGGCATCATTAATTATACTAATTAAGAAGAATTTCATTCTGCAGTGTGTGAGGTATGGTGTAGATGAGTGTGTGGGAGAGCAGCGTGATGCATGACTCAATAAAGAAATTCAGACAATCAGCTCCAGTAAATTACCCAGCATGCATTACTTGTCAGTATCAACCCAGTTAACAGGGAACGTTCTCTCAAAGTTATGAAAAAACGTTCTTCCAGTAACATTAGGTTTAAGCTGATCAAGGTTATAAGATTATCCAAACATTAGCACAAAAATGTTATTTATAAATCATTCATTAATTTTTTTTTCTGAAACGTTATAGTTGGACATTATCTAATGTTTTACAATTGTTATTTCTTACTTATTTCCAGATTTGAGAACATTCAAAAGTAAAATGACTTGCAAAATGAGAAAAAACATGCCCTTAATATTTTTTGCTAACGTTCACATAACCAAGATAAAAAAAAATTAAACATTTAAAAAAAAAAAACATTTTGAATGTTCTGAGAACATTTAGAACTAACGTTTTATAACTTAACGGGAACATTAGCAAAACATTTCTGTTAGCTCAGGCGGACGTGGACGTGGAGAACTGAAAAATACGTTTTTTAGGTTCAAACAATAAAATAGATGTTAACATTTTGAACAAAAGCACTGTGCATATTGCATAATTTGATATTTAAAAAATGTTTTATGTGAAATAAGACAGCACAATAGAAGTAGGCTGTCAGTTCTTCCAGTTTCTCCATCCGGGCCTTCAGCTGGAATGCACATTACAACAAACTTCCTTTAGAAGGAATTTATAGTGAACGGCACAATATTGGAAGAGGGAATGAAAAACAGATGTAGCACTCTGTCCTTCCTCCTTTTATGGTAAAACTGGACTCTGGCTGAGGGATGGCACGCGTGTGAGAGATTGGACATAAGATTTGCTTATTTAGGTTTCATGCATGTGTCTGTCTGACGTGAGCCGGCTTTGCCCAGTGTGTAACATGAGGAGCCTGTGGAGGAATGCAATGTCCTTCACACTCATTCAGGCGGATGTGAAAATGTTTGTTTTTTCAGAGATGCCACAGAAGAATAAAACCCTTTTTAGTGAACAGAGCCATTTGTTTTTCTTAGTGTGAATAACATTATAAAGAACCTTTCGTGAAATGGAGAGATTCCATGGATGTTAAAAGTTCTAAACGGAACTATTAAAGAACCTTAAGGCTATTTGTAAGAGTTTGTTTACTCAGATTTGACATTCTTCAATATTCCCCATATGTATTCACAAACTTTGATTGATTTTGTGTCATTTTTGTGTTTTATACGTGATTATTTCTGAGAACTCGACCGTGTTGCTGAGGTTCACAGGCCTGTAAATGGTGAAATGCAAGTTGTTCATACAGGGTTTATTGTGATGATGAAATGGGTTTCCAGGTGTCTTTGTGTGTAAACAGCATTAATGAACATTGACATGTTGCCAAGCGGAGTTCTGTGTTGGTCTACACTAGATAATTAAAAAAACTATAATACAGACCACACGCATCACCCTACTAATGCTCACACTTACCGGTTTAAATACTCTTAAGCTTAGGTATTAAACTTAAAGGGATAGTTCACACACAAATGAAAATTCTGTCATCATTCACAAACCCTTATGTTGTTCCTTTCTGCTGAACACAAAAGATGATATTTTGAAGAATATGGGTAATGAGGGTATTTTTCTCGCTCCATTCTATGAAAGTCAATGCGGTCCATCAACTGTTTGTTACATAGTGTACCTTCAAATTTAGGACTTATTTGTAAAGAAACTGGCAGACAATACCGTTATTAGCAATTCAATGAATTGCATCCAAATAGATACATTAATAAACATTGTGATTGTGTTTTAATGTGATAATCTCAGAGGACAATTAAGAAAGATTTTGGCCTTTGTATCCGAAATGTTTCATGGGAAATCAGTGTTATTCATCAGTCTTTGTCTATGCTGCCATCTTGTGGTCGCACAAGCTTGTGCACCTTACCATTTGAAATCAACCGAATTTACCAACCAACAATTTCATTTTACATATATTTATTTTGTATTACATGTACGACATCTGTGTCTATACATAAAATAATTAAAAAATACATCTGACAAACACAAAAGCACCATACAGATTCATCAGTGCAGCTCTAAACACATTCAACAGACACAAATTAACATGTTTACAAAATTATGCAACGCTATGAGTTACAGTAGAGTGACTGTAAATACTGTACGAATTACACGCTGTGGTGTAAAGCTCAATCCAAATGTAACTCCTGTACGCTTCCAAAAATAATTTATTACTAGCCTAAGAACAATTCATTCATAAACATACTTTGTTTTAAACAGTACAGTACTGTGATAATTCTGCTTTGTTCCAGTGATCGCAGATCATATTCACTGGTTATTCAAGTATGTATTTGTTTCCTTTTCATTTCAGACGTAGCACCTCAAACTTGAGCAGAAAATTACAACCACTATTTTGTTCTTTATCCCCAAATACACTTTTCTATGCATTCATTCTTAGTGGTGAAGGCATCATGTAACAAACACATTTCTAAGGCATGTTGGCTTCACCAATATGGCACTTTTTACAATCAGCAAAATACAAAATGCAAACGAACAAATTGAGCAATTGTGTGGTTTTCTCTCAGAAGCCGATCCAGACTTAATTCATTTTCACATTTTTAAATACGTAGTGCTTAAAACTGGATTGATGATTTTGGCCTCTGGAAATGCTATAATAAATAATAATGGTAAACAAAATCAGGCAATACACTGGTAGGATATCAAATAAACTCCAAAATACTATCAGAAATGATGTGGGGAAAAACAAATCGAGCTACAAAGGGGCGTGTAACCGAATCACACTATAGACCCTGAGTGGGACTTTAGCATCTGTAATAATCTGGCCTCTTTTACTGATGTTAGTAAACATTATACAATGGTCATATACGAGAAATAATTCAAGTAAAAAAAATTGTTTCTGTCTTTGGCACTGTAGCACCACAGAAGCCTGAAAACCAATTACACAAATGCAGCGGCTAATTTAATTGGCTGCGGTTTGTCCGATGTCCAGCCTCCTCTGGGCGGAGCCTCGTTTGCGCGCCGCTGGTTGGCCGGTGAGAGACCCAAAAGCTCCAGGTGTCTCAAAGAAAGATTTGGACCCCAGCGCTGCTTCCTTTGGTGTCACAGGAGTCTGAAACAGCGAAAGGGAGGAGCTCACAAACACTATAGAAAATGTGTTGTTTGAAATACTTAGCACTTTCATACTATAACAGTATTGATGCACCGGAAAGATCTTTTTTTTTTTTTTTTTTTACCCAAACTAAAGTTAAAGTTTTCATTTTGTTTATTTCATAACCATTCACATTTATGTAATCATCAACACTCAAAAACTGAGTTGTATATAAACATTTAAAATGCACGTAAGCCAGTATTAATATCACCTTTTTAATGCTATAATTGTTTCGTTGTTGAAACATACATTATATATTAAGACAACAGGTTAAGTAAAAATATAATTAATGTGTAATACAGTGCATGTATTAAGCAAAATGCTACTCTTTAGAGTTATTTTTTATAGCTAACTAACAAGCTATGGCTAATGCTAATGGCGTTCCTGAAGTAAATGTAATGGCATTGTGACATTGCTTATAAGCTGTTCATTCAAGTTTATTTCGTGCTCTAGTTAGCCGTAAAGAGGAGATGATCGGTTCACGTGCCGCTCGAAGCGATCTGTCACGCCACATTAAAGAGCGTCAAACGTTTGAATTTCGTGATGAAATTGACTGAAGCTTAGACTTTGTTTCATATAAAAAGTAACAACGCACAAAACGTTTAGTGTTACGATAATGTTTAGTGTTCTGAATACAGCATGAACTAAAAGATCTCAGTTCATCCAAATAACAGACATTTGTGACCTGACTGGTTGGTGTATGTCAGATCTTCTAGTAGAGTTTATGCATGACGCTTGACCGTGTAAACATGCCATTGGAGAAGCGCTTATCAAACTTCACCATTTAGCTCATGGATTTCAAGCTTTCCTGTTTCGGCTGAAACCGAATATACCTTTTGGGTGCGTCACTACAACTGTATGCAGTACACTGACCTGTGTTTGTGTTGGCTGAGGGCTCTCTTGTACTCGTGGTCCCTGCGGTGAGAATGTGGCCACTGGTATTCGGTGCCCATGATGCTCAGGGGTGTTCAGCTTTTCAGCCACATTAAATGCCCCTCCTGCCATCACAAACTGGGCTGGTGACAACATGGTGGGCATGCTGAAACTCAAACCACTGCTGGCAACCCCCTCAGCACTGGAAGCGGGCATCGCACCTGTTATGAGCGGTGAAGGCACCAAAAAATATGACATAGCTACAGCTGGCACACCGCCTTGTGTATGTCCTGCTGGCATGAGGAAGTTCAAACCGTTCAGACCTACAGGAAACAGTCAAATGAAACGTTAGAATGAGCGTGCAATCTGAGAGCTTGACATTGACTGGTGGTTGTAGACACTCGGGTTTTCATGTACCTGCTGTGTTTGGGACATAGAGGTAATGAGAGGACATGAGGGCATCTTTGGGACTGGATGTTCCGGCGTCTTCCTCATTCATTGGCCCAAACGAGGCCTCGTCCCACGGGGAACCTTCCCGAGAGCAGATCGGAGACCTTCTGGCACTGGAGCGCAAACTCTCAGTCTCACCCTACGAGACATTCACACATGTGATCAAAGTACAGCTTTCAGAATTATAATAGTGCGGCTGCCACGATTTTATAAATCAAATAAGCCACTCAAGGCTGTGTGTTACAGTGATTTCACCATGGTAAAATCTGTACCTGTGTGTAGATGCATATGTAATCAGATAAAACATAAGCTGACGTTAATTTTATTGCAACAGCCTAATTATTCAAATTTGACATAATGTATTATTGTTTTTTTATTATTTTATTTTTGTTCAGCTTTTTTTTTTAGAACCTGAGCTACATTGCTTTCCAAAAAATAAGGTATTACTAAATTAAAGTATTTAACAAAATAACAAAAAAAATTAATTAAAATGTGCAAAAAATTTTGTTAAATACTTCAAAGTTTAATTAGATTTTTTGCTTTAGTTTGTCTTTTTTTTGTTGTTGTAAAAATAACCCACAGAACATTATAATACGCTAAAATATGTATATGCATGTCGATGTAGATACATGTATGTAAGTTTTAATCAGGCTCATAACACTCACCGTTTCACTTTCTATGGACACAGAGCGTTTGCTTCGTTTAGCTGCCTGATCTTCCTCCTGTCTCTCTCTCTTCTTTGGATGTCCCTTCCTGTGGCCTGAGACGGGTGACCTCTGGTTGATGCCCTCGGGGACGTGTCCGCTGTACACCATGAACACGGGTGTTTGTGGCAGACCGGACAGGTACGCTAACTGGTGAGGAGCGAACTGGGCTGAAAATGGCAGTGACGCAAACGGGACGTCCGCCTGAAGAGGCACTGCTGGTCCTACAGCGCTTCCACTGGCCTGAACACTGCAAATATACACAACACAGAAGCTACTGATCAGTGTCGGTTTTGTTAACTAAAATTAAAAATCGTTTTCTTCAATTGAAATTAATATTACTTAATATTAGATGATTTTTAAAGTCCCTGTAAAGTCAAGCAAGTACATAAAATAAGCTTTCAAAATCTTGAAAAAATGAGCATTACTCTCTGCTCTCAAACGCTGGGGGCGTGTCCGCTGGCTGCGCTGAAACCACGCCCACTCACGGTAAAGCTGTCGATGGTAATATTAGGTGATACTGCTTTCGGGACGGTAGGATGAAGGCCGAGGCGGGAGATAGTCGGTTCGGCTTCACCAGTAACAGCGAATTACCAGTGAATCACAGTTGTCTCCGACGACAGTTTATGAAACTATCCCGTGTAGAATAATCACTACAGAGGCGGGTGTTGGCGGTGATCCTCAGCTCTCCATCAAGGTTGGCTCTTCACAAAATGAATCCACTTCTTGATGTGATCGTTTTTAGGAAATTTAAATAAAGACAGACACCGATCTGTTTAGTACATGATCGCATCCAGGTAGTAGCCTACGCATTTCCGTGTCGAAGGCATAGCTAGCAAGCAAACTGTAGGCTGTAGTAACTAATAGTACTGACAGTAACTCGCGATTGAGCGGCGAACTGATGCGAATGTTCTCTATTGTTAGGGGAGGGGCCAGCCTCAGTGCGTCATCAAGTAGGGTCGTGTCCACGAGCTGTCAGGGGCTCCAGTGCGTCATCGAGCCCCGTTTTAGCCCCGCCCAAAAAATAGCAATGGTGAAAAACTGTTTAACGGTCTAACTCCACAATTCAGTAATTCACAGTTCACAGTCTTTGTAATATGTTTTAGCAATACATTTCTAACATTTGTAATGGGTTTAGATTTTTTTTAGAATTGCCTTTACAGGGACTTTAACAAGTATTTAATAAGTTTGTTATACACTTTATTTAACCATTAATTTTTCATTTATCAAAAAAAACAAAACAACAACACATGACGAAAGCACAAAAGATGAATAAAAATCTCATTAAAAACAGTATATATTATATTGTATTATAATAGTATATAAATAATATAATAATAACATTGGGCACAATGGTTCATGCATCAGCTCTGGGGTTTGAACATACACCCTTTCAGTGACAGGCTTAGATCTTTACCCAGTGACTAAAGTTTGAAATATGTGGAAATTTCTGCAAATACAAATTCTGTGCAGGTGGACTCACCTGTCTCCAAACTGCAGTTGACACACTGCAGTGCTGTTCACACTCTTCCTGGAGTAATCCACCGGCTCGTCTGATAACACAACCAGGAAAAACATCGCATTACATTTCAGTTGCATCAAATGTAAGTGGGACACTAACATCATGGTTGTATATTACATTTGTATATAACAAATATTGTTGTTGGCTTATGCTTTTCCCCTTTTCGCTTTAGATAAAAGTGTCTGCTAAAAGCTTGTAAAATGCCAGTGTTCTGCTCAGTTCTCACCTGTAGAATGTCTCTGAGGTGTGCTGGGGGCGGAGCTTATCCGTCTTTGATTGACAGGAGGGGCTGGGATGACCTGAAAGGAGGAGTGACGTGTCATTTTCTCCCGTCGTTCCCCGGTGCCCGTGACGGAGGCACTGATCTGAGCTTCTGATCTGACCCTCAAATCATCTGAATCTTAAATAAATAAAAGACATATAATCACATAATAATCATACTAAAGAGACTATTTTCCAGTGTTTAAACAGGACGCACCACTGCTGTGAAAATCGGCAGGTCCGATCCATTTGAAGACGGGTTTACGGCTCTTTTCTTCTCTCACGTGAAGTTTCTTGATCAGATTCAGGCTGGTCAGGACATTAGCGATATCATACAAGCGTCGTACCTTAGCTGAACAAACACAAACAAATGGCAAATAGAGATTGTGAGCTACACTTAAATCAATAAAAAATACAAAATATGAGAGCTCAAAACGACTGACGCCTTACTTTTATACTTGCTGTGGCTGGACTCATCCTGACCCTCCTCGATCAAGATCTTAGCAGCTGTATCGAGTGTAACGGTCTGTGTTTTGGACACCAGGAACAGCATGACAAACTTCTGGCTCATGATGCGAAGCGATTTATCCTTCCGTCTGCTGGAAGCCGCTGTATGAGAGAGATAAAGCACGCTTACAACACTGTGAAACATGTGAAAGTTGTGGTTTTAGGAATGGAAGCACCACTCTTTAAAATAAAGGCCTTCAGAGAACCACACAGCAACTAAAGAAACAGTAAAAATGGTTCTTGATATCAAGAGGAATTTGGCGAAATGATGCTCTTCAGTTTTAGCAACTGTGGACGATGCCAGACGTGATAGAGGATGAATGAATAAATGTGATGTGACTGGCAGAAGAGAATCAGTGATAGTGAATATGAGGAATGGCATCAATGGTTGGTGAATTGGCTGGTCGAGTGACTCAAGCGGACACATGGGAAAAGAAGCCAGCAAACACAGTAACCACATTAGAGGTTCCAGACGAGGACAGCAGGACGTGAAACAGATTCGTTTCTTTATCAAGTCATCAAACTCAAAGATATCCATTTAAAAGTTGAATGTAATGCACACCACCCTCAATGTGAAATGAAACACTTGGCAACATATGTCTTTTTTTCCAGTGCAATTGTCTAAAGATTCTTAAATTAAGACGCATTTACTCGAGATTCAAAATTACATTCAATATGAAGTCTTGATTTCTGTGAAAATGATCAAAATGAAGTCAGTTTATGATTTAAACAATAATAAATATCTGCCAATGGGCTCAGAAAAATTAACTTAATTCAAAGGAAAGTTTTTATTACTCATTGACAGATATTTGTCAATTTGCCACTTTTTGTTAAAAATGTCAAGAATTTTAAAATTTGCATTTCAAATAAACGTATCTTGATTTAAAGATGTTTAGATATTTGTATGGAAAGACAGGACAAAAATACTGAAGAAGATGTGCATTTTTTGCCATGACTTTATGAACTTTAGACCTTTTTTAAGGCCTTAATTAGAGAATTAAGACTTTATAAGACCCGCAAACCCCGTTTTTTAAACAACGGACGACCCGCATCAATTTAAAAAGTCAGAAATAACAAAATACTTATAAATTGTAATTATTTTTTCAATTATAATACAATAATTTCTTCATCAGTAAAATGTTTAGGGCACAAAATAGTTTGTTAAAATATTCGTAAAAATATTACTATATATTCTAAAACCATGTCAGCTTAAATTCCACTATATATGACGTATTTTATTACTGAATTGAATGTAGCTGCTTCAAGCAAAGGTCGACAGTGATGTGATTTAATCAGGTCACCCCTCCGAGAGTTTAGCAGACAGAAACATGTCTAAACTTCATCTTCCTCTCTGAATAATCAGCTTCCCTCCTCAGCCTGTCTGTGAGAGCGTGGCACATTTATAACAAAGAGTCTCTGTGCTGGGATGGGATTACCTGTGATCAACACAAACACCTGGTAACCAGTGTTGTGAAGCCGGAGACGCTGTTAACGGGTGACCGATTAATAGAGCACAAGGGTAAGACACTAATAATGGAGTTAATGGGGCAACAGTCATTATGGTTTAAACAAATAGGGAATGACATCAACCGAGCAAGTGCAATATGGTGAATCATTCAAATGAAGGTATGCATCATGCAACTAGTCAGACATTACCTTTTTTGGAGTGCATACTCTTGATAAATAATGCAAACCAAATGCTTTTAGAGGAATATGTGTGTGTGTGTGTGTCATACCGTGTGTGTTTTGCATGTGATGGGCGCCATACGGGCTACTTCCTTCTCTCTGGTCCATCTGCAGATGGTAGCCCTGCTCTCGTCCCGCCCGATGGAGTTCCTGCAGGGTCTGTGGTAGCCTCGGGCGCCCGTGCCACACGTACAGGTTCTTAGCCATTCGGCTCACCAGCATCAGAGACTCCAGCACATTCACGATGTCGTAGATACGCCGCCTCTCAACACCTGAGACGGTTTAGATCTCGGTGTCAGTCACTACATTTTATGGTAACACTTTACATTTAGTTCACAATGAACAATCCATTTCAAAATTCAATAAGCTGATTTCACGCACCTGCCATTTTGAAATCGAAAGCGAGGCTCCGGTGGGAAGAACCCCGAAAGTACCGATAGACAACAATGCCTTGGACTACCAACAAGCTGCTGCCGCGATTTACACTATTGGATGTTAATATCCAATATAGGATATGTCTATAGTTCGTTCCTGCTTCTTTTTTTACATTCTGAATTATATATATAAAAAATGTTTTATTTATAAATGAATTTCACTGTATATAGTCTAAAGTATGAAAGAAATGTATGAACATTTTTAGAATAACTAATTTCTATATTAAACACAACAATACGCCATCGCATTCGCGACTCTCCTATGATTAAAGGAGACACTTCCGGTTTTCTTCCCACCGGAGCCATTTCAAAATGGCGGCTGCGTGAAATCAGCGTATACTTTCCAAACCTCTCTGTAGATTTTTCAGACCATATTTAAGATAAATGGTTCATACAGCATTACATTTGGTATATAGTACTGTGATCTGTAAATATTCCTATTTTCTTTGGTTTTCCCCCATTGGTTTCTTACATGATGAGAAGAAACCGAAAACAGGATATAATTATAACCCGCATACATTCAACTCTGACACCTGTTTGATACTGTGATCATGGTTTGATGTTGAATGAACATCAAACAGCAAAGTACAGTTTGATGATCATTTGCTCCTTGATCTGTTGCTGGTTTGAGTGGCACACACATTCGATTAGTGAAGTTCAAAAGAGACTCGCTTATGGTAAAAGAGATTTGCGTAATGAAAATGTGCGCCTTTGAATTTATTCATATATGTTCAAGGATCACTAAACTTTAGCCATGAAAATACTCTGCTTGTACGATAAATTTATCTTTAGATATTCCTAATTTTATATTTTACAAAACTGAACAGGGTCAATAGTCTGAATATATTTCCATACCTGGAAATGACTCAGATCAAATACTTTACTTTAACATTAGCTAATGCACTGTGAACTAACATGAATAATTATATATAAACCGGTACTAACATTAACAAAGATTATAAATGCTTTAAAAATAGTTTTATACATAAATGATGGGGTTTGATTAGGTTTAGGAGTTATTTTCTCTTACCCAAGCGAGAGGCAACCTCATCCAGAGAGATGTTGATGCTCTCTGAGGTTTCAGGGTAATCTGGGTACAAGGCCAGAAATTTCTGACACAAAAGACCCAAACTCTTCTGTTTGCGACTGGGTCTCCTCTCAGAATCGTCTAAAGCTTCATACTGAAATTAAGAGAGATTACAGTGGATAAAACTACAACTTCTGAACATATTTAAGACGAATTGCCTCCTCGTTTGTAAGTCGTGTCTGCTAGACGAATAAATGTAAATGCACGTACATTTCAAACCCTTACACTGATTTAGACGACGACTTCTTCGTACCTGACACGAGTCATCGAGTTCTTCCTCATCCTCCTCCTCCTCTACAGCTTTCTCTTCATTTTCAATGGGTCTAAAGAGGGTTTTCTTCATCTCTCTGTCGCGGATATCTGGGCTGGCGGCACTGATCAGCATTTTCAGGTTGGCTGTCGGGGTCCAGGGGTCCGGATGGGCCCTCTCAGTGTGTTTAATAGGGGTTATATGGATGATATCTGGGCTGGAAACTCTCCTATGTCCACTCACAGCTGCCGGCACAGACTCACACTTCAGCGGGGTCGTTTTCCTTCTGTCCGTGCAGATGTTCTCCTGAAATCAGGGCATCAGTTCAACATCTCATGAGGAAGTAGATGCATTACCATACAATTCAAACACATTCATTTCATTCAGATCATCTTACTTTATGGTCATTCAAGCTGACAGGATCATCTGAGCTTGTCTTATTCACTAGTGTCCTCACACTACGCAAATCCTTTAAAGTTAAACACTTCATCTCCATCTAAAAAAGAAAATTGAATCAGTTATAGCCAGCACATTTAGACTAATAGTGAACCAGCTCATTACTGAATTATTCATATGAATGTTACTATATATGAATAACAATGGTAAGTTCATATTAATTTGTTACATTATTAATATATAATACCAACAATCTGTAAAGCATTAATTTGATGTTTGTTAACTTTTTAATTAATGCTTGTTAAGTGTTGCCTAAAGTGATTTGTCCAAATTCTACTAATAAGTAAATTTACATTATCAGTTCATTACATATATTACTTATTATACTAATACTGCATTAAATAGGGAACATATTAGTAAAAAAGCGATATTATATTACATATTATACTACTACTACATTAAATAAGAAACATGAGTAAAAAAGTGATATTATATTACATATTAATATAGTACTACTGCATTAAATAAGAAACATAGGAGTAAAAAAAGTGATTGATCTGATGATGGTGGAAAGATTTTGGCGCAAATATCTTCACCAGTTGCCTGGTAACGAAACCAGATTCTCAGAGGAAATAACATTAATCAAACGTTAGAAATAATTTATAGTATTGTCACAATATTATATATTTTGTTTTACATTAAACATTATACAGTAGAAGATCAGCAGCATAATATATACATCCTCCCATATAAATCCTCTCTTTTTCTTATTATTTGAATACTCAAATGTCTGTCAGTAAAAATCAGATTTGAGTTTAAGGAAATTAATTAAATTAATATTTATATATCATGTAACTTAAGTCAGATAGAAGATTTAACTCTATATTCTTACCTTAAACTCCGTCCTTGGGATAAAAAAAATCCTAAAAACGTAAATAAATCCTTCGCAAAGATGATCCTTCTTGTTCCTCCTTATCTGAACATAATTTTCTCTCTAAATCAGAAGATCTGAGCAAGTAATCTTCTTATTTCAGTCGTTCTGGTGGTCAGGCGACTATGAATCCCCCGCTAAAGCTTGTTTTCTGGCGCTCTGAAGAGCTGCACCCTCTCTCAGCCAATCACGAAAGCGGTGTGTAAAAATAACGACGGTGATTGGCTGAACGAGGAGGAAATTCCTCAGAGCGACCACTGCAGCCAATCGGAGAGTCGCTCTGACCAAAGCCTGTGGGGGTTTGTTGGCGGGGCAGTGCGCGCGCTCTTATTGATCTGCTGCGTTTAACAGACGCGCCTGAAGTTTTCAAGGCTCAGCTGTAACTCAGCGGGGACATAATTAATCGTCACACATCATTAATTGTCATTATATAAATGCCGAACGTCCCATGAAAGCTTTAAATGACAAGCTCAGGCAAGAATAAAGGTGAGTTATACAGGTGGGGTTTTGGCGCGACTCAGGGTTTTCTCGCGGGAAAGTGTGTAATATGAGAGGACACCCACACCCTAACTACCCCCACACATAAGGTGCTTTCGAAGTCATAGAATAATCTATCCTTATTAAGTAAATAAATCATGTATCTGGCCGTCTAAGAAACTAATGTACCGGTATGAACAGAATAAATTCATAGTTGTCGATAGAAAACTAAGGAATCTGGAAAAACATCAATACCATATATTATTCATTCATTCATATATAATGCTGCACGCGTCTTTGTCTGGTTATGTAACGTTACATTATAACAATTTCTAAAGCATTCAGTGTTTTATAGGTTCATGTTTTTTTCCCCCTCACATATTTCAGTGGTTTTCAACTTTTTTTTTAATTTTTGTTCAAGGTGTTTACACTGACTGCTTTTGTGAGAGCTGACTGAGGTACAACAAGATGCAGGGTAAGGCTCCATATAAGATAATATTAATTTCCATTCAAATCTATATAAGTTGTAAAGTATCTTCAAATTGCTTTATGCAAAACAATTAAGTCTTGGGTTTGTTTATTAAGTCATCAAACTCGAAGATATCCATTTAAAAGTTCTAAAGTAATGCACACCGCCCTCAATGTGAACATTAACACTTGGCCACTGAGGAAACGAATAAATAGTAAATAAATATACTGACTTGAGCCATTTAAGTGACGTAAATGAACAATTATATTTAGTCATGATACAAAAATATAATCTAATAGAATGACTGATGATGATTTGGTGATCATATTGTTCTGGCAAATATTTGGGGCTTTTATTTTATCATCGACTGATAATTAAAACCAGAAAATGTCAGAGCCTTTTTCTTATGTATACTTTAAAAATGATGACAATTTAATTTAAAGCATGCACATTTATATACTGGTGCTTTATTGTGAAATGTATTTTTGAAACAACAGACAAACAATGTAGATTTAAAATGTCAGAAATATTGTAATTATTATATTCTTATTAGTAAAACTTTGCATAACCGAGGTACAAGATGCAGGGTAAGGCTCCATATAAGATAATATCAGCTCCATTAAAATCTATATAAGATGTAAATCATCTTAAAATTGCTTATTTGTTTTACATAAAGTCTCGGGTTTGTTTGGGTGCATGTTACATTACATCATCTTCACTGTCATTTATATGTCCAGTTTAGTTATTTATATGAGGCCACTACACATAATTCGTTTAATTTTTCAGTAAGCAGTTAGTCAAGTGGATGAATCACATTTGCATGATTATGCAAAACTGGTGACGAAGAGAAGTTGAATTCATGTTTTTAGAGCAGCACAGACAGCGCATATTAAACACCAGAATCTGGGATTGCGCCATGTAGGTCAAAGAAAACAGTGTGGAAAGAGTGTAAGCTGGAGGATTGCATCATGTCAGCTGAAGAGTCAATATTAAGAGGCAGGCCTACAGTTACACAGCTAACAGACTAATGTGATCAATCTCAAGCTTGTACTTAACATGTGCCCCTGACTTTCATTGTTATTTAAAAACTATGATTGTGATAGATTCATGTCCTTCTTTAAAGTGGCTTTGCCATTTTAATTTTTCCGTTTGAAGAAGTTATACAGGTGAAACTCGAAAAATTTGAATATCGTGCAAAAGTTAATTAATTTCAGTAATTCAACTTAAAAGGTGAAACTAATATATTATATAGACTCATTACATTTTCAAGCCTTTATTTGTTATAATTGTGGATTACAGCTTATGAAAACCTTTTCACAATATTCTAATTTTGAATTCGGGGTTTTCATAAGCTGTAAGCCATAATCATCACAATTATAACAAATAAAGGCTTGAAATATCTCACTTTGCATGTAATGAGTCTATATAATATATTAGTTTCACCTTTTAAGTTGAATTACTGAAATAAATGAACTTTTGCACGATATTTAAATTTTTCGAGTTTCACCGACCTGTAAAATCGAACAATTCAATCGTAATGAAGCGCCTTTAAAGACATACTTTATTCAACATTTACATAATGTGTTTAGTAATTAATTTCTTTCCCTCTGTTGGACCCAGCAAAACAAATATTATTTATGAATACATGTAGATTTGTTAAAAAGGTAGGGATTCTTATTAAAGCCAGTAACAACCCATAAAATACACACATTGTGCATTTTTACACATTGTGTGTGTAAGCAAAACAAATTTACACATCCGATTTGAACAAAACAACCAAAATGATGATGATAATAATAAAGACTTCTTTTGGTGAAGACGAGTGTATTGTTATGATTAATTGTCTACATTTTCCTGACGAGACAGGGCTCTGTTTGCAGGTCCTATGATGCGCTTGTGGCCTTCTGCAGCAGCTGGAGCATGATGGGATACACTGGGGCAAACTCCTTCCCTTGCCTGGCTCGGACAGACTGCACATACGCCTCCAACGCCCCCCTGCAACAAAGGAAAGTCACACATTTTAATTTCTTGCTTTGGCTGTTTACACAAAAGCTGCTGTATTTCCTCCAGAACACCAGTAGAGGACGCTGATGTTGCACTGAGAAATCATTTCCTCTGGCCGGTTGCATAAACTGCTTAGACTTATCTTACAAGTTAGTCATCTAATTTTTTCTTCAAAACGGGTCTTTTTTCATGTCAGTTACATAAAAATGTATATTAGTCTGATTTGAATCAGAGAAGTAAGACTAATTACAAAACAAATATGAATATTTATGGATATTTGTAGATTTGTTTAAAATGGTTGGGATTATATGAAAATGCATCAACAAGACGGTCTTAACTTGGCTAACTACTAGTTAGTTAAACTAGACAGTCTTAACATAGTGGCTATGTTTATGCAACTGGGCCCTTGTCTGAAGTACTGGATTTTATAGTTCCCACACCTGGTTTTTCTATGAGTTTACTATGATTAGGGATTATTAAAAATCACTTTGCACTCACAAAATGCAATTTCTAGCCAAAGGAATGTTTTAGAGTTGAGGATAACTAAAAAAATGTATATTAACTTAAGAAATCTCCATGATTTTTTATAGGTCTGGAAATATTAGGGAATTTTAAAACTGATTAGGTTAAAACTGAAAGGTCTGAAAATAAATTCATGGTAATTAAAATAAAATAAAAAAACTTCATGGAACAAGTCATGCAAAAGTCATGGAAAAATCTTGGGGATTTTCATAGTGAATATAAATATTTTTAGTAGGATATAGGAATTGT
The DNA here is from genome assembly GCA_030578255.1 of Tiaroga cobitis. Taxonomy (NCBI): domain Eukaryota; kingdom Metazoa; phylum Chordata; class Actinopteri; order Cypriniformes; family Leuciscidae; genus Tiaroga; species Tiaroga cobitis. The sequence goes on from CM060594.1 coordinate 40,605,726, forward strand.
ATTAACTTTATTAGAAATAATAAATTGCAAAATAAAAAAAACTCTCTATAAAATAATAGATAAAATCATTACATTTTGATTGTTAAAATTCCCTGCTATTTCCAGGTTTTCTGTGATTGTGAGAACCCGGACATTTCTAGTTTGTTTTAAAAATGTGATGTACTAGTTTCAAAGATGAGAAAACTAAACACTAAGCTAAATCAAACGAGTGTTAGTATTCTTCCAGAGAATGTCACTGGGAAGGTTTATTGTGAAAGCGGTGGAATTGGCGCCACCGACTGAAGCTGCAAATTTTGAGCCTTGGATCTTACCGAATAAGGGTGAGACGATCCTTCTCTGATGGGTGGTCATCCAACCACTGAGAATAGCGAGAGATCGACCACTCCGCTCTCTGTTTAGAAGAGAAAGCTGTATTAGTGGAACATAAGAGCTCTACAAATCCACCCATGCTAAAGCTATTTTAGAGAACCCTCATTTTATAAAATGGCCCAAAATATCTTCATCCTCTCCAGTCCGAGCACTCAAATATGAAATGTGTCATTTAGCAGAAGCTTTTATCTAAAGCTGCTTACAGTAGGTCAATCACAGGGGCAGTTGCGATGGGGCAACTTGAGATGAATTGCCCCGCTCAAGGGCATAATAAACAGAATTTGACCTCAAAAACCTGCTTGCTAACACGCCGAACCTAAAACCTTAATCATTGAGGATCTATAACCAAGAGGTTTCCATCCCTCGGCATTAGTGTGTGTGCGTACCTGATGTGGAGATTTGAGTTCAGCCGGGGCACGATTGAACAGAAAATGTAATATGGTGCTGTATGGAATCAAATCTCCCAGCGCTTGACTGCTAGTGATGTGCTCAGTCGTTTGGAACAACAGTGGCCTGAAACAGAGAGACAAATATATTCATATTCACTGCAAATCTCAAACCGGGTGTAATTTAGAGCATAAAATGAATGCTGAAGATTTGGACGGTAGGTGCTTATGAAAAAAATGTCCAATAAAATTCACCAAATGTTTGTGACATGCTAAAGTGGAGCTCAAATGATGTCCTCCAGTGGGTTCGTAGCAGATATCTTACTCACCGCTGACAAGATGAGAATGATATTTCAGAATCAGAAAAAAACATCCCAGGTTCAGTGAAGTCTGGGATTCATTTTTGTGCTCGACTACAATATAATGAGATCGTAAAGCGAAACGTATTATTTTATGAGTCTTATTTTAAATGACTTTGATTGCAATGCTTTTTTTCAAATGGAAAACAATGTTCACCATATATTATGAGTTTTATTTTCATTTTAATTTGACCACTTCTGGAACAGGTGTAATGGTTAGTTTTTTAAAACCATCTTTGCGATGACGAATGCAATTCCATTCATCAATCATTTAATCCTTATAATGTAATTTTAACATTATAAATGAATTTCGATGCTATAATATACATACTATCCTCCAATCAGAATAGGGAATTTAAAGATATGGGGGCAAATTATTACACACATTATTTAGCAATATGACACGAGCAAGAATGCCGTTTTTCCAAATATCAGCACGATTGCAAATGTGATTGATTTCATATAACAGTTCAATAAACAAAGTTTATTGAACAATTTAGACACAACATTGCCAATATTGATGTTTTTGCTCTATTTCGCCAATGAAAATAGTTGAAAATCAGCTGTTTTGAATGAATCGTTTGAATGAATGATTCAGTGATTGCTTACAACATATTGTTGAACATTTCGTAATTGTTATACTTGTGCTGGGATCATCTGTTTGTTGTAGTGTTTATTTTCTGTTGTTTTTTTGACTATTTTGTGTCTATGGTATACTGAGTTTTGGTTTGTATATTATATGTTGTACGTTTATGTTATCGGGCCCCCTCCTAAAAGCTTTTAGTAGCTTCTTTGGGGTTCCCTTTCACACGACCTATATATGACCATTGTTTCTTCTGAAATTGTGTGTAAATGATATAATGATGACGTGTGAAATAAAAGTAAAGTGCAAGTGACTCGGGCTGTCGGGATAACCGCAATATTGTAATACCGCAATACTGAGAAATCAACCACAGAGGAATGCAAGAAAACACGTTTTCTTTTTCTTTTTCCATAAGGCTATGCACTTCTGGTTTTACACTTCATGCATATGTAATGAATGCGGTTTCATGTCTCACACGGGACGAAGAGGATAAAGTATATATATTGAATGTTAATTAAGTTAATAATGATAACAAGAGTGAAGAATGTAATTAGTTTCCGTCAACTGACTTTTTTTAAAAACATAAATCAAGACTCTGTGTACAATTGAGATTTGTACAGAGGCTATTTAGATTTGCACTAAACAGACAGCAAGTGAAAGAGAGATTGACAGAGCCCGTGTGATTACCTCTGTCTGTCCTTCTTCAGGTAAAGTGATATATTCGTGAAAAAAAATGAGGAAAGCAATATCTCTGTCAACGTTTAAGGGTTTTTCCCATGAATGGCGTCAGCGCTGGTCAATGAACTGAATCAATGCCACTGGTCTCTATGAAGGGAAGCATCAGCTTATACGAGTATAAAAGTTTTCATTTACAGCCATACCTTCATGAAAATTTGGTCCATTTTGTAGATTTGAATTATTAATTAACAATACCGCACGGTATCGTGATACTTCAGCTGTAGCGCAAGACATGTTTATGGTGTCGTGGCAGCCCAAGCCTCAACAATAGCAATAGTATTGATGTATAGTAATAGTAGTACCACATGGGATATGAAAAATCTATAAAAATACTTGATCAAAAACCTCTGTCATACCATCAGTGTAATATTTTGGGAAAATACAATATGCTCAATTTTGAAAATTTTATTCATTTTTAAAAATAGCTGTTTAATTTATAAAGTTTTTCATGGACTGGCCCCACCTTCACTTTCTAGATACATTAAACCAAGGTCTGACAGAGGTTGTTGTACCAGAGCTTCATTCAGAGGAGATATAGAAATCCCACATAGAAAAACTACCTTTGGACAAACTGTTCTGTCAATCATTTTTGGAACAGCATCCCAACAAACATTAGGGAATCTCCCATTTACTGCACATTTAAAAAGCACCTTAGGCACCATTCACATATAGCGCCTAAAAACGCGTGGAAAACGCTAGGCACGCCTGTTCTCCTTTTTCCAAAGCGCTAGAGCGGTTGCGCTCCGGAGGCGTCTGTCGTTGCTGTGGTTGGTTCATTGTCACGTGACCTACTGTGCGCTTGCGGCATTCTGGAAAGTTGAGAAGTTGAGACCGCGTCGCTTCCATTATGAGCGCGCAAACCGCGCGCCTACATTTGAAATAACGAACTTAAGTGCGCAAAAGACGCGATATGTGAACAGGCCCTTAAACAGCTTCTTAAAAGTTCCCAGTTATGTCCTCATTTTGACTAATTTTATTGATACAAAGTAGGGCCGGGACTCGATTAAAAAAATTAATCTAATTAATTAGAGGCTTTGTAATTAATTAATCGAAATTAATCGCATTTTAATTGCATAAATATTTGACCTGAGAACAGTGAGAAGTAATTTTTTTCACATGGATTTTTAGTAAACCATTGAATAATGACTGAATACATAAGCTTAAGCAACAAAATATTGTTTATTTTTGTTCAACCAAGTCCAGCAGACCAGTGCAATTTTTGCCATCGGGCTAACGTCCACGCTAGCTGCTAACGTATATGTTTTGCGTTGAGGTGATACTTGAGGCTCGATGTGCTGCGGTGATATGCGAATTGCTTGTTGCATGGCTTGCACACAACCATGCTCTTATCGACACTTCCATACGTTTGTTTTTTTTTAACAAAATTCCCCATCCACGGGGCCAACCAAAGCGGTCTCGCCAGCTTCTTCGTTCATGTTCACTGTGGTTTGTTGTTGTCTGAAGCATGGTCTGAAGTCATGAACGCTAGTTGGTGCTCCAGTATAATCGGTCCGCCAAAACTCATCCAGTGAGAAACGTTCAGCGGTGCAAAAATAAGTGTGATTAAAATGCGTAAAAAATGTTTTTTTTTGGTTAATTAATTAATCTTAATTAACGCGTTAAAGTCTGTAATTAATTAATCTTAATTAACGCGTTAAAGTCCCGGCTCTAATACAAAGTATTCTGCCTGAATGTGTGCTAATGTGTGTCTTGCTTGATATTGTATATTGTCATATTCTATTGTGTTGCATTATTTTATATGTTGTTGTCTTCCTGCCTCGGGACTACTGGTGAAAATTAGCATTTATGCTATAACCTGGCTCATTTACAGTCTGTACAGAAATGTTAAGATTGTTCATTAATGTGCACTGTCCCGAATAAATAAAATAAATAAAGTAATTGTGAGGTTTACATAGCAAAACATATTTTTCATGTGCTGCCCATGCCCAAGTCAACAGAGGAAAGGTCACAAGAGTCACGAGATACCTTCGTGACTCAGCTCTAAATTAAAACATATCTAGAGGGCAACCATGTCCTCATACTGTATTAGTCAGGGGCTATTTGTAATCAAAAACATTATAGGAACCCTCAGTCCAGGTCGAAATTTTCATCACTTCCCATCTCCGGTCCCTAAACAGTGTGATCAAACAAAACCAATATCTCCATATTAATAATTACATGTCTACTTTAGGGCACTCTTGTAATAACATCTTTCCCCAATGGACGTCAGACATCTTTTTGCATCCTTCTGCACACGCACAGGAAAAGGAAAGTTGAGTAAAGGAAAGTTGCTAGTGGGGAATCAGTCCTTGCTCATGAGGGATCCAGGCACGGCAGCCGCTCTCAGAGCTGGCATAGATGGCTGAGGTTTAATTTGATTAGCTGTCCTGTGAGACCTCACTAATGTTTATTAGACTGCCTGGAGGAAGTACAGAGAATACAAGCTGCCTGAAATCAAACCTGCCAGTAAACATGAAAGTTAAGGTGTTCGTAACATGAGACATCAGTTCATAACTGACAACTTCCTCTATGTCCAAAAGAGCATTGGTTGATACTATGCTGCGGGAAACTAAACATTAGACGCATAACTAGCCGCGTTTCCATTACCCTTCAAATTGCACAAATTGAAAATTGAAAATGCGCACAATGGAAACACGTCAATTTCGCAAAAACTCCCGTTTATCGCAAAAAAGTTTACACGCTCGCATGAGGTGGTTTTTCAGGCAATTCGAAAAAGGAATATTTCGCAAAACTGCAATGGAAAGAGTTTTTGCGCATTTGCAGTCACCTGACTTGGAAGGCGCGGTGTGTTTGGACAGAATACGAGACAGAGTTCTTTATTAAATTCATAAAAGAAAAAAGAATTACAGGAATACTGGATTCTAAACCTCAAGGAAATGCCACAATCAAGACCTCGGAGCAGAAATGAGGGAGAAACACACAGAAACTCCTCATATGTGCCGTTCACGCTGCTGGCCAATGGCCTTTATTATGGATATCTATGGTCTACACTGCCGGGAAGAAATAAGACGAGGAAGATGCAAGGCAAGATGAATGTATAGAGCTGATGGTCTCGTTGGTGTCGGAACATAAACTATATGACAAACGCGACAGCGACTACAAAATAGGACTATTTCTGTTTTACATTAAGCGCCATCTAATGTCAGGGAATGAATTTGCATGTTCACTCGGCTCAACGTCAGCGAAAATCGCTTGGGTGTGAACACAAAAAACGCGTTGAAAAACGCTGGCGAATAACGCGCTCCGATAATCGTCCCAGTGTGTACGGCCCTTAAGGGTCCCTTGCCATTAATGCTTGGATAACACACACACATCTCCTTCCATTAATAATAATAATAATGTCTAGTGCGGTGGGTCTGATATATATAAACCTACCAACGTCCGTTGCCATGATGTTTGGAATGACTGATCGCGAGAGGAAAAAAATTACGTTTTAGTCGCATAACATCGGTTAATGGAAACGCCGTCATTTCGCATGAGTTTTTTATCGATATTTAGAGAAAAAAAAAAAAATCGCAAAAGTTTTGCGCAACTCTGTAATGGAAACGCGCCTACTGTCACATTTACACACAATACAGCTTTGCAAAGACTCGGAAAGGAAACGGAAAGACGATTAAATGGCGGAGCAAGTTATTATATCCTGATGAAAGATTACAAAAGAAAACTTTTTTATTTTATTTGGAATAACGTGCACTAATATATCAAGACCAAGAACATGGAGCTGTTATAAGCCAAACAACAAAGGAGCAATGTAAGGTGAGCATTCGAGTATATCCAGACACTGACTTCTCCTCAGCTAATCAGACAAGCATCTCCATTAATAACCTTCCTTTCTCTCTCTCTCTCTCTCTCACTGTTAATTAACAGCAATTTTCAGAGGGAAGACTCCAGGGGACCGCTTCGTCTCAGCGGGAGGAGGAGGAGAACGAAGGATAACACTAATTGAGAGCGTTTGTGTGAGAAATACACACAAAAGAATCACTCTTGTTGTCTTCATGTGACATCAAGAGCTGGGTGCAGTCAGTCGAGGACAGGAAGATAAAGTCACCTCCAGACTGTAAATAAAGACTCACCTGAAAGATCGCAGGAGACGGTACGCCTTCCCCAAGTCTGACACCCGTCTGCAGAGAGGAGCCACGGCCAGCTCCATCTGTAACACACGCACATGGGATGTTTACTCACAGATGTAGAGGGAGTCAATGCTTTCTATATAGACACACGAATTTGACACTCAAACTTAAACATGGTGCTAACTGATCAGCGCCAATAGCCTCTCTATACTGCCCTATCCTATCATGATGAAGCCAAAAATATATCTTACAAAAATAAAAACCTGATGTGAGTAAAGGTGCCATATATGTAATTTGAGAGCTACAGTGAAGATTAAATTTTGCTCTGTTTCTTACAGAAAAGCTAATGGAATTCAAGACGTCATTATTTTGGAGCTTGACAGCCCCATGTCCCACATACTGTGTTTTAGAGATGAAAGAAAGTTGGATACAGATCTTATGAGGGTGAGTACATGATGACAGAATTTTTATTTTTTTATTAATTATTTGGTCTAATGGCGCCAAATATTTGATTTGAGAGCTACAATGAATTTTCAGTGAATGCTTACATTTCGCACCGTTTCTCACAAAGCAAACGCATGCTCCGGAAGGATCGCTTTTATGGTGTTTTTGGAGCTTGACAGCAACAGTTCACATATACTTTCTTTCATGGATGACAGGAAGTTGGGTATGAATTTGAAACAACATGAGGGTGATCAAATGATGAATTTTCACTTTTAAATGAGTTATTTTGAAACCCAAAGGAGGAAGATCCCTAGATAGTAAACGAGAGACAAATGACCCTCATTTTCCTCACCTGAGCAAAGTCTGCTGCCAGCCTCATCTTCCCGCCCTCTCCGAGCGGGCGCAAGATGCTGGCATGGCGGATGAAAAGGGTGATGGCGCGCTGGGCGATGTTCTCTGTACTGTCGTACAGGAAGTCCAAACACTGCAGCGGGCGGAAGTAGTCATTCATCACACGAGCGATGAAGCCCTGCAGCTCACGCATGTACAGAGAGCATGGCACGTCCGGGCGGCCAACCACAGGTAGAGGACTGGGCGCAAACATACACAAACAAAAGAGTAGTGTACTGTAATCCTGTAATGTGAGCATAGACCACAAGCAACACCATTGATTTCCTCTGTCACATAATCAATATCATAAACGTGTCACTACTGGAACTGCTGAGATACTCAATGTCAGAAAAGCAAGGTCGTGTTGATGCCTTTTAGCAAGTAACAATCAGTTTTCCCTGATGTTTTTCCTTACACACATGAAGAAGCTATTTTTTGTGAATCTCACGTTATAATTTAAAAAAAAATTCCTTAAAATAAAAAAAATGTATATGTCAGGATGCAATTAAAACCATTATTTTCATGCTTTAATTAAGCACACATCATTTTACTTACCTAAATGTGTTTGTATGTCTTTTAAATAATAAAAAAAAAATGTAATTCATCCGTTTTTATTTTTGATGATTCTCACTACTGTAATAGAGCATTTGTTTAATATCTGAATACAAATACTATAATAAAATGATTGTTTTAATTAAAATCAGCATGCATTAAAGACAGTACAACAAATACAGCCACAATATATAAATACTTCATTTAAAAAATATATATATTTGGAAATAATGGAACTAAAACGGCCCTGCATTTTTACACAATATACATTTTTTATTTCTCACTTTCGATTTTAAAGTTAAATATGACTTGGACATTGATTTTGTGAGATTCACCCATTTAGCTCATCTGCAAAAAAGATTGCCGCTGACATGGTGAAACTGAGAGTGCATTTTGGACATTTCATCTCTATAGCATGTTTATTTCTCTGCCGTCTTTCCTCAGGAGTGCCCGACAGCAGGGAGGGACAGAAATAAAACAAGTCCACCAAGCCTGACTCCAGTTGCCCTTAGGGGACAAGAGATGTGGATAAAAGGAAGCCGCGCTGAATTACAGGGTGATGGTTTAAATGTTATCAAACACTGGCACCTCACTCTCTGTTGTATTGCCTGGACCACCCAGACCAACGAATGAGAGAAAGAGTCTTCATGGAACGTGTCCTTTAAAACAGTCAAAAACACACATGTACATCCCCACATCATGAGGATTTTCATGTCTGCGGTCTGGTTGCACTTGCACTCTCATGCCATCTTTCAGCTTGACACAAAATAACTGATTTGAGATTTGTAAAGCCTAAAGACTGAACATGAGGAAATAGTGAAATTAAAAGTCAATTTTTTTGGAGCAAAACAAATTTAGCAAACTAAATTGCATCACCTTGTCATTGTAGCATTGTTATACCTAATTTTAAAAATGCTGGCAGCACTCCCATACATTTTTTAATGGTAAAGAAATATGACAGCACACCCATCACACTTTCTTGCTTTAAGAAACAATTTATGTTGAAATATGGTGAGCTGAGAGAGACCTGATCACAGAACTGCCCTCAACAAGATTAAATATGGCACACAATCCCAAATGCCATGTTAGTGTTTGAGAAAAAGCCCACAAGGGGAGAACACAATCTTTGTGCAACCATAAATACCAAGTTTGACATCTCTCATTTGTTTTGTGTGGTATTTTGAAATGGTCAAATACATATCTGAAAATGGAGTACAACTGGAGTGTTAGGTTTCTCACTTTTCAGCTGCCCATTAAACTACTCGGACTACTTTACTACTTTTCTGGACAACTTGTTGATCAGTTTGTGAGGGAACTGCAGGGAGTTTGTGAGTTGATGAAACACTAATAATTATATCAAGTGTAAAGTTCAAATAAATAAATAAGACTGCACGATAAAGGCACTATATAGCTTGGTGCAATTAATAAAATCAATGTTCTGAGTGTTTCAGAGTGAAGCATGCAACATTTCATTTTAACTATCAAATATTTATTTTACAGTACAGTTGTAATTTACAACAGTAATATATTTCAGTCTTTATTTTTATAGAGTTAAAACATACTACTAATAATAATCTTATCAACATCAGAGAACTGAACATGCAAATGTGACTAATTTTTTAAATACTAACTTAAAATCTCAGAGGCTGACAAAAAAGTTTGGGAACCCTGTGATAAATGAACTGGGAGTTATATCATTATCATCCTTCATTGTTTGATATAACTGTCAAAAGTCAAAACAACATTAAATGAAAACAAACTATATTAAATTCCAAGATGATAACTGGACAGTGTAGCCTACAACTGTTTATCTTTGAGTAGTTTCACATGTATGTTTTTGGAATGCATGCAATATATGCAGTATTTAATGTGCTGAATGCACAATGCAATAACGGTGTGTTGGCTGCTTGCTTACCCAGAGAAATCCTCCTGGTGCATAGTAATGAGTATTGCTTCGACGGAGTCAGTAACAGAATTCAGCAGGGGCTGAACGGCACTACTCATCAGAGCCTGAACCGACTGCAAAAGACACAAAAAGAATGTGAATTTAAAAACGAGAGAGAATTATTGTTATTAAACGTGTGAAAGAGTTTCTTCTTCTGAAGGTCATCGGTTTGTGTAGCATTTCCTTCTAACACCTGCTCTCCCTCCTCCCATGTGATTGCCTGACATTTGCTGATGGGACATCAGTCTGACCATCGCGTGTGTCATGGCAGCTCGTCCTATACTCTTATCTGACTCTCCATCTCTGAGCGACATCAATGCAAACCCAATAGGTCTCTCTGACCAAATAGGACCGGTCATCGGAAAAATTCCCTGCAAGCAGGAGATAAAGAGCAAATCTCCTGTGCACATCTCTTCCTCCTAAACCCCTTCACAACAAAGTTGGTGGTCACATACTCAGCAGATTTAGCTTTCCCATCATTCTCCGCACAGCTGGAGGTTGGGAGATATTGGTGTGTCTGTTGTGTTCTGGTTCAGAATAGGATGTAAAGAGTGATGTGATGAGGAACTGGGAGGAATAGAAATGTGAAGGATGTTGTCCTGTCTTAAATGGCACCCTCATTCCGTTCAGTTCTACACTTTGGTGATGCAAGTCAGTCCAAGTTCATTTGGGACAAGTTTATATCGAATCTGACTACAGAATATTTCAGATGGAGCTGAATGTTCTGATCCAATCTGACTTCTGACCTGTAATGATGCCTGAATCATAATCATACACTGTTGGTTCGTTGGCCAGTGGAGAACTGAGCCTGGTTTCTCCCAAGGTTTTTTCTTCATTCTGTCACTGAGTTTTGGTTCCTTGCCACTGTCGCCTTTGGCTTTTGGCTTGCTTAGTTGGGACATTTAATATTCAACAATATTATTGATCTGCCTGCATTGACACCATTATATGAGAAATTAACTGAGCTGGACAACGACATCACTGTTTTCTCCAGAGCGGCTGTATAGATAAATTAACTAAATGAATAACTTTTAAAAGAACCATCACTGAACTTACTTAAGCTGGACTAAGATGCAATTTTTTTCTAGATCTGCTGTGCAGCAGAAAAAACCTTTGTTGCATTATTTTCCTGTTTTCACTGTAAAGCTGCTTTGAAACGAAAAAGCGCTATATAAATAAAGGTGATTTGATTTGACAAGTCTTTGACACATAGTACTGTACTCTTTCCAATAGGGTAAGTGGAAGATCTTCTGATAACAATGATTTCATGGACTTCATGGGTCATGTGCACATGAAGGCCACAAGACCGTATGTTCACATCATGTGAGCCATTTGGGACAGGTTTTTTTTAGATGACATACATACCCTACATAGGAGGAGAGTAGGTGCCCAACTCTGAGGACAGCGGGTGGTAAAGTGTGGTAGTGTGTTTTCACCTTGTACTGTTCTGTTTACACTAAAAGATCAGGGGTTACAGAGTGAATGCGATCCCATACAGCTGGCAGGTTTTGTTAAAAGAGATAAAGGGGAAGAGAATGACCAGTTTACTCATCTGATAGCCAATTTACCTCAGGGGAGAGACCGATGAATTCAGAGCAGCTCAATGTTTACCCAATTACTTTCTAAATCCACCTTCAGCCTCTGTGTGTGTTTGTGTGCAGCTGCAGCATTTCTATCAAAATTCTGACCCTTTGTTCACTGTCCCATGCGCTCGCCTCTTAATCTCTTTCTATCACAGATGCACAAACAAATACTCAAAGCTTAATGGTGTATCGCACCACTGTCTGCATAAATAGTGCAGTGCACTTGTTGCTGAAAAGCAATGCAAAATTAATGTTATGAATATAGAGGGCATTACCTGTGTTTGGTTGGGTTCTTGTTTTTATGGTTTTTGCTTATTTCATGTGATTCCTGTTCCGAATATGATCATGCCTTGTGCTTTTGTTTTTCTATTGTGTCACGTTCCCATTAGTCCATTGTGTCATTGCGTTCATAGCCCTAATGTTACCATGTTTCTGGGTCTAGCTTTGTCATGCTATGCTGTAACCCGCTGTTTTGAGCTTTATGTCCATGCCACGCCATACCAAGCCTAGTCAAGTTCATGTTACATTTATTTTCAAGTCATCGTTTTGTTTTTATACACTTTTAGATTTTGGAATAAACTGCACTTGGATTCCGAACTTCAGTTGATCCGTTACAACCTGCCGTGAGCTGATGTCTAAATAAAACACATGTATAAAAAGACATTGATGTGACCAAATGCAGTTAGGCGTCGTTTACACCCTACTATTAACATGCATCTCCAGTGACTGGTCTTGACTGTATTTCGTCTTTTATTTGGTGACTATATATCATTTACTGTCAGCTTATCGCTGCATGTTCATACAGCAAAAAAGCACATATCCTTGAATTTGAATGTAACCACAAATGTGATGTTTCGAACAGAATGCATTGTAATTTAATCTAAAAGCTAAATTAACTATGAATATGCTTTATGCTCATTGTGATGTTAATACTAGGTGTAAATGGGATCTTGTAGTTTTTGCTTTACCTGTAAAGATGCTGTGAGCGATTGCTCTGCTGCTGGAGGAAAGGTGCCCAGTCCAGATATAACCTGAAAACAACTCAAAGTCAGAAATCATCCAACGTTTAGAGCCCTTAAATCATAATTCCTGTCCTTACTCACAGTTCAGGCCCTAAAAAAATAATCCCACTGAAACAAGCGGCCTCACTTTTCACAAGTAAAACTTTGATCACCTCCAGTTTAAATATTTAATCATAGAGTTATCTCTTTTTATTACCTTATTAATCACAGGCAAGAAAAAGCTTCTGCTGTCATGTTTTTTTAATGAGGCAGACCGGGAACTACATCATCAGGTGCTTAAAACGCCACTTGTGAAATATCACCACTCATATTGTACAGATATGACTAGTGATGAGTCTGCAGTTTCTCCAAGACTCTCTCCTGAGGAAAGACTGAGCAAAGGCACTGCAGCCATATGTTCTTTATAGACAGGTGTCCTGCACATAGAGGAGTTTTATAATACTGCAGGACTCTATAATAACTTCAAACAGTCTTAATATTTGAATACCCACTAAAGTTATCTAGTAGTGATTTCATTCATTTTGCTGATTGAGTTCTTATGTGCATCTGTTCATAAAAAACAGCTTTGGGAAGCACATAATGGCAAAACGTCTATTAAATCACCACATGCCATTAGAACTAAAAGCACAAAAAGAGATGTTGTGGAGAATGTCCAGAGAGCTTTTTTACAATACAATGAAATCGAATAGGTACCACATAAATAGTTCTTAGGTCTTATGGACTATATTTCAAGTGTTATGAAAGTTATATCAGCTTTGTGTGAGGACATTTTTGATTTTTCTATTTGCCATGCCTGTCATGTTATTGGAGCCGTGTATATTCAAATATGTTTGAATTTAGCATACAAATCTGAATACTTTTGTAGTACTTCTCTTGATTTTTTTTTGTAGTATGGTACTTTTTCTGATTTTTGCAGCTTGAGCATCCTACCCCATTCCCTTTGATTGCATGTCAAATAGTACAGAAGACAGTCTTGTTCATCTCCAGATTGTTTAATGTAAGAAAGAAAGAAAGTCATATGGGTTTGGAACACCACAAGGGTAAATAAATGAAAAAAAAATCCTGCATTGCAGAGTGAACTAAACCTGTAATAAGAGTCTTGAATAAGAGACGGCATTCTTACTTTAGCCACAGCTTGCTGCAGGCGGAAAAGAGAGTTCACCACGTTAATGTTTCTCCTCTGGCCTTCGGTCAGGGGTCCGATCACCTGACTGGCGTCCCCCTGCGTACACAGCTAAGAGAAAGACAGAAGGAAGTGAGAAGAAAGGGAGAAAATAGAGGGATTAAACAATATCAAGTGTCACAACCAAAGACTTGAGTAAATAATCAAAGAGTCAACTTCAAAAGCGAGGCAACCGCAGGCTACCACTAATTTCCCCAGATATCCCAGTGTTCGTCTGAGGTCAGAAGCGCTTTGCTCAGTGGTGGCACAGCGGTCAGCATGCTGAGACACGGGCGTCACCATGGAGTTTAGACCGCAAAAGCAGGTGGGATTGTGGGTAGGAGGGTGAGCAACATGGAGGGGAAAAAGAGGAAGGATTTGCCATGCTTAGTGCCACACCACAGGAACTAACAAGCAGAGGGTTGTCTTAGTCACGAGTGGACCACCCCACACAAACACATATTCGTGCTGCACTGCTGCCTCCTGACATAAACAAACAGCCACTACAGACAAAACAACTCAAAGTCGAAATTGTAAAAAAGCAGTATAGCCTCCTCTCATCAAAGGTTGGGGGCTGGGGAAATAAAATTGGGGAGAAAAAGAAATATCACACATCGTCTGTGAGGAAAAGCCACATAGAATGGTGGCAGCGTGGATACCATGGCAACGGTCTAAAAATGAAAAGGCAACAGTTAATTAACGTTTCCCGTGGCAGGTGAGGAGATGCAGTAACACTAGTTATGATTCTTGGTGGGTTGCTCCTTCACACCTGATGTTAAATAAATCATAGCCCCCGGTGCATATCTGCAGTCCAATAAATGAACCATTCTGAGATTAACTGCCCTGCAACCCTATGTCTGCCCGAAGAACAAAAACTTCATACCTCTGTAATCCCCAGAGAAGAGCACTGTTGTCAAATATTTCCCCTAAAGCTAAACCAGATTACAGGAAACTTCTTTCAAACTGTAGCTAGCCAAGTTACAAGCCATTTTAGGATAACACCTAAAGTAGTCAAACTACATCCAAGATCCATTTTTGAAACAATAGTATGCTACACTAAGTACATTTGAGCTAAAATATATATTTTTTAAGTTAAGTTACAAACACTCTTCGATAGTTTAACTCTACAGTACTTCTCAGCATAGCCACTGAAGAAAGCTGGCATTAATTGCATCATCTGATTGGACAATGACAATGTGCATCATCAGGACACTGGCTTCAGCTTCTGTGATGAAAGAAGCACTCTCAAAGCCATCCATACGGCAGATTGGGCAGCAGTTTTAGCCAGTTTTCAGAAATCATTCTCCCTGCAAGTGCACTCTGCGTAAATCTGTGTAATAGAGATGGTTTAAGTCCCATTCCATTATCACAGCAGGAAGGATGAAGAATATGAGAGGTCAGTAGAGATACAGTCCTTCCCTTTGTCTTCATTAATATCCATCCATTAGCTGATGGAGTCTGTTTGCTGCCTGTGTTAAGCTGGGTTTGATAAAAAAAGAAACCATCTGTGTCTTGGAGATCTTCTTGTTCCCAAGATTGTGAGGCCTGCTTAAAGGAGAACTCCGGCGCAAAATGAACCTTTGGTCTAATTACACATTGTTACCTAGTCAACCGTTATCTGAGATTTGTTTTTATGATTATCGAATGTAAATAGTTTTATCTCTAAAAACAGTTTAGCCTATAAAGCTAGTATAACGCTAGTATATTGGGCATAGAGTAATGACAAATAAAAATCACTTGTTAATACCACTAACAAGGCTCAAAATAGCCCCACGTTAACACGGTAGCATAATGAGGGTCCCTACCTTCAAACCGAAGCATTGAGAACTTTGTCAGTGTCCAGACAGTTTAATAAGAAGATATTTTAAACATACAGTCAACTTCGCGTATACAGACAGGAGCCATCTTTGAAATACAGTCTTTACCAGTCGATCTACGAACGCCGATCCAGGTGCGATGGTGAGAATGTGAACGAGCTAAAAGTTGTGATAAGGTGAGCGCGAACAGCAGGCTTGGATCGGCGTTCGTAGATCAACTGGTAAAGATTGTATTTCAAAGATGGCTCCTGTCTGTATACGCGAAGTAGACTGTATGTATAAAATATGTTCTTATTAAACTGTCTGGACACTGACAAAGTTCTCAATGCTTCGGTTTGAAGGTAGGGACCCTCATTATGCTACCGTGTTAGTGTGGGGCTATTTTGAGCCTTGTTAGTGGTATTAACAAGTGATTTTTATTTGTCATTACACTATGCCCAATATACTAGCGTTATACTAGCTTTATAGGCTAAACTGTTTTTAGAGATAAAACTATTTACATTCGATAATCATGAAAACAAATCTCAGATAACGCTTGACTAGGTAACAATGTGTAATTAGACCAAAGGTTCATTTTGCGCCGGAGTTCTCCTTTAAGAGATTTATGCAATATGCTACTATGATATCATTTCCTGAAGACAGTCCAAGGAGAGGTCAAGGTTTGGCTCTGAACTGACCCTGAATTGAGTTCACAGGGTTCTGATGGCTCATCTCACACATCTACTGAAGGAAAGAACAGAACCAAACTCTCGTTATTCATCTGCTTGCTGACATAAGACAGATTGAGTCAGTTGGCCAGTGATTCGAGGACAGACACTGGACTAATCCAATCACACCCTCCCTGGCCAGGCACAATCAATCACACCTCCAGCTCACAGTGAATGGAGATAGACCTACATGAGCAAGTCGAGTCTTTTCTCTAAAGCTGAGAGGCAGTTTAAACAGCTGAGAGGAAAATGAAAGAAATCAAACATACAAACGTAATGTCCGACAACATGAATCAGTAATCAAAACACACTGAACTTTCATAATGTTCAGAGTGAAATACAATATTCAGCAAGAAATAATGTAGGGTCAGGCATGATTATACAAAAAAGTTATTTAAAAGACCAGAAAGTTACAGGTGAATATCCATGACGTTTTAATGATTACTGGATGAGGATAGAAATGTAATTACCTGATAGAGATATTATAGGCAATGAAATCATTTCAAATCTGCTCATGGAGAGCTACCATCCTGCCTAACCCGTCCTCCTAAATCAAACACGCCTGAACCACCTAACCAAGGTTCAGGATCACTGAAAATTACTGGGAGGTTGACTTCCCCTGTTTTAAACTATGAAAAATGACTTTTCTCCAGGCTTGGAAATTACCATTTTATAATTGTATCAATGTTGATATCAAGGTTTTACATTACCATGAAATGTTTTTGTTTTTTTCCCCTGAAGAAAGTAAATAGGACAAATTAAGATTTCATGTTGCCTTTAAATGATTTTTTGTCTTATCTCTGAAGTCAGCTGCAGTATCTTTGGAGAGCAGGACAAATTTACTGATTAAGTATTTAAAGGATTAATTCTCAGAAAGCTTGATCAGTTTTTCAGCTAACTTCGAAACTACTGATTTATTGATTAAGGATCTCATTGAAAAGTTTGTTACGCCTGTTATCTTCATGTAACTCAATGTGGATGATCATTGGGAAACTGGTCACTATTTACATTGAGATGGAGACTCAAGCCATTCTGACCACTTCAATGCCCACAAAATAACAACAGAGGAGTACATTTAGTAAACCAATAGCATGAACATTGTGTTGCATACAGATTTTTCATCCAATTATTGGTATTTATTTGTTAGTTGAGCAACTACTGACCTAGCATTGCATTCTGACGCAATCTCACTCTGTATTCTCGCCTTGGCCTGATTTATAGACCAAAGCAACTAGCACCTCTAACTAGGCAGGTTGGGATCCTCCCCGCCTCTTGTCCAGGTCACGGCTCACAGCAGGTGCACTGATTCTCTGACGCTTGTTGAGATGAGCCCCAACCTTCCCCAGCTTTCATAATGAGCTCATTCGCCAACCGTGTACGTCACCTCCCTGGCAGGGTTGAGGGGCATGAGAGCAGACAGCCTCCCGCTCAACCTTGCTCATTATCCCCGTGTGTCTCTTACCAGCTGCTCTGACTTGACGCAGAAGAGCTGCACCGTCTTGGCTGCGTTCTTGGCCACTGCGATCGTCAGGCCGGAATCCACTGATGCAACATTCAGCTCACTAAAACAGCACACAGGATCAACTGTCAACCAATTACAGTCAATAAAAACAGTGTCGTTGTCTAATCTAATCCCCATAAATTCTCCAGCCCATTATTTGTCCATCTGTAAATAGATTAGACTGTTTAATATATCAATGCTTTTTAGTATTAAATGGATTAAATTAAGGCTTTTTAGTATTAGGATTGCTTTCCTTATCATGAATACATGCAATGCTTCCTTAAAAGAGGTAATTCACCACTGGCAAGATTGGCTTTTACTAAACTTGGCTGTCTATGCAGGCGAAATGCAATAAAAAAAAAAAAGTAATAATCAGTGCTACATGACTAGAGAAAACAGAAAAAGGGCTATGGCATTCCCTTTCAAAAAAACGTCAACACACGCATAATGCACTTTTGATTTTGGCACCCTCCTCTGTCGATCTGACTGTCTTGGGTGGAAATACAAAACTGCGGAAGCTCGATCTGTAGATTTATAAATTTTTTAAATATTGGACTTTCGCAGACAAACGATTTGTTTTTGTTTTGAAATTCACATAATCGTCACCTTCCTAAAATAATAGCCTAAGTAATTTTTGACATTTTTTTGCACAAGTCATCTCCTCATGATGCTGGCCACCTCTGGTAAAAATCGCCCACATCCTCAGTTGAACAGATCATGCAATTCTACCCCTGTAGTATAATGGCCTATGTCAAGAGTGTGACTTAGACCGTTTTATTTTGCCTAAGTCAAAAGACAATGAGACTTAGGCAATTTTACAAGCTTTTCAAGATGGCAGCTGCATCAAGAAGAACTAAAAAAATATCATACATTCAATTATTGGTTCAGTTTTTTGTGTTTTCTGAAAAACCTGAAAAAATTACTTGCGCAATTATTTTAGGAAGGTGACGATATACTACTGACATGGTAACAATACAAAGTTGGTTGAAAATCAGCTAACTTACCCTTTAACAATTGGCCAAAATTAGATATCTTAGAAGGCAGTATAGTGCAAGAGTTATAATGTATTTTGGAGGTGTACCTGGCTATTGTTTTTATGATGCTGTCCAGTTCATCATTAGAGGGTGGGTTTCGGCCCCCTTGAGGGAAAACAAGGTTGATGGGGTCAAAGAGTCGGGACAGAGACTTGGACAGGTAGGCTGCTTCATATGGCTGAAGAGAATCCTTCAGATCCTTCTCTGGACTGGGAAAAAACCCATCAAAACGGTTATTAATTTGCTTCACAAAGAGTATATGTAAAACAAGCAAATGCCAACATGTGTAAAGAAGACAAAGTGTTTTCTAGCAGTTGCTGAACCTTTAGGTCATCTCCAATGTTCCTGTTATCAAACTATTTTATCTTTATGTACTCTGAGTACATGGTGTTATTTTGATAAACACATGATATGTATGATGTGATACAATCACTGTGTGCATGTATAAAATTTCACTGACCTAAATCTGTAAATTTAATCAGAGGCCTGCCCGTAGAGATAATTACAAATTAGTCTAAATCAAAAGTACCGAATGGCACTTAATGAAACGTAGCCTACTTACACTCCTCATCTCAGTATGGATCAAAGCCTCAAGCATTTGATTTCGCCATTGTAATAAATTACGTCTCCTGGCTGACAGCTTCTTAATTTCAAATTATCATTCTTTTGTTTGACCAATTGTTGATAAAAAGCATAACTGAGATATGACTGAAGTAATACTGTTTCCCCAATGGCTACCATTTTCATTAAAAGTTCCAGACCTTTCATTATATTGTAAGGTCTGAAAATTAGGCATATTTTAGAACATTATTTGGATTATAACATTTTCATTATCATAATGCAAAAAATCTAATTCTCATCACTATAAAATAAAAAAGTAATGATTTATTTGTTAAAAATGCATTTACAGTATACATCCTGATAGTATTGGTTTCCTGGCATTTATTCTGATTTAAATAAAAAACATTTCAGTTAGTATTTTTACTGCATTACAGTAAAATATACTATATTACAGTAATAAGAATCGCCATTAAAATAATAATAATTACAAAAAAACTGGACAAATGTGAAATAGAGGGTAAAAAGTCATTCATTATCATAAATTATGCACGCTTCCTTTTTTTCATTAAAGGGGTCATATAATGGCACATGCACTTTTACAAGTTGATTGTACTGAAATGTGTGTTGGCAGTGCCTGTACACAACCATCATAAAATGATAAAAATCCATCCAGTGTTTTTGTTTTAATCTCCTTATATGTTTTCCCCTGCCTCAAATTGAGCCGTTCAATTTTGTGACGTCACTAAATCGGACGCCCCTCCCACAATTGTTGATTGACAGCAGCGTTCCAACACAGACCCGCCCTCGCTCGTGAGCGAGCTGTCAATCATAGTCCGCGCGGACCGGCGCGGTCATTGTTGATATGCTGGAGCACTGTCTATGAGCAGAATGGCGTCTAAGCGATTGTGGTGTTCTGTTCTTGGGTGTAATAACGAACACAGCAGTCATTTTAATGTTCCTAAATCCGAACCGCTTAAGACGCAGTGGCTGAGTTTGTTTTCGAAGCGAATATATATTCCCCACGAGCAACGTCAATGCTCTCATGTTTGCGTGAATCATTTCATACATTACACTGCTTTATACACGAGGATCAGTATAAAGCTGGTTTTGCTAAGAAGCTGCTCATGAAAAAAGGATCGGTACCAGATATTCGTGTTCCTGCTGAACCTCCAGAAGAACTGAAGTGAGTGTAACGTTTTATTAAACTTTACATTAATATTTATATTAATCTTTGCAAATCGCTAGCTGCACGCTTCACAATGAATGCGTCTAAGGTTTACACTCAGGGTACATTACGGCATGTTTTCTATGTATGACGTTCTCAATATAATTCATAATCCCACGTTTATACTGAACAACGCGTTATGGTTATTGTGTTATTGTGTTCAAACGGTGTACGGGGTGAGGCGGGGTGAGCAAAGCTCATTATCATTTAAAGTCATATGCACTGAAACGGCGTGCTGAAAACAGAGCTGTTTTTGACCAGGTAAAATAAGTGTTTTCTTACAATACTAATGAGAATTTTTAATTAAAGTATATTACAAACTTTTTATTTAGATCCTAAAGAATCAGATTAGCTCGTTAAAAAATGGCATTATATGACCCCTTTAAAATGCTTAAAAGCAAAAAATGTAAGCGTTTGTAGAAACCTGAGAGAATCAGCATCATTAATGTCAGAAACTAAAAACCAAATGAACCTGACTGTTAAAGACAGGACAAAAAGAGCTCACCAAATGAACACATGATAGATTTCTCCATAACAATAGCATCAATTTCGTTTCAATGTTGAACTTCCAGCAGTACACAGAACTCTACCACAAAGGTCTTTTATGTGAGCCAAATATAGATCTACTGAATTTCTGCTAAATAAAATACAAAGAGAACCGTTTACCCCCCACATAACCCTGACATTTACTAGTTTTTGACAAGATGCTGTAATAACCTTGGCTTTAATTGCTGGTTGTCAGCTATGTCATGCATCTTGACAAGATTTTTTGAGCTGTATTATGCGATAGGATCAACTGTGCGTAAAACGTTTGCCGTTTAGGGGACAATCGTGATTATGGGATCTGTGTGTTTGATCAGAGCAGTGGCAGAAACGTTG
Organism: Tiaroga cobitis; assembly: GCA_030578255.1. NCBI lineage: Eukaryota > Metazoa > Chordata > Actinopteri > Cypriniformes > Leuciscidae > Tiaroga > Tiaroga cobitis. The sequence continues at coordinate 40,627,074 of CM060594.1, forward strand.
ATGCATTCTAGGAGATTATTTGACAATGTGCCTGAGAGTAGAAGAGCTTCTTTGCTTTCTAATGCATCTCTCTATCCAGGTGAAAGGCAGAAACGCTGTGTGATTTATGAGAGCAGTTTTGAGAGCACTTTGCGGGTAGGCAGAATCTTTGTTGCGCCACCAGGAATGATTAGGAAGATGATATCTCGTGTAGATAATGAACTTCTCGTTTTTATGATGAGAAATCGTGGCATTTCTGTTTGACTGCTTGCATTTAACATCCCAAAATGTTAAATCAGTCTGCATGTTTCATTTCAGCGATTGATAGCTGCAATTTTGTACTAAAAACAAAGCATTACTATGGATTCCCCTTGAAAAAAATGTTTCAAGGAAATAATAGTTTCTACAAAAATACCATATTCATTACTCGTTATAACAATAAAACTCTAGTAACTTCATGTTAGCCACCACTGTCATAAAAAACATTGTAGCAGCTACTGCATTTTGGCAGAAACTACTATGTATCATGGAATGTATGGGACTAAACTTGATCAAATGGTTAAGTAATTACTGAAGAATTATGAAAACAAATGTGTTCGAGAGTTAGTGTACATGTATCATGGTAGTACTCACTCATAGTCTGGTTTGGTCCGGGTGAACATATCGTCAGTATCGTGCTCTGATGCTGGCAGTTCCACATCTAGACCCGCACCACTGCTCGCTAGCGCCCCCTGTATGCTTGCGCTGTACTGCTGCAGACGCTTCCACAGCTCATTATAAAGCCTCAAGAGTTTGGGATACTCTCCTTCCAGAGCCTGCTTCAGGAAGGTTGATGCTGTGAGCAAATGAAAAATAAATAGAGAAGGGGATGCGTTTAAATAGCGAAGATAGACAAATGGATAAATTCATGTGTTGTGTCTTTGTCCCAATATTGGCTAGATTTTAGAACAGTGCTGTTGTCCCCGACTTTTTCAAGTCGACTGGTAGTCGTTTTTTGTAAGCCAGAATTCGACTAAATCCCACGCTTATGATTTTAATTGAATTACTTAAATATATACTGAAGGGTGGCATCGGAAAATGGTTTGAGTTTCAGGGTTGAGAAAGAACATTATATGTAACATTGTTCTATACTGTAATACAAAGAAATACCAAACCATAATATTGAGCCTTTAAAATATAGATCAAGCGTTCGAGCACACGCATAAAGCTTTCCGCAGCGCACCGGCAAATGTAATACGAATATGTCGGGGAAAAAAACAGAATGGAGACTATCTGAACATTTTTATATTTTTTTAATAAACTACTGTAGTGATTTTTGAGTCGGTGCTAAGATGCAGTTGACGATACAGACTCGTCATCTCTGCAGGATAGTGGGTGCGCCTATAGAGAGCAAGAGAGAAATGCATGTTTCATACAGATTACATTATTAGAGAATATTTGTTTTCGATTTAAATTGGTTCATTTAAAAGTAGACATTACCCAGGACTGCAGAAAGCACATCCTGTTTCTTTCCTTAATATTTACAAATTGCAAAAATTGCACAAACAAAAGCACAAATTGTTGCTATAAAATAAAAGTAGACCCTTAAAGGGATACTCCACCCAAAAAAATTAAATTCTGTCATCATTTACTCACCCTCAAGTTGTTGCAAACCTGTATGAGTTTCTTTCTTCTGCTGAACACAAAGGAAGATATTTTGAAGAACGATTGGAACCAAACAGTTGTTTGGCACCAATCGTTCTTCAAAATATCTTCCTTTGTGTTCAGAAGAAAGAAACTCATACAGGTTTGCAACAACTTTGGTGGAGTATCCCTTTAACAGTTTTGAATGTTGTCGATGAATGATACATACTGTAATTACCACATGGACCAGCTGAGTTTACAATCTGTCCGTCACGGACTGTGTGACTTTTTTTTGCGACTAACCGACTAATTAAAATTTGGTCAACTAAGACTCTTCTCGTCAGCTAACATTTGGTCGACTATTAGGGGGCAGCCCTATTTAAAAGACTGCATTACTACAGCAATAGCATTAATTGAATTGTGAATGCAACTTTTGTTTAAAAGGAAACTAACCATAGTCAGGGTTGACTTTAAATAGTCATTTTTGTGAATACCATATGACTATCTAGAATGATTTAAATCTACAAATCCTCTCTTAGCAACTCAGTAAACTGAAAAACCACAATTCCCTAATCTCCAACCACTCTAACAAAAATAACGCCAAATAAAGAGAATGCATGGAGAGTCGAACAGATGGAATTGTATAAAAATACTTATTCATTAGTATGATAATAACCCAACTTTACAGGTGATTAAATGCTCATTACGAATATTATGCAGATTGTTTCCTATGCAGATTGATTTGATGAATGCATAATTGAGCAGAGGCGCAAGAATTTTAAACGGTTTCAATCTTTGTTTCACCGTCACCCAAACAAAGGCGAGCCACGGTAGTTCTGCTCTACTGATGGAGTACTGACTATTAGCTGTAAACATGTTCAGCGGATGCTACGTTTCTGAGTTATTGCTGGCAGTGAAGCTTAAATTTCCACACTACATAAAACTGCCATAGAGCAGTGAACAAACACAACCATTGACAGTCAAGAAAATATTTCCTAAGGGAAGGTGACGAGGTGCATAAAAAAATAACAACAAACTAATGTCAGTGGTGAAATGGTGAAAAATAGTCAAGGTCCAGATATTGCCTTTCATGTTGTGATACAATAATGAAATAAAAAAGAAAAATAACATTAATAATAAAAACAGCAGAACTGACCCTAAACCAGCGCCCTGACGGATAGCAAAATAATGCATGGGTCCCCAGGGTTCAAGCAATGTGAAGACAAAGCTCACGCTAAGCATTGAGAGGAATACTGGCTTCATCCTTTGACATCCTCTTTGAAAGACAAACAGTTCAGAAAATAATTCTGGGAAGAGGCAGGGAGCTGTCAGTAGTCATAAAACGTATTTTAGGACAAAGAGAGAGCGATAAATCATTTATAAACAGATCTTCTTTGAAGGCTTTTGGAGCAGTGATGTCTCAAGACAGAGTCTATAACAGTCGACCTGAGAACTAAAATGTTTTCTGATGGCCACTTGGAGCCGTAATAGTTTTTTTGAGAGCATCTTCACCTTGAACATTCTCCGTTTTTGAGAGTATTTTGGCAAAGTTCCCTTAATAGATGTATGAAAGTAAGCCACCTAGGGTTCTGAGAATATAAAAGCAAGTTTGATTGAGAGGTTTCAAATCAGGCTTGATAAAGGCTTATAAGAGGGAGTAATGCAGAAGCTTTTGGATAATGAAAGCGATGCAAAGGCTCCTATTTGCTTTCTATTGATCAGCGGGAGTGAAGCACAAAGCGTCTTTAGGTCGTGATAACACAGGCAGGGATCAATAGGGCCGCACCATCAAGGCCACGGTCTAAATTACTGTGTCTCTGCAGGGTGGACGACGTGCTGTCCAAGATGTTTAGCACTTTAATTAAGATAGACACTGGTTGCAATCATAAGCCATGTGCTCCATTAATGAGCCAATTCTGTGGTATCTAGAGTGGTTTTCTGTTGTAATACTGCCACTAAAATAATGTAGATGTCATGAATGAAGTTAATAATGAAATTAAAATGTATTCATTTGCCAGACTCATTCACCCAGAAAACATTTTCTCAGGAGAAAGTTAAGTGCCTAAATCAAGAGAGCAATGGTTATAGCGCATGAAATGCCCCTCATGGGGTTTGAAACAATAACCTTTTGGTTACCAGAGCATGACACTAACAACAGCAAGGTCATTGGGTTGATTCCAAGGGAACGCATTAACTTACAAGTAGCAATGGATAAAATTTGTCTGTAAAATGCATTGTTACCAGCCTAGAAATCCATCAGTTGATATACAATACAAAAGCCTAAGGAAAATCTCACTTGGTGGAAGAAGTGACTTTACTATGGTATCTTCCCCAGTTACAGGCTAATTTAAAGCATACAGCACTTATCTAAAGAATCATCATATGACATACTATCCTTCTGCAGTTTATTAAAAATGGTAAAATTAACAGCGGCACAACTTTTAGTTGGTTACTCCCCAACACTGCAAATAATGCTGTAATTTATTTGCGAACACTGAGATGTTCTGTAAAGAGAGAAGTCTGTTTTGGTTACACATCTGTGGAGTCACATGAACCTCACGTTTGAACTTTGAAGGTATCCATTTTCCTCCATATTCCCTTGTAACCAAACACCTGCCTTGATTCATCCTGCTCCTTAGTGACGATAACAGCCTGAGATAAGCGGAGAGATCATTTTTTATTTGCTTTATGCTGGACTCTCTCATTGGCTGCGTCTGAGCTTGAAGAATCATCAGAGACTACGTAAATGTAAACGCTTCTCCAAGAAGCCCTCCAGGCTCAAGACGATAGTATAAAGGCTGCAGATGAACAATATCTGAGATCGCTTACAACCTCAGTTAGAAGAGGAAAGGGTTAACAGTCAGTCTTCTCAAAAGCAACACCAGAAGTGTGTATGTGGGTAACAGAGTTTGAATCCGACTGCAATGTGATGAAAAGAAAGCAAGAGCGGAGGAGAAGAGGCGCAGGAGGGGCGCTTGTGTAACACACTCACACACAGAATGAGCTTTTGAGATGCATGGCAGGGCATCGTCTTAAACAAAAACCTCAGACTGAAACTCACCAGCTGTGGCTTTCTGTAGCTCCTCAGAGAGCGTCTGAGTGACTGAACTCCAGAAGGTGTGCAAGATGTCAGGCTGCCCATCCTGAGAGAAATAGAGATAGAGAAAACGCATTACACACACCAGCCAGAGCTGAACTTTACCACAATGGCCTTTGACACACATAAAAACAAACACATTAACACACTATGCAAACAAAGCTGATATGATTGTCTTTAGTGACCCCAATGTCCAGGTCACATTTAACCCTCAATAGAAACTACAATCATGGCGATTAAACACATTTTCTTCTTACTCATTTCACATGCAAAAGGAGTTAGGCTATAACAGATTATTTACATACACTAGTCTTAAAAGTTGTAGTATTTGGAAAAAGGGTGGAAAATTGTCACATGAAAACAAATTACAATCCTTTTGGTGTAAGAAATTTGGGCTGACAATATAAGTAAACAGGGTAAAAAACATATATATATACACAAAGAGTAGAATATGAACACTACACTATGCTATCACTCAGACAACACTGGCATTAGCAAATCACTGACAGAACAATGACTGTCTGAGCCATGTGTGTATTTGAGTGTAAATAGGGAAGTCTATAATCATGTGGTTATCATGACAACACAAATATGGTCTAATGCTGATGGACATGTGCTGCATGTGCTAATCTACCCGCTTGCTCAATATATGTGTGTGTGAATAGAGAGGCTGGTGTGCGTATCACCTGTGCGTATCAAAATGCTCTGATTGTCTGCGCTGACTCACTGTACATCAGCCTAAAGGGGTTTGCACTGACTTTACAGTGATATAAATGACTCTGTCTTATGATTCACACAATTTCTGCAGCTACAAATCTGAAAAAGACTTCCAAGTTGGAAAATATTAAGTATATATAGTATACAGTGGGTTCACAATGACAATCTGTGATTTAATTTAAATCTAGAATTAACAGCAAGTAAAAAAAAAAAAAGTTTGATGTTAAGTTTAAAAGAAATGTACTGAGCATGTGAACACCATTGTACTAAAGGCCTATTAAATTTCACAAGATGTCCTTGTATTATGAAATCATGAATCATCAGGTTTCGCACACAAAGAAACTTGTAGTGTCCATATATGTCAGTGATGACAGACAGTGTGTGGCATCATCAAAAATAAGGCTAAAATAAAATAACACACTAAGATTCTTAAATTAATGTGACTTTATAAATATAAACTTTACACATTTCTTCATAAATTACGTATTCTAAATGTCTTATTACATTTTCCATTGGTTGTGGCATACAGAGTGCCATGATTTCAGTGCCATCCTCAATAAAATACTTCCAATCTTGGCTTTTCTTTTTTTTTGCTCTAGTAAAATACAAGTGAGTTTCATATTTTCTCCACTACTTCAGGCAATTGCCATTTTCTTTTCTGTTGTAGAGTTGTATTTCACAATAATGACACCTGAAGTGAACAAGAGGGCCATTGGTGTAGATGAACTCATGCCAGAGAACCAGAAGGCTTGTTTGCTACATAAAAGCAGCTGGGAATTCAACGGGAAGGTCTGTCTTACTTGTGTAACTGTTAAATGTAGCGGTTTGCAGGTTTTGCTTTCCGATGGGTGCGTGTGTGGGGGGTGTTTTAGCCACAAATATAGGTGTGAGATTGTGGGAGTTAGAAAACAGCTTCTGAAGTGGAGGCAGAGAAAGAAAACAAAAAAACATGGCATTCACCCACCTTTTCCAATCTCCAGGGAATCTGCCAGCTGCTTTATTGTGCACAAAGTTCCTGTATGTGTTTTCCTAAACCTCATATGCAGCTCATCTCTTGCATGCACCTTGTTAAACTGAAGGTTCAGAGGCGCTGTAGGGCTTTTTACAGCCGTGTGAGGCTCCAAGAGAAGTGCCCGCCCCGCAAAACCTTTCATTGGGCCTTTTAAATGCCGGCCGTCTCTTTCATCTACAGCTGATGGCTCTCTGAGCACCCAAAGACACCCTGTCAGTCATTCTGGGTGGTCTGAATTTCAAGGTGTCCCTTTCTACTGAGAGTCATTGAACTTTTATATCAACACATATTACATCGTTTTAAATCAACACATGATGTAGCATTATTTTACCTTTATTATCTTCATCACCCTTGAAAGACGGATGCAATTTTTTCTTACACCAATATGAGAGTGGTCAAATTGGGCATTACTACCCACACTCTGGAATCAAACTTTTTTCCCCCTTTTCTTTCTGTTTTTTCCAATAAGGAATAAAAAATGGGAGGTCTATGGGAGAACGGGAGAAGGTGTTGCCATGGAAACACCCCCACCTTCCCCCCGCCCCATTCCTGCAGACCTCAATCTTCTGACCGAAAATCTCGATTTCCAAGAGGTGATTAGAAGCCGCTCAACTCATCTCCCCCAAAACTGTTTACGGAGTGAAAACGGGAGGGATACCAACAGAGTAAGAGAGCAAAAGCGACTGTATGATTGGAGACAGACCTTTTCTCTTTCTCACAAACACACAAAAATGCTGTGTTTGAAATGCAATTTAGCATTCTTTGGCAAATACTGTATGGAATGGAAAGCATTAGTATGTAGTAGTATGCTATGTTGTTGTCGCTTTATCTAAAAAATTATTTAAATGAGCTAGTGGTGTGCAGTTATCATGAAATTGCATTATTGTAATCCAACTTTGTCAGTTTAGCCAGATGGTGCGTAAAGAAAGAGAAGTTTAAAATTATGTTTGATTTGCTTCATGTTGACCAGTGCAGTATTCCATGTATTGTGCTGTACTTTGTATATTTGTGCTATAGTGAAAATAATCACAGCTATATAATCAAAGCTAAACCCCTTCAGTCATGATCATATTCACAAAACAGCACTCCCTTGAGCGCATTAATGCTTTTATAAATCTATAAAAGTTCTACCTAAATTATAAAATCATTCAGGAAACAAATTTTCATTTAAACATAAAAATGCATGTGTTAAATTTGCATACTGCTCACAATATGCAAACAGAACATATAATAATACAAGTAGTGTGCCGTTCCAAATACAGCCCATGTAACAATTCTGCATCAGATATTCTGAAGTCTATGTCGCATATAAGCTTTGCTGGTTATGATATAAGGAAATGCATAGCTAGAGGCCAGTTCTAATTCACTGCATTATTATGCTCTCTTTGAAATCCATCTGTGAAATCTTACCACCGCTTCCTAAACTGCTCTGATCTCACAGTTTAGCCCTTCATTTAGCGGAAAATAGCACCTTAATTACCGGCTGTAATTAGCCAAATTCGCAACTGAAGGAATGGAGAGCCACGGATGTCGGGGATACCAAAGGGGAAACGCGTTGCATATGCCTTTGCAAACACTGTACTTGTCACTCAGCGTGTGCCAACACAGACTAGTTCACAAAGTCACCCAGAGCCAAATGGAGAATGTAGATAAAAATTGTCCCATCACTGTCTGCCTGAAAATGTTTGGTGGACATATGTGTGTGCATGAGTGTGTATGCGTGTGGGGTAGATAACCTTGTCACAGAGGGGCCAGCCACCTGCAGACACCAATTAGGATGTCATTTACTGCTAATGTGCCAGCAGCAAGTGAACCAGCAGGGGCTATGTAGGCAGGTCAGCCACAGGCAAGGGCAACACACACAAAATCCTTTGTAATAAATCACTACATATCAAGGACAAACTCTTCACATATGGGATACACACAATATCAATACACATAACTCCCCAAACTGCTGAACTTTAATTGCACACCTATTCCAGCAAAAACAAATAAAGCATAATGTATGTATGAAATTATATCATCCGTCTCACCTTGATGATCTCATCAATAAAGCACACATGAGTCACTGGGTCTCTCTTTTTGGTTAGAACCTTCTGCAGGTGCTGCACCTGTTCAAGAACATAGTAGAAACTTTAGAGCAGTGGTTCCCAACCTTTTTTTGTCTGAGACCCCCTTTTTCCCAAGAAAATATTTCAGGGCCCCCTCACATTTAATGATATTATCGCTCTTGTAAGCTTGCAGCAAGGATGACAAAATATGTTGTTTTCAAACAAACGGTATGTTTACTATAACCAGATATGTTTATGCACAAATAATAGCCTATAATATTGAAAATATAATAACAAAAACATCAGTAGGCCCTTCGTAATTTAAAAACGTGAGCCTAGGAAAAGCCTATATATTGGCCCTATTTGAAATGCAAAAACAAAAATATTCACACTGGTGTGTAGGTAAAAAAAAAAAAGAAAGAATATAGGCTATTACTAAATGACTGCTGTCTGGGGCCTCAATACTTGAATGTTATTTGTGAGGCTTTATCAATGTGAGGCTTTATTTTTTATGCTTTTGGCGCAATAGCGAGCGATAATAAACTTGCGTTTATTAACAGAATAATGCGTATTTCGGAAGAACATTGTAGCCGGAACTACTTCTCTCTGTGTACGTCTATGACGAGTCACGCAGGTACTGGGCTACTCCGCAGCGGCAGCGATCCGAACCAGTGTAAAATAGTCCCAATGTAAACACTCAATATAGGTGTACCATAGTGGTTCAGGATAAGACTATTCCTTTTCTTCCTTGTAGGCCTGAAACGAGACTTCAAGAGATTTCCACGACGCATGCGCGAGAATTGCGATCTCCTTCAACTCCTTCAGTTCAGTTCTCGTGCGTGCGCGTCGTGGAAATCTCTTGAAGTCTCGTTTCACGCCTACAAGGAAGAAAAGGAATAGTCGAATAAAGTCGTTATTTTTGTTTGTTTTTTCGCACAAAAAGTATTCTCGTCGCTTGATAAACTTATAGTTGAGCCACTGTTGCGACATGGAATATTTAAACATTTTCTTCATTGACTTTCTGGGACGTCAGGATTCATTCCCTTAGGGAGCCTATGGAGGAGTGATCCAGCTGTCACATTTAATCATAAATATCTTCATTTGTGTTCCGAAGACGAACGAAGGTCTTACGGGGTTGGTACAGCATGGGGGTGAGTAATTAATTACTTAATTTTCATTTTTGGGTGAACTAACCCTTTAATGCTTTTATAAGTGAACACCAGACAAAATGGATAGGGACATCTGTGAACTACTGGTGTTTTGCCTAATGACAGTAACAGTGTTTCATAATAGTAACATCTGTGTAAGTTTGATACCTGACCACACGCGGCACAAATCTGGTCCATTAGTTTCTCTAAATTCGTCCACAGAGCAGCTCGAAACGCAGCCGTATTCCCTGGACTGGGCATGACGGCTCTGCCAGGGGCACCTAAATACAGCAGACACAAAATGCACACACTAAAACAATGCAAAATCATCAAGCACTCTAAAACACAGCCACAAATGCACTTAACAAACAAACCTCTGGTGTTGGCAGGTTGAGTGAGGACTTTAATGTCCAGGGCATTAACAACGTTCTCCTGCACAGATGTCCTGTATCCATCTACCACACTTCTTATGGTCTCTCTCAGATTGCCAAGGTTATAAAACACTTGTAGGGCCGTCCCCACCTGAGATGGATTCTGTGAGATAAACAATGAAAAACATCGACCAATCAAAGGTTACCCTAACAAAGAAGAAAATTTACATAGCTACAATATGCAATATGAGATATGAGTTTTACATAAAAGGTTTAATCTTGTGCAATACTATAGCCTAAACAGTTTTCAATATCATTATTCTGAAGAATTTTTGTCATAATCTTTCGAAGCATAATAATAACATTCTCCAATACCAGTTTAGATGATGAAATTTCATTTCACATGACGAAGGGAATATTTTGTTTCACCCGAATATACTTTTTTTTTTTGGTTTATGTGTTCAGTGGTTTTGAACAAGGTGTGTTGTTCAAAATGTGTGTAACAAGGTTGATGTGGGAAGTGGGTCACTGGCACAAATAAATCAAAATGCTTTAAAATATGCCTGACCTCCTAAAATCTTTACATTCACATCTCCAGGTCCAAGTCAAATTTACACCTGAGACTAGTTGTCTCCACATGAGAGTATCATAGACTGTGTGCATCACTTGCCGCGAGAGCAACCGATTGACGTCATTACGCTCAACACCAGAGCACATGTTAGAAAAGTAGGTCAAATTCAAATTCTTTAAATTAAACTGTCTCAGCTAAGCTGTGACTACAGGACATTAACGTTTAAAGTACAAAACAGAAAGCTCTCCAATGCTGCATTCAAAGCAGCTTCCAGCAGACAGTCCCGATCTCTGATCCTGCCTTTAATTTAATCTCCCAGGATGAAAGCGCCAAGCATTACAACCAATTCAAGACCCCGTCCAACTTCAATCTAATCCCAGTGGATCAAAGATGATCAGGCCCAGTCGCCTTCCCAAACGGTACATGAGAAACCGCAGGTGAATGGATATAAATTCAACTGATGTGCTTAACACAAAACAAAATACAAAAGGCAGACAAGAGGAAGCGATAATCCAGTAAATCTACCCTTTTTTCTCTACGTGCTTGACTAATGGTGCACAGATTGAGAGTAATAGGCCAGAGTGGTGGGATATAGCCATCAGTGGTGGCTAAGTACTTGGCGACAATCAGTGGTTTCAAGCTCCAATCAGACAAATGATTCACATTTCTTCCTTCACTCTCTCTTCAAACCCACTTGAAGGCTTAAACTGAGGCCAGGGCTGCTCTAGCATTGTGCTTGAAATCTTTAAGAGGCTTGATTCTAATACTCTAAACAGAAGCAAAAAGATTGGGATGACGGACAAAAATGTATGTTTAAAGACGAACACAGTTTTTTAAAGAGCTAATTAGATTGAAACACCTAGGTCTTACGCACTGCAACATTGAAAACCCAAGCGAGTCTCTGAATATGGTAAGTACAAGAAGAAACCCCAATCCCTTGTGACTTCATTACAGGTGTCAGCGAGGGGCCGTTTCGATTTCTGATACACTGGTGGCTGCATTGTTTTTGTAGCTACTTAAGATCTTAGGAAGTAAGACTGAAGGGGAAAAACTGTCCTCAGAAACATTTGCAATGCATTAGTGCTTATTTCAGTTTTATTGCTAAAGGGCCACAAAGCACATTTTAAGACACTTCACACGACGATAGCTTGTGTGAGTATAAGAGCGCTAAGAAAAACATGTTTTAATACAGTCAGATTACTAACAGCTTGCTCAAGCACAAACCCTCTTCCGGCGTAAAAAGATTTACTGTCAGGATTCACTAAAGACAGGCAGTGTAAAATTAGTGCTGAAAAGGCATGGAGAGGGTTATTTTTGTGGCTGACCTTATTGCATATGTAGGAGTTCCCCTTTCAGACGCAAAATTTCTGGGAGGAGAGTATTTAAATGAATCATGCAGGGTGATTTAATAAGGTTTGCGCTCGTCAATTTACTGGTATTTGCTCCATCATTTACTGCCCCCAAAAAAGCATAAGTAGATTGCTTTATAATTGTGCTCTCATGCTAATTTGCCTGTTTAGTAAACTTGGTGCTTAAACTGCAATCAATTTATGGTATTTTTAATATATTAAAATGTTTAGTAAAAATACATGCAGTAATTACAGACATTTATTAACATCTATTGTTGTATTTTCTGAAAACTACAGAGGCATAATTGTTTATCTATACTGCTCAGCCGTAGTTGAAACATTCACAAACCAAGCCAAAATTGGCTGTTGTCCAGCAGCATAAATGATGTGTTGTGTTACTTATGCAACAGTTGAGTGTAGTTGTCAAGGAACAGATGTGAATCACAGACCAAGGAAAACAGAGGATTGAGAGAGACCTAATTGCTTGCGGCAGGTTCACTCACAGCATGTAATGCGTTAGCCCTCATTTACCCTGAACTGTGGAAGGATAATGGTTTAGCAGGGACATGCACAGTCACTGTGGAGATGGATTTGATCAGCTCAGTGCAAGCCGGTGACCCACGATGGCTAGCTGCCAACTGCCGTGAATGAGGTGTTTTCACATTAGTTACATCCAGGCAAGCACTACGCTTTTGTTCCCAGAAATAACACTTAGATGGAACAGGTGGCCAACGATCGCTTCTTAACCAGCAAGTTGGAGAAAAACATATTTCGTCTGATGCTTTTAATCTTAAACTCTAGAAGAGACCAATTTAAGTGGAAAAATAGACAGGTAGACATGTAGGGGAAAGTGAAATGTAACTAAATTTATGTTTCTTCTATGTTGATTAGTTTGGCTTGGATGTTGTGGGCTATTGTTGCAAAGTGGGGAATCGTATACAGCGTGTTCAGTTGGTTCCCTGTCAGTCTCACTGCATCCCCTGTTCAGTAGATGTGAAATTCATACTGTCCAAGGGATCGCATGAACGTGTGTGGGGTGTAGCGCTCTTTTTTGATTTGTTTCTTGGGAGAATTACATTTCACAATGGAATGAATATGTTTATATCAGATAACCCCTCACAAATAGTGAAGGTCAGAAAACGTCTTGCCATCTTCACAAAACGTAGCATGCTCATCTATATACAACATTGCAGATTCAAGAGATTCTTACATAATTGCAAAAAAAACAAACAGGTGGCATGCTTGGCGAACACATCACTGTATCTGAATCCTACAGATCATATGTACAAGGAGGTCTAAGATGTGCCAATGTTATTTCTGCCATCTTGAGATTCAGGCCTGTTTCTCCAGGGAAACGTAGGAGACAAAATGCATGTGAAAACATCTTAGTGCTTGCTGTATTTTCTCTTAGATGGCAGTGGTAATAGGAGTAAAAACTAGCTGATGTATCAGTGTTTAACCAAGTGGAAGAAAATGGTTCGAGCAAGTTATACAAGATGGTGTGGAGTAGATATGGTAGATTATCTATGGGCCACTATCACAATTATACCTGCCTCCATCATGTTTCCTACCTGGGCCTGTAATAACTATGCCACACTGATGGCATCACCTCGATTACACACGCTGTGTGGGGGCTTGATTAAATTCTCTACTATCTACTTCAGGTAGATGTCCTTTTCTAGAGAAACCACTAAGAAAAAAAATGCACAGCCCAAAGAGGGAACTGGCAACTATATCAAGTATGTCACCTCAACAGGAACACAGTGAGAGTTTGCCCATCATGTAGGGATGCAGCACCTTACGAGAAAAACAACACTGTCATTTCCAGCCAATTGCTTCCTTTCATAAAAACACCTGGTCCACACCAGCGTCATTAGCTTCTGGCTGTGTTTGTTTTGTCACCATATGGAAGACTCAATCCAGATATTTGTCAAAAGAACCAATAGCTGATAAGTAGAGGACATCTTTGACCACAGTGCCAAGGTCATTTCTACTATGCTGGATGACTCATTTGCATTTTAATATTGGATTAAATGTCATATATACAAATAAAAACAAAAATCATATTACCGGTAGATGAAAACTTGGCAATTTTAAGGAAGCTTCCTTCCTCAAGGAAGTGACAACATCAGTGAGTATTATTACAAGATGTAAACAAAAATTTAAATCAAGTCAATTAGAGATTTGTATTTACAAATGGCAAGACGTGGAAATGGGAATAATCAAATAATAAAGCTAAAGTGTAGCTAACTGACTTAGGCTGTGTTCACACATGACAGGTTTGGTTGGATTAAAACAGACCCTGGTACGATTGCTCTGTTAGTGCGATTCATTTGAATAAATGTGAACGCTGCCATCCGAACCCTGGTGTGCTCCAAGCAAGCGGACCAAGAACGCTGAAAAACTAACCAAAAACGACACATGATGTCACCAGATGTAACCCTAAAACTGACCAAATGCTCAAGCAAACCTGTTTTTTAATAGTCATAGTCGCGACCCATCACAGTTTGGTACAGGCATCAGAACCGCGTCTTCTCATAGCAGATCTTCGTTTGTGTGTGTGACGAAAGGATTCCTGCCGCTGTATTGACTCCTTTACACATTTTATAAGCTCTTCACAAGTTGTCAGCTCCATCATATGTAGACTACGCACATACAACGAGCGCATTTAGCCCAGAACACAACATTGTTCCAAAGGTCCATTGTGAAATATACGTAATAAAAGCCTTGAACATATCCCTATGCCTTTAGGTTCGGTGTTAAAATGCTGATGTGAATGCAAAGAGGACCAGGGCTAAATGTTTTTTTTCGTGGTCTGGAGCAAACGAACCAAGTGAACCGAACTACAAGTGTGAACACCAAGCACTTTTATCAAGCAGGATATAATGTTTTAGAGTGAAACAACAGCACAAAATATTATAGAATTTATCATCAAATAATTTCCAACACTTACTGATGCTTGTGCTGTTGTTTTCACTAAAAGCTTTTACGATTTGATTTCCATTACACGAGAGTAGATGTTAAACCTCATGCTGATTTGTACTCGGCTTTCGCCAAGATAAGCACAAACTAAGACATAGCTTTACAGTAAAAAAAAAATTACCCAGCACATATAAGAATTGCATGCATTATATGGATAATACAGGGAAACTTTATTTTCCTTTTGGCCTAGTCATTCCCACTCCAGAATGAACAGCAAACATGGCCGACGCTAGCCCCATTGGGACATGCAGAGTTCATTTGCTCACACTTCGTGAAGTGTCATGGCCATGCGAGAGCACTGGTGAAGAACAGAGAAGGGCGAAAGTGAGACTTTAAGTGTGAGGAAAAAGTGAAAAGATGATGGATCACTTAGACATTTATGTGCCGTGTTTCCACGGCAACCCAAAAACAAACACGGCGAAGACCGATTAAAGCCTTTTAAGACACACTTGGCAAATGTCAGCGCAACACCAGGCAAGGAAGAGATGAACTCAATTTGGGAGAAAACTGATGATTATGGAAAGGAGAAAGGTGAAAGACAAGGTGTGCTCAGCATAGCTAATGAGAGAGAAGATTTTCAGCAATAAAGAAACTTTGATTTGGATTTAATTGACATTAAAAGGAAATTAACCAACCATAAATTTTAAGACTCAATGTCAAATGCATGTTGTATCTTGTTTTTTTTGTCAGATTTTCAATTAATTCAACTAATATAGAATTTGGAACAAATACATTTTTTTTGCTCATATGTGACTCTGTTTTTGCCATGACAGTGTGAACAGCACAAACTATCTTTTCAATTTTGATTCGGGCCACTTCCATATGTGGTCCTAAACATACAGGTCAGATGTTTTGCAATGCGACCGCAGTCTGAACAGTCATATGCACATACATCCATGTGACTTTTAAAGGGTTAGTTCACCCAAAAATGAAAATTAAGTCATTAATTACTCACCCCCATGCTGTACCAACCCCGTAAGGCCTTCTTTCGTCTTCGGAACACAAATTAAGATATTTATGATTAAATGTGACAGCTGGATCACTCCTCCATAGGCTCCCTAAGGATTGAAACTTGACGGCCCAGAAAGTCAATGAAGAAAATGTTTAAATATTCCATGTCGCAACAGTGGCTCAACTAAGTTTATCAAGCGATGAGAATACTTTTTGTGCGAAAAAACAAACAAAAATAACGACTTTATTCGACTATTCCTTTTCTTCCTTGTAGGCCTGAAACGAGACTTCAAGAGATTTCCACGACGCGCGAGAACTGAACTGAAGTAGTTGAAGGAGATCGCAATTCTCGCGCATGCGTCGTGGAAATCTCTTGAAGTCTCGTTTCAGGCCTACAAGGAAGAAAAGGAATAGTCGAATAAAGTCGTTATTTTTGTTTGTTTTTTCGCACAAAAAGTATTCTCGTCGCTTGATAAACTTAGTTGAGCCACTGTTGCGACATGGAATATTTAAACATTTTCTTCATTGACTTTCTGGGCCGTCCGGTGTCATTCCCTTAGGGAGCCTATGGAGGAGTGATCCAGCTGTCACATTTAATCAAAAATATCTTCATTTGTGTTCCGAAGACGAACGAAGGCCTTACGGGGTTGGTACAGCATGGGGGTGAGTAATTAATGACTTAATTTTCATTTTTGGGTGAACTAACCCTTTAAGTCACTCTAGGGCAACATTCATCACAATTCTGTGAAAGGTGTCAATGGAAAGACAGGGATGTGTTAGAACTATTACAGTGAAAAACACACAAGCAAAACATGTGGGCTCGTATAATAAAGGTTTAAAAATTCTGCTCTTTTTTCACATCCTCGTCTTTGTTTTTTATATCGCCTGCGCATTAAATTCGCTGGTACTAGTAATCAAAAGCCTTTCTTGATGACGATCAACTATAAATACATTGCTTCATCTTTGCGCTTTTAACCTTTGTGTGACTTTTTAATTGTGAAGAATGCACATCAGAGAGAAGAGATGTTAAAAAGGATGTGCATATGGTCTCCATGGTAACAGTAATTTGTGAGGAGGGTGCCTGGCTGTAACTTGTTACTGATGGGTAATGGGAGAGAGAAGTCAACGTGCGAGAACGAGGAGTGCTAATCAGCACACATGGGAGCCAGTCGCTAACAGGTCTCTGATCTGTAACAGTGTACCCAGTGCTCTTTCAAAATAACATAACCCTGCTGAAAAACAGAGCTTAATCCAGTCGAAAGTGTTTTCTTAGCTTAGGTCTTAGCTGGCTTAGCAGGTTGGCCTTGGTCTCCTAAGCATCAGTCACAATGAAATGGTAGGGCGGAGACTTAGTTCTATGCAGCGGTTGTTGATTGGATGTTGAGATGTGGGCGTGGCTCTCGAATGTGAGCTTTGCAGGGGCAGAGTTTAAGCACACAAAATGACTGAAGTAGAACAGCATACATCACAAGAGAGAAGTCTGTCGTTTTCAACAGATGATCCAGTTCTGACATTTTTATCCTAGGTCAAATTATATATATATAAAAAATTAAACATATGCATGGATGAATTGTTCTATTTTATGTTACATTTTCATTCCATGCTGACTTTGAGGTGTTTTATTCAGCACTGAGATTCAGCTCACATAGGTCTTGTCCAGTATATCACTTACGGCACACACACTGTAAATATTTTATGATCACTCTAAACAAGCCTTCTTTCCACTGACAGAACAAAGGCAGCCATATTGGCAGAACAGGCCACACCTGCTGAGTGCTTGTCAGCTATCTGAGCAATCCAGCATATCTATTTTCCATCTTCAAGATGGTCTTTAGAGAGCAGACAGAGAAAGAATGTGAGACAGTGACAGAGATGTAATGTTTGAAGTGAGTGAGAAGGCAAAAGAAAAGGGAGGAACAAAGATTCAGGAAAAAAGGGTGGCAAATAAAAGACACGTTTTCACTCCTTAGCAGCTTAAAATCCCAAGAGACATGCTTTTGATGTAAAGGTTACTCAAACACATGACTCAAAAAATGGATGAACTGTGAATATCAGGAGAGTGACTGCATAACCTTTTCAGTGACCAGAACAATTGAGCCCATTGGATCAAGTGAAACGAGTAAAGATTTGAATAGTGTGCAACAATGACATCCACTTTTTTTTAGATACCTTGGCATTTTCCCCATTCATTTTCTCCATAGCCATTAAATTCGTGAAGCATAACACCATGAACCAAATCAATTAACTCTATAATCTATTTAAAAAAAGGTACAAGACCGGATACTTTCTCTTTCCTAGGTAAATTATTTCATTTATTTATTTAAATTTTATTTGACAGGGACAATGCAAACAAACATAGTGTCAAAACCAAGCATGTCACTAATGTGTTGCACATAAAGTTTATAGCTATAGCTAATTTTCAACTCCTGTCCCTGGAAGGGCTTTTATACACAATAAAATGTACATGATTAACTACTTAAATAAAAAAAATAAAAAAAATAATAAAAAAAAATAATAATATAAACATACATACATATCATGTACAACTTTTATAATAATTAAAAATGAGTACACTTTTGGTTTATTTTTAACCAGTTTTTAAGCCTGGAAGTGAACATCTTAAAGTCAGGCTTGAAGGATTGAACGACCCATCCAATGAATCACTGCAAATAACAAATCAAATAAAAAAATGATAGTACTATATAAACTATTTAGTTAAAGTTATTGGGTATTAGTTTAAGATTTTTTTTTATTATTAATTGCTAAATATTTAGCTATACAATTATTTTAAGAATGTAGGGTGAACGACTCGATTGCATCATTCACAATGATTAATGGGAGTGAGTGGTTGTTGCAGAACTCTTTTGCACTCATGATTTGAGTAAATTAAAACCCCTTTATTTTATTTACGCACCCATGCAACTTGTAGAGACTGCCAGGTTCCAGGAAAAAAATCACATCTGTCACGCAATACAAAGCTACTTGCAATATTAGACAGATCAGACCATTCTAGAACACACACGCACACATACAATTTGAACCATGTTTTGAATGTCAGTGTGCAAAACGTAGTCAAAAGAGCACAAGTAAAGCCACACATCTTCACTCAGACACTTACAAATACCAAATGCACTTTGAGTCCTGCCATTCGCAGTAACAATGCAGTGACAAGCTAAGCCGTGTGATAATAAAACATTTCTAAATGATTAATACCCTCTTGAGCACAGTTTGAATCATGCATCAAGTTCAGCCCTGAAGAAACAACAAAAAAAAAAAAAAAAAAAAAAATGCGGTTATCAAATCATTAGTGACAGGGATTGGGCATTAGCAATTGCAGGAGATTGCCTTCAAATTATAATGCATGAGTGAAAGGCATTTATTTACACAGAATGAAGTACAATTGTTATGTGGTATAGCAGAGAAAGAAAGGAAGCATTGAATCGTTTTCAGTTAACATTCTTGTCAGTATTTGTTTGGCCCAAGGCGGATAACATATTTTTGTTTCATCTTTTCAACAGCAAGCGAGAGAAAATTATATAACATGCTGCAGGTACATGGGTCTATTAGGCTGCGGATGACAAAAATCACATCCCACTATGACACTGGACAAAACTAAACAGAATGGGCAAAATGGACAAATGCAGAGAAAGGAAAATTGGTAACACTTTACAATAAGGTTTCATTGGTTAGTTAACTACATTAGTTAACACATACTATCATTGAACAATACTTCTATAGCATTTACTCTTAGTTCATGTTTATCTCAACATTTACTTCATCCATTTTAAAGTCAAAAGTTGTATCTGTTAATGCACTAACATGAACGTGAACATTTTATTAACTAACATCAACAAAGGTTAATATGTACTGTAAATATGTATTTCTCATAATTAGTTCATGCATTAACTAATCTTATCAAATGAGACCTTTTTGTAAACAAATGAGACCTTAATGTTACCGGAAAGTCATTTCAATCCAAATGACCCCAATCTTCAATACACTCTTAAAAATAAAGGTTCCAAAATGGGGTTTTCACAGCAATGCAATCGAAGAACCAAATACATTTTCAGTAAAAATGTAAAAGAACCATCTTTTTCTAAGTATAAAAAACATTTTAATAATCTAAAGAACCGTTTTCCACTTTAAAGAACATTTTGTGCAATGCAAAAGTTCCACTTATGTTAAAGATCCTTCATGGAACCATAGATGCCAATAAAGAACCATTATTTTTAAGAATGTACAACCACAAACCAAAAGCAGAAAATTGAACATCCTGACAAACAAGAGGAAAAAACAACAGTATATCTGGACTATTGAAAAACAATATGACCCAATTGATTGTGGCAATGTGGACTGTATATCTGCACCACACATCAAGAGAACAAAACGCATCTATCTATGCGAGACAACAATCACATGCACTCCTTGTCCAAGTGACCTCTTGAAATGGACTAAGGTGACGTATTGTTTAAAGGGTGCATGATCAATGTTCTGCTGGTCAGCTTATGTAATGCACAGTTACTCTCAATAGGGCAAGAAGCACATCTGTCTGTCAAAGTAGAGGTGACTCAGTTAAAACCTAGACTCATTCGTTCCCTACTGTCATTGATTCTACCATCAACACCCTTCCAATACATCCAGTGCCTAATCTATAATGTGGAGGAGCCACACTCCTGTGATTTCACTATTTATGTCTGCATTGGGTCTGTTTTTTTCCAGGTTTTATGACTCTGTTTTGGTCAGGCATGGAGCTGATCACATGATTTCATAAGAACTTGCTGGTCAATAAATTCAGATTTATTGCTCAGATCCGATTTTTTTGCGGTAGTAGTTGGTGGTACTTGTCTCTAATAAGCGTATCCATAGCAGACTGGTGGGAGTTGCCTTGGATGGCAACATACCCAGTGCATTATGGGTGTTGCAGTTTTCCTACATTTGGCAAAAGGGAAGACAACAGTTTTCTCTGGTCAGGTAGCACAGATTAAAAAAAACAACCCTTTTTATTGTTATTTCATGTTAGCTCAGGTCCATTAAATAAAATCAACAGACAACTTTTGATTTAGATAATTAGTAAATGTTAACAAATGGAACCTTATTGTAAAATATTTTGTGGAATGTTCTGATTGCAAAGTGTGCTTATGCTTTATCTTTTTTTAAATAAATGACAATTGGCTTAATTTTTTGCAATCCAGCGCAGTGACATTAATTAATTAATTTTTTGGTGTCACTGTATTGTGGATGGAGAGATTGTCATTTCTCCTCTTCTGTAAGCGAGAAGGCTGCATTAATGTCCATTCCCCTACAATCATGTGAAACAGGACACTGGCCCCGTGAGTACTCTGCTTTTCTGGGTCAGGAAGACAGGAGCCATGGCGAGAGTAGTCAATTGTATATGTGTGTCTGTATACACACTTGTGCGACTCCACACAGTGAATTTTAACCCTAGTATGAATCTCCAGCTCGGACCACACACACACACACACACCTCAATGACCTCCAACCAATGCTTGCCGAGTAAGCAAAGACCGTCACCGCGGTAATCAGAATCCACTTACAAAACCCTAATCCCCTCATGTACACAATACAAAGGAAAAGGAAAGAAAAACATGAGAATGTGACCTCTTGCGACCTTCTGTGTGAAAACACCCCTCTTAAGCAGCTGATATAAATGTATGAGCAGAGAAATAAAAAAAAGACTTGAATAAAAAGGTGGATAAAAAATTTAACAGACCTCCTCTTCTCTCATCCCATCCGAAATGAATGTGCAGATAAAGGCTACACTTTTTGTTCTGCCTCTCTGCATGTCAATGTCTAATTTTGACCTTCAAATGCACTCTCTTTTCAAGTGCCCTTCTGACAGTATTGCAGCGTATCAGACAGCTGATGCTTTCAAAACAGGAATGCACTGATATAAAGTGCCACTCTTCTGTACAATTTTAATGAAATTTAGAGGAGAAAAATACACAATGTAATATGTCACTATGCACCAAAAAGCAATTGTTAATAACAGATGAATCCTTCCAATCCTGTAATTTTTTAAAGAAAATGTTGAACATTTCCTCTAGCTTTAAGACTTAATCAGATTATGTTTTCTTATTTCTTCTTCTCATCAAATCGTTATGACATGAAACTTGTGATTAAAAAATATAAAACGATATTACTCATCATTGCCAACTTGATCCCAACATCATGTCAGGCTCGACCCCATTAAATCCTAATGGACAAAATCATGTCCAGCTTTGCAGTATTTTTTTTTCAAATGAATATTGTTTCACTTGGAAACACGTCATATTATATAAATCAAATGCATTGTTTCATGTTGTCTTTAAGCACAGGACTTCTTGCAACGCTAATGAAATTGTCTTGTGTGCTAAAAGGAATGTTCCGGGATCAATACAAGTTAATCTGAAAAATATGTGGAAGTCAATGTTTTTGATTTCATTGTTGATGTTGATTTCATTAGCATTGTATGGAAGTAAATGTTAAAATGCGCACCATTTCAAAAGTATCGTTATGCAATTTTTAACCATTAAACTAATGTCATCTCAGTTGAATTGATAACTTTATACTTGGGGAAAAAAATTTCTAAAAAGAATTATTTAACTTGTGCAGCACAAATATCTTGCCCCATAAATTTACACTTTATTGTGCATTATTGTAAAAGTTATTGTTCAGATAGACAGATAGATAGATAGATATATCGATGGATGCTGTTGGTACAGCTTAACTTGCATTAAAACCTGAAGATTCCTTAAAATTCATAAGAAGGTCTTTTTTGTTTAGAAGAAAAGAGCGAAATGAAGAGGACCATCTCTCCACATGAGCTCAGGAATAGCGGCTTATGTAACCCACACAATTCTAAATATACTGATGCAGGACTGGCCATGGAGGAGTGCAGTGAACTACATGATAAGATCCAGAACAACAAATACATGAACAGAGGTCGGGGGGCTCTTGCATCGCCTGGTTTTATAATGAGATGCTAATAGGCCGATAATTCGAAAAGTTGTAGGGAGACCGCAGAGAGAGAATTTCTTAGAGATGCATGGTACTTAGAACTGTAACTGGAATAGCCATTCGCATTTAATTGAAGTGAACAAGAGCTAAATCTATTTCCACCGAGTCTCATGAAGTAGCTGATTTGCGCTGAATCTAAGTTTAAATGGAAAAAACCCCATGATATTAAATTAAATAATTATGCTGAGACTGTGTTTCAAAAATACCTAAACAGCATGTTTCAGGATCACTGGCATCTATGATGTCCCCAAAAAGCGTCTAGCAAGGCAGTGCACTGGGTTTTGAAAGATAGACACCATTACGCAATATCTAAATGTAGAGATCATGCAGTGGTCAATGCCATTACGTTGTCTGCAGCCAATAACCTTGAGATATATGGGGGTGACTGACCATCACACAATCAACCCCTGGAGCTAAAAAAGAAAAAAAAGAAATACAACAGGCAGGCATTGGAAGGCTTATTTTAGCAAGTGGTCGGCAATGGAAACCATTAAAGATGCAGGAACAAACAGAGCCTAGATGACACTCTCCTGACTGGACCTCTCATCAGATATGGGCTGTTCATATCCACAACTTCACCCAAAATAGCAGCCTTCACGCCAGCAGCCATCTCACCCTGTAGCCCAAGACTGGTTGCCCACTGAAGCTAAGCAGGGTTGAGCCTGGTCAGTACCTGGATGGGAGACCTCCTGAGAAAACCAGGTTGCTCCTGGAAGAGGTGTTAGTGAGGCCAGCAGTGGCGCTCACAATGTGCTCTGTGTGGGTCCTAACGCCCCAGTAGAGTGATGTCAAAGAGCACCATCCTTCGGATGAGACGTTAAAACGAGGTCCTGACTCTCTGTGGTCAATAAAAATCCCATGGCACTTCTCGTAAAGAGTAGGGGTGTAACCCCGGTGTCCTGGCCACATTCCCTCCAATGGCCCTTGCCTAATAATCCCCTTCCATTGAATTGGCTCTATCACTCTCTCTCCTCTCTCCACCTATAGCTTGTGTGTGTTGGGAGCGCATTGGCGCCGTTGTACTGTGGCTGCCGTCGCATCATCTAAGTGGATGCTGCACACTGGTGGTGGTTGAGGAGAGACCCCGACATGATTGTAAAGTGCTTTGGGTGTACAGTAGTACATATGAAACGTGCTATATAAATGCCTCATTCATTCATAAATTCAAAAGCTCATACTTTCAAAGACACCTGATGGCCCATGAGAGATGCATAAAGCAATAAATTATTGACCTTGTAGTCTGTATTTCAACAGTCCTGCCATCTCCAACTGGAGCTCTGCATTGATTTGCTCCATAAAGCGTGCTGAAAAATTAAACTGTCAATCAAAGGAAAGAAAAATTTAGAGACGCAATCAGCAAAACAATGGACTGTGACAGCTGCATTTGTATAATGATATGCAACATCTCCTGTAGGTTATTTGTGGAGGCAATTTAAAATGGCAATTTATTGAAAAACGGACATATTCTGCATCTTTCAACCCATGTGGCAGCTGAATTTCTGAAATGTGAGTGGACAGTTCAGTTTGATGGCTGTGTGTCTGTAGACAGGGGAAAAAAGGCCAGTGCGGCCCATCTGCTGTGTGTGAGCACATCGTGTGTGACAGAGAAACATGCTGAGGGAGAGATATAGAGAGATAGAAAGAATACTGGCACTTGTTTCATCCTGTTGAAATGTTAGGCTAGACATCACATCAAATACAAGTGCAAATACATGAATGCAAATGTAGACTCCACATAAACTCAATTCCATTCATTATTGCATTTGAAATGTGCTGGACCACAATTCATAAAACAACACTTAAGTGGATTTTCAGCATTGCTTGTTCTTTTGCTGGTTTTTGGTGTTGGAGAACTTTGAAATTGCTGCCTGCCAAGTGACAAACTACTCGTAGTAGTTTCTCCTTAAACTACATTGCATTTTCAGTGTCATGAAAAAACTCCAGTTAAGTATTGGCACATTTTGTACTTTGTTTCTCAAAGACATTGTGGTATTCTTACCTGAATTTCCATGCCCTGTTCCAGTAATCGTTTGGCTTGGTTCTCCACCTCCAGACGAGCTCGACTGATGAACAGCAGGTCATTTTCTATGACATCAATACCTGACAGATCAACACCTTGGGAAAGGTAGTCTGAAAGGAATGGGAAAAAAATAGTCACTATTATAATTTTTTTCAAAGTATTTTTTAGTGGTTGAAATAAGGGGAATCAACTAAAACTAAAGACTAATCAACTAATTCCATTTTATTGTACAGGCAAATGTCCATTTTTTTTTCATAAACATAAGCCATATGTTTATGTGATAGATAACAGGAACGTGTCACATGGAGGATGAGCGTGTTTGCACACCCCTAGGAACCCGTTAGCATGCAAACCGTCTTATTCACAATTGTCTGCACTAAGTAGGGTGTCTGGGAGCTACCCGAACCATCATCGCAGCAGGCTGTGGAAATTATGCTTGATTTAGTTTTTTTTGCGTGAAATATATCAAAACTGTTGGAAGAGATGAGAAAGGCTTCAGAAAGCACTCAAACTGTGCTAATGTTGGCAGCTTCCTACTTAGGGCTGATTAAACTCATCGAAAAGAGCAAAGCATTTATTTAGATGGCAGCATGCTCTGGAATAAATACATCAACTAGGGCTAGCAACTAGGATAATGTGGGATACAGGTGGAGGAGGCTTAATGTCCCAGATACACCTAAAAATATTCCACACGGGAGACCAGCTGTTATTCACAGCCGTTCAAGTGAAAAAGTATGTTTACGAGGTGTTTAATTCATAAAATGCAATTAAAAATAACTTAAAACAACATTATTAAATCTAAATCCATAAAATGATCCCATGATTGGAACCTCTAAAGGTTCTATATATGAAGCGCCTGACGGAACCCTTCAAGGTTCTATAAAGAACCTTTTCTTCTAAGAGTTTATAATAGAGCCTCTTTGAAGGTACACTATCAACATTGTACGGTACCCCATTGAATGGACAAAAACACTTTAAAACATCATCATTTGTGCTGCACAGGAAAGATTTATCCATACAGGTCAATTAACCATTCGGAGAAGTACATTTTGAAATTGGAGTTGTGCACATCTCTAACAAATACACAATTGTTTTATGCAAGCAGCATATTATGCACAAGAGCATCCACACTGTGAACTTTAAAGAGTTTAAGATTCTTGCAAGTAAATGAGAAGGGAAAGAAACAGCATCTCTAAACACAGGGTGCCATACTGAACAGGCCTCTGAACAGACAGCCTATGAGTCAGAGATGCTGACTGATACGGATACAGTGGCACCAAGCAGAACAATGTCACTACATAGATCCACTCATTAGCGCCTTCTGAGGGCACACACCATCTGACGACTCTGTGACTCAATTTGCAGACTGCTAACAAAGATATCATAAAGAACCCAGAGCTGTCTCATTAGAAGAGGTCAGATATCTTGCTGAGGAAATGACTCCATACTGTAACACCCAGATGCTTTGAAGCGACCTTGAGTTTGTGGTTTAAAATCTGGAGAGCTGTATGAAACAGGTGGCTTCTACACAGGAAAGCAGGGGGAGTCTTTGGCTTTTGTTCGTGCAGGTAGGCCCAAAGCCAGACTAAAATCAACGATCCCTGCCAGAAGTCTCTGTGTCGCAGCGCAGTTTCATTTCACCTCATTTTCACCCTCTCCTGCTTCACTCTGCCAGAGCACAACAATGGATTACATTGTCCTAGAAGAAACCCACAATACTGTAGGGGCACTCTCAATTTCCATTCTATAATTGCACTTTTGATAACTAGAGCTGAAACTGTTGCATGCTGGTTCTAAAAGGACAAATGGATGTAGGGATTTAACATGACATGATGATTCTGTAACTCGGGCTATGTTCGGAATGGCATGCTAGGGCTGCACAATTAAATTAATTAAAATGCAATGGGGCCTTTTGTGGTTATTAAACAGCAAAAGGCTGAGATTTAATTAAATATAGCATGCACATGCTGCATTCTTCAAATAAGGGACATCACTCTACTCTGTGGGACACACCAAGCCGATGTCACACTAGTGGCGACGAAAGCCGACTGCGTTTTTGCATCTTGTTGACTGACTCGGCCAAAAAGCTACACTTGAACACACCAAAAGTACTACAGGCGATTGTCAACTATCTGTCTGTATTATCAGGTGTCAATAATAGTCTATTTTCGTCATTCAAAAAGAGAAACCGAAACTAGGACTGCAGATATACAAACCTTAAACAAAGCAGTACTTGCTTACGATTTTGAATATCAATAATGCTTTATTCCAGTCGGCTCATGTTATTATGAAAATATTTTTGCAGGTAAGATGACGTAAAATTTTAACAGCCTTCTGTCTGTACCGCCTTGACTTCTTTGATTGCTTTCATCACTTTCGCTTTTATTCCCGTGCACTAACTCGTTCGCTAAACTGAACAGCCAATCAGATTTCTGTCTCACCGACGCAGATTCAACATGCTGAATCGGCCCAGAAAAACTGCCTCCAACAACACACCAGAAAAACGAAGCTGACCGATGCTCAAAAATGGCCTGACATTGCCCGACGGCCGACCATGATCTTGGTGTGTCCCGGCCTTTACACGTGTACGGTTAAAGTCGTTTTTACACAATAAAGGGTGCAAAATAACCCAATATTTTTTCTGAGATAACAGTAACTGGACATCACTTGCTCCCATCATTTACCATCCCAGATGTATTAGACTTAATGTCTTCAGATGAAAACAAAGATTAATCATTTCTGTGAGACTATATAATGCAAGTGTACTAGACCCCCAAATTTGACACTTCAAAAACCACACAAAGTGAACACAACGGTAATCTATATGACCCCAATCAATTTCTTCTGAAGTGAAACGATAGGTGTGTGTAAGAAAAATACTAATATTTGAAACTTTAAATAGAAACAATCATTCCCAGCCAACTGTCATACACAAGTTCATGAGAGCGTTGTAAAGCACTACGTCCGCACGTTGTGATGTAAATGTGTTGTTAAGCTTGCGCAAGATATGTGGGTCCGGTGTTTTTTCGCTTCACTTCTCGCTTAAGAAGCTTCTGTCTTTTTTTCTCACTCACACCCATCGTTGTTTGTGTTAATCTGAAGAAAGGAAGTCATATAAATTTGAGATGGCATGTGGGTCAGTAAAAAAATTTGAATATTTTTTTTGGGGGTGCAGTATCCCTTTAAAAATGCAAGGAATACAGTACATATGGTGCACTGTGCAGTAGGAATACATTAGTATTACATTTTGAGCACAGACAATGCTCCCCTCTCCCAAAATCGAATCATGAAGGTCAGAGGGCAGGTCAGGGGGAGGGGCATATATGCTTGTTCAATCACAGATCTTGACCCTTGACAGTTCTTGTAATTTCGGAAAAGAAAAAGTCTGCTGTTGCAGAAAAAGACGCTCGTGTGACAGTGTGTTGGCTCTTCGCAGGTCTTTCTTTTTTGTAGAAGCACTAGAGATCCATTGGCTCAGCATCAATCACAGTTATTACCTGCATTTATCTGGAATAAAGCACAACAGCCACTCCACAGAGAGAAGGTGCAGCATGCAATATAGTGTAAAACGATTCTAACTGTAACCTTGGAAACCGATTTTTTCCCTATTACAGTGGAAAAAAAGAAGAGAAAAATAAGGAACATTAGTTGAAATTCAATATGGGGTCTGTCTGAGGAGGTCATTCCTGCAAAGCGGGGCACTCAATTTGTTTGAGATTAAAACAAAAGTGAAAAAAAGTTATTGCTGTTAGTGTAGATTGAGTCATCTCTGAAAGTCATCTTCCAAGAAAGAGCATGAAAATGTCAAACGAAAACACAATACTAGGTTCAAAATCACTTGAATTAAAAAACTCATCACCAAAAGACAAGCTCAAAACTAATCAAACTGTGCTTTGTTTTTTGAGTGTAAATGAAACAAAATAAAAATACAAAAGAAAACATTTGCAGTGCCAAAACATCTGGATAATCAAACTAACATCAAACGTTGACTAATCAAAGAAAATGATCGCATTTTAAGACATCATGTATCACACCCCGACAGCAGTGGAGGAAACCATTTTCAAAACAGACTTTGATCAAATGGCCAATACTATATGACCTGCACAGTGGCGCATGACAAACTGGTCATTAGAACAGCCTACAGAGATTTCTGGAATCATGCTAAAATGATGTGCCAGGGGACGGGAGAGCACCATAGCACGTTACTTAGCCTGAAAGCAAGCTTGAATCATTTCTCTGTCAAATGACTTCTTATTCTCCCACCTGACCCAATGTCTCCTTTCACCTGGACACTTCATTGCTGTGATACTTGACGGGTGAGGAAACACAAACAATTCAGTTGGTCAGAAGTGACAAGACAGTGAATAAAACGCTCAAGCAGCTTCTTGATAGAATCACTACTTACACACTGAAATCACATCCAAAGTTCAGGCATTGTCCTCACGCATCAATCTGACCAACTGGAAAAATGAGCTGGGCTCTTTCAGACAGGCGTTCAAGATACCCTTCAAGACTTCAATAACACATTCTAGACTTCAATAACACATTCTATACTTCAAGTTAACTAACTACAGAGGTAAACTACGGCTGCTACCGTTCATAGTGCCACTAACACTAATGATACTGTAAATGTGGTTTGGAGCTAGAAAAGAAAAATGGAGAAGAGAGACTAAATATCCTGTTAAAATGTAACTATACTTAATGCTTTATTAGAGTACATAGTTAAACTTTTTTATTTTATTCAATAATATTATGGGGATGCCACTATATTACCATACCATCAATATTTCCCACAACAATATCACATTTATTGCAAAAGTAAAATATAATTGCGACAGCATAGAGAATATATATTTGTTACTCTGCACGTCATTTTGTGTGGTGTTGTCTGAAGATTAAACCCAGGTAAGGTTGAAAATGAGCTGCTTACAGAAGAAGCACCTAAAATTGCAGAAAATGTATTAGGATACAGGCTTTCAGTAAGATGTGTGCAATTTGTTTTTAGTATTGTTGTGGAAATTTTAATAGTCATTGATCCCTAACAGATATCATAAGAGAGAGAACCTATTCAATGTGTAAAATATATGTGTGTACATGCTTGTGCGTGACGTTTCAGGAACATATGGAACAGGACAACTGACCTTTTGGCGACGACCAGTTTATTTCAGTACCAGTTTGTGTCTTCAAGTAGAGACTGAACAGCAGTAAGGACCTTATCTGGGTGGGTGAAAGGTACAGCGGGTGAAGAGGAACCTTGAAAAGAGTATAAAGGCTGTCTCATATCTTCCTGTTGTGTGTCACTCTCATGCACAGCGTAACTTCTGTGTGTCAGACTGAACCTATTCTTGCAAGAATAAATCATTTTAAAAGACCTTTTGTCTCAGAATGTCTCTTACGCAGTGATATTGGTTGGTTAATGATTATTTGCCACAACAGTTTCAACAAACATGAATTATGTTGCCTGCCTTTTTTTTTCTTGCTATAAGCACTATACATAGACAGTATAGTGCTTATAGCAAGAAAAAGAAAAAACAAAAAAAAAGGCTGTCCTACATATGTCAAATATCTTCCCTTTCAGCATTAACCAATCACTAAATATCAGTAATATTTGTTTCATTAGCATGTTACATAATAACAAATCAAAGTGATTCTGTCCTTGAATCAGATCAGATTATCAGGGAGGCGATAGAGCTTTTTGAAGGTCACCCTGTGCATAAGGGATGGCGTTTTCCCATGCATCCCCTCCCCCGGGCTAACAAAACACGTAACAACACAGCCCTATGGACTGTGGCAGGAAGTGAATGAACTCGGAATGCTTTGTTGGGATTGGACAGAATCCCTATGGGATGGCTAAGCAAAGCTGAACCAACATACGCAATAAGCAGAAGTTCACAGTCAGGGTGTCCCTGCTAATCTGCTGCCATGAAAACACGATGTGGGGGATCCAGACTCACATTAACACTGTAACCTTGAGTCACAGGATGACGTGTTGGCCCCGTTGAAGCTGAGGGGACTTGACACTGTTTATACAACTAAAGCCTCTGAAATCTGCTAAATACAGCACAATCTCATTTCCCACAGTCTCTTCCACTGCATTTGAAGCGGTCTATAAAAAAAAGAAATCATCTAGCAACCACTAGTATCGTTTATAATTACTCTGATAATGAGCACTGAAAAACACAATCTAACACCTCTGAGATTGCGCTATATTTTCTATAACCATCTGTATCAATTCCATTGGATGTAAGAGTGCTTGATTAAACCGATCTTCAAGCACTCTAACCAATGGAATTGATACAGATGGTTATACAAAATATATATGCCGTAAAAGCATCTAAAATTTCCTTGCATTTGCTTGTATCATATTCTAGGCCTTTGAATGCTACAAAATCAGTTCAGTCATGTGCCCCAAATTCATCTCGCTGAAGTGGAGTGGTAAACTTGTTTAGTTCCACTTAGACCCAGCTCAACAGATGTGCATTTATCACGCTCGGCCATGACGGAACAGCTGTAGGGTCTTAGGGGACTGTGGACTGCCAGAGGCGACTTTGACCACTGGGTCTGTCATCTGCATTTGGTCAGTCTCAAGTCCACATGCAAAAGAGCCCTTGGAGACACTGGGAATGTGACCAAGAACAGCTCCCGAGTCTCAGAGGAGTATTGAGACAACAAAATATAACACTACAGGCCAACCAGAATTTCCTGTTTGGCTTCGGTTTTTGGTTGCCGTTTCCTTTAAGCTTCTGGTCAAATGTATTTGTTAAAGTTAACAACATGTAACAATAAAAAAGGAACAGCATATCTTAAATGTAATAAGAGATACTGGAGAACTGCCTAGGGATAGCAAACCACATTCAGATTAAGTTTTCTGACCTGTCCTACCTGACACATGGCTCTGGATGAGATGTAACAGAGCCAGAGAGGATAGACAGGGATAGGGTTTAAAACTGAGCCAGAAAAAGAGGTACAGCCCACAGCTCACAATGATCTCACACATTAAGATGGCTCTAAAATCTGATTGGATGGCCTACACTCAAAGCTGTTGTCAAAAAACTGACATACCCGAGTCCACTCATCAATTTCGATAATGGATAGTTCACCCAAAAAAGAATATTACTCACACTCACACTAATACTGTTCCAAACCCAACTTTCACAGTATGGACAAAAATACCTTTAAATAAAAATTGTGTCATCAGTTAAACTATCCTTATAAGTTGATAGAAAATATTAAAACCATTAATTAATAAATGGCTTATGCTTTAAATGTATAGAATTTGAGGACAGAAATGTAATAACCATTTAAAAAAAGACCCCAAATATATGGAAGGGATACAGCCAGATGAGAAGCGGCAAACTGCAAGGCAGAATCCCAGAGGGTCGTGCCAGAGACCAAGTGGGCACGCTTGCTTCTAGGAGGTTGCTCCAGGGAGCAGAGGCGCAGATTTTACACAACTATCCATCTCTCATGCCTCTTCCAGTGAGCTGGCACCTGGCGTCTTACCTTCCGCTCCTGGAACCTGCGGTTGCTAAGCACAAGTTAATTCACCCAGGGCTTCTGGAGTTCTGCTTCCACTCAATGAGCATCAGTCACAGCAGCATTATCAAGCTAGAATCACACAAACACACTCAATAGGGCAGTTTATACAACAAGAGAGAGATAACGACAAAGAGAGTGGTCCTTACTGACAGACACAACAAATGCCAAATGAGACATCAGCTTTTGGAAGCGAGGGAAATAACGCTTTGGGTCATTAGCTCAAGGACCTGTCTAAAATATAAAAAAATATTAACACACATTCTCTCTCTCGCTTGGGTATCTACCGAGAACTGTCTTGGGAAAGGGTCTGAATAAAAAGTTTAAATATTAATGCCCACCATGAATATTTACGGATATGTTCAGCTTGGTAATTTGAAGACTTTTTTGTGATATTTTTGATTTGTTTTTAATTTGGTGAGAAAATTATGTACCATAATTAGCCCATTCCTTCTCTTCACATCAGTGTTCACCAACATCAGTGTTCGCCCACACATGTACAGCAAAAAAGACTGAACCTAAATCACGCTTCATGCAAGGTTTGTCATGTTTGCATTATAAAGACTCAGATGGAGCCCTTGCTTTGCAAGCGAACTCACTTATCCTTGCTGAGGGCTATTTTAAAATGTTTTATATCCTTTGCTTATTTACTCACTCCAAAACTGTGGATGAACGAACAATTTAGGAAAAAAAATTAAAAGTTAGGAAGTTAGACAGTATTTTTGTCAATGTCAATAAAGATAGTAAAATTCACCTGTTGGGGTAAGCCCTATTTGAGCAACAGGAAAAGAAAGGGTTACAACTATTACACGAGACAAATCGGGAACCAGAGAAGTGTTATAAACCACAGCAGAAGAAGGGGGAGGGAAAGCGAGAGCGATGAGGGGAGGTAGGAGGGAAGAGAGAGAGAGAGCAAGCGAGAAGAGGAGGAGGAGAGAAATGAGTAGGTAGGGCATTTTGAAAGCGCTGAGTGTAGGGATGGTAAGAGAGAGAAAGACTGAGAGGGAAGGAACAAGGGAGGAGGAGAGGAGCAGATCTCCAAGCAAGATGCATGACACTACATCCTACAACATCTGACTTCCCTGCCCCCCTTTGACAGGCGCGGAGTGCTTAGAGAAAGGCAGATAGAGGAAGACAGGCAAACTCATCCCATCAGACAAGCATGTCCTTTATCACTCGTCCTGGCATGGGTTTACTCAAACTGGGAAATATATGGGCTACCAGGTCACTCGCTCTTATGGCAGCAACTAGAGGTAAAAAGCTTCAGGTTTCTGTACTCTCACAACTAGCATCTGCTAAGGGGAATGCATGCTATTTCTTACACGCGATAACTTTAGAGATCTGTTTAAAGCTGACAACTTTTACTTTTTAAAATACAGGAAATACTGTACAGGGTTAAAACAAAAAATGAGCAAATTTACGTGGCAGCATGTTTTAAATTCAGAGCAGTTAGCTTCTATACTGTGGACAGAAAGATTTTTTTTGTTGTTGAAAAAACAGCTTTGACACTTACATTGTGGAAAAAAGATGCATGCTTTTATGTGGTTCCTCCAGTGGCCAACACAGTAACTGACACATTTAACTCAATTAATGTATGTGGAAAGAGCAAAACTGAGCAATCGAAACCCATCCAACCCATTATCCTCGTAAAGGGAAGATGAGTTGAGCGCTCTTGTCGCCATTACTGCTTCTGTCTAGTGCTGAAAAGCTGCCTTCTAGCTTAAAAAAAAAAAGAGAGAGATGCGTGGAGATGAAAAGAGTGAGAGATGCTTGGAGATGTATGATATATGGAGTATAGCCCTTGTAAGCATAGTGTGGGAGTACTGCAACTTGCTTTGCAAACAACCACTCACAGTCACTGTTTAATGAGTTTCTATTGGGCATAAAGCTTTTCGACCAAATAATTACACCAGAGACACCAAAGACATAAAAAGTTAACTGACTGGCGTTCACAATCTCTGCGAGGTCTCTCCATAACATTTATGGACAAAAAAACATGCACGTTTTATAATAGAACAACAGTTACTGTAAAATGACTTATATAAATGCTAAGGAGATGCCACTATCCTGTAGAGATTTTCAAGGTCATGACTCTGGTAGAAAGACAACAAAATAATTCTAACTCTTACTTTTTTGCACCTACCAGCAGCCAGAGAGTGAAACTACTGAGGATGGAGCTCCTGTTCTGGTGTCCCACATGAACACCAAAAAGAGAGGGTAAATATATGCCACACAGTGCACCGGCTTGACTACCTCCTTCCCTCTGGAAACCTGTGACCTTGTTGTGATTACTGTGTACCGCTGTCTACCTGACTGGTCTCCTGGAGCTGTACTGTGGCACAGCAAGTAGGGGTGTGATTTACTCAGGTGGAATACAAGGGGCCGTGGACTCAGCAGGGAGAGGGTGCAACTTTTGTTATATGGTGACGAGAGAATGCCAGTCCTAACCCGTCACACTGAAGGAGATGCTTTTCTGCTTGTGGTTCACAAAGTCTTGGAATAATCACTGAGGATGGGACATGGTGCTGTCCCTGATCAATTCTGCAAGATCTGTTTTGCCAATACAAAGGACAAAAGGCTAATGACAAGCCTGAATACAACACAGCTTTCATGTCAAAACCACGTGGATATTACAATGCACAAACCCTTCCCACGCTCTGAAAAAAAGGAAGAGCAGAGAGTGTTTCCATCTCCCACATCCTCCCACAGAAATCTAAGGATGCGAGGGAATGAGGTATGAGCTGTTTGGACTGCGTTTAATCAACCCTACAGAGAGGTGTTCATCCGGGGGGTCATCACTTGTTCAGTCTGTACCATGCTGGGGCTGATGACAGCCTTTGCTGCAGCATTTGTTAAATCTTAGGTCATTTGAAATCACTTTTTTCAGAAAAACTAAAAAAAAGCAAGCCCACAACGGAGCAGGCATGTAACAGAATGGCGTTGAAGGAGCAAAGGACACTGCCGAGATAAAAGAGGCGTTGGAGTATGGTTGGCGTCTATGACATCCTGCCAACACATCAGCACTTTGGTTGCATTTGCCACACAAGCTCCTAACAAGGACAGTGAATACAAGGGAGGGGTGAGTTTCGTTAGTCTATGCACATATTTTATGTGCACATGGATTGCATATCAATGTCTCTTCCTTTTTAGGTTCTTTTTTAATTATGGTACATTCACATTTTTGTTATTTGACAGCTAGATTTTGGGTAAGTTGTACTAAACAGCTAAACAGTTTTGGCGTAAACACTCAGTAGCATGCGATAGAAATGCTTCTCAGACAAACCTGTAGCATCTAAACAACAGCTAATTTCTGGTAAAAGCTTGCTGTGTTAATAAATTGACACAGCAGACATGTTAAAACAGCCACTTTAATTTTTTTGCATGTGTAGGAGAATGCATACCCCTCCTGTGCTGGGATTCCAGGCCATCATGAGCAACTTCACTGTCCTCGATAACGTTGAACCTCTTGACTTCGAAATGGACCTGGACACTCCTTACCCTGTCAGCTTCCAGGTGTCTCTAACAGGTTTCCTCATGTTGGAGATTGTGCTGGGTCTCAGTAGCAACCTGACTGTTCTGGCTCTCTATTGTATGAAGTCAAACCTGGTGAGTTCTGTCAGCAACATTGTAACCATGAACCTTCATGTGCTGGACGT
This sequence comes from Tiaroga cobitis, assembly GCA_030578255.1. Taxonomy (NCBI): domain Eukaryota; kingdom Metazoa; phylum Chordata; class Actinopteri; order Cypriniformes; family Leuciscidae; genus Tiaroga; species Tiaroga cobitis. The sequence goes on from CM060594.1 coordinate 40,663,154, forward strand.
CCTAGTGTGTGTGGGTTGCATCCCACTTACGATTGTGGTGGTGCTATTACCACTGGAGGGAAATAATGCACTCCTTTGCTGCTTCCACGAGGCTTGTGTGTCCTTTGCTAGCGTCGCTACTGCTGCCAATGTCCTGGCCATCACACTAGACCGCTATGATATCTCAGTTCGGCCTGCAAATCGAGTCCTCACAATGGGACGTGCAGTGGCCCTATTAGGGTTCATTTGGGCTCTATCATTCCTCAGCTTTCTGGTACCCTTTATAGAAGAGGGTTTCTTTAGCCAAGCAGGTAACGAAAGGAATCAGACAGAGGGGGAAGAACCTTCAAACCATTACTACAGTGAATTGGGTCTCTACTATCACCTGTTGGCACAGATTCCAATCTTCTTTTTCACTGCTGTGGTCATGCTGGTTACTTACTACAAGATTCTGCAGGCACTCAACATCCGTATTGGCACACGTTTCCATTCGGCACCCAAGAAGAAACCAAGAAAGAAAAAGACCATCTCCATGACTTCCACTCAGCCAGAGTCCACCGATGCCTCGCAGAGCAGTGCAAGCAGGAATCCACCATTGGGTATGCGTACCTCTGTGTCTGTGATCATAGCCCTCCGCAGGGCAGTCAAACGGCACAGGGAACGCCGTGAACGGCAAAAGAGGGTTTTTCGCATGTCACTTCTTATCATCTCCACCTTCCTGCTTTGCTGGACACCCATCACCGTGCTCAACACGTTTATCCTGAGTGCAGGGCCGAGCAACTTCACTGTGCGTCTCAGACTGGGCTTCCTGGTCATGGCTTATGGAACCACCATTTTTCACCCGTTGCTCTATGCCTTCACTCGGCAGAAATTTCAAAAGGTTCTAAAGAGTAAAATGAAGAAGCGTGTTGTGTCAGTTGTAGAGGCTGAGCCTATGCCTAATAACGTGGTCATCCACAACTCATGGATTGACCCAAAAAGGAACAAAAAGGTGACTTTTGAGGAGACAGAGGTCAGGCAAAAATGCCTCTCATCAGAGGATGTGGAATGAGCTACTGGGCCAATTTTAGGAAAATATCCTCATCAGGTAAAGAATCGTTAAAAAGGGAAACCACTAATCCAAAGCAGTAATGAACTTAAGTGTATTAATTGTACAGTATCTTAAGAGGAATAATTTATTCTTATTTATTGTAATGGTGACTATTGTAGATGTCATAGATGATAGTGTAAATACTGCATGTGCTTTATTGAAGTGGTCCTAGAGATTGTACATTCATACCGAAGTATAAACCATAAATGTAAAGAAGTAGAAACTGATGCTCTTGGGTTTGTTCATTTGCATTAAACACCCCAAAAAACAGCTGAAGAGATTTTTCTTGTTATCATGATGAACCCTACGCAACTGCTTTGTAATAACACTGGGCCACACTTCAGGAGTAAATGCTTTTTCACTCTGTAGAGAAAGAGGTTTTATGTCTGTTCTTCTTCAGCTTTAGCCACCCCAATTTTTACTTGTGGAAAATATAAGACAAACACTTAAGAATTCAAACTATGGGTTTATTTAAGTGGATATCTATCTGCCCTCTACCCTGCAATACAATTAACAAGATAGCTATATTACTCGGGTCAACAAGTCACAGGGTGTACTTTCAAAGCAAGGTCTGTTTCCTTTCAAAATCACCCGCACGGCCAGTTGGCATACAAATCACATCTTTTTATAGGGATGAGGGAGGTGGTACACAGCATATTGTCCAATAAAGCTGCTGGGGCATGAAGTGGTTGGGGAATGTCAATGAAAAGGTGTTGACTTATAATACTTGAACTTATGAGACCCATTGAGCTGATGGTGTTTGATTATAGGTTAAACTGGATTAGAGGAGGATAAATGTATCTTTTGGCAGGCTAGGAAAAATAATCACCCCTTGCACTGCAGCAATGAAAGGTCACACATTGATCTGTGTAAGGGGCAAAGTCATGCCATTGCACACTGAAAATTAAGCAAAATGCAGTTCTGAGATGCAGGTCAATTCCCTATTTGGTTGAAATGTTCAAATTCAGGAATAGGTGCTAGTATTGGATGTCACACAACGAGTAAATAGAGGTGAAAATATCTCAATGGAGTCAATGAGGGTACATATGACTATCATAGAGGTACTAATTCCTGATTGAATATACTTTATCAAATTAAACAGCTTTTCAAGCACTTAAAGATTTTTAAGTACTAAATCTTTCACTTCCCTTTTCAGCACTGGCGCAAAATGCAAAACAATTATATGCACAGATATTGTCAGCTACCCAAAGCACAGCTCAGTTGGATAGGCTTTAAACTTGATTGAAAACCCATCTGACAGTTCATTACAAATGACTCCAGTGTTAGAAACTAAACATTATTTATGTTCAGCTTATATCATCAAGTGACTGTTCTACAATAGTATGTTCTTGAGTTTATCTAGATTACAGCTCAGAAAGCCAAGGTAAAAAAGGTAGCTGATCCATACTTAGAGCTCACACACTATTCTGAAACAAGAGCAAGTGGGAGAGTTGAAGAAGTGCATGATTGATGCATGTCTTTAATGGTGTTACAGGTCTCTCAAAACACTGAGTTACTGTAGTAAAATCTGCACAGTGTCAAATCTGTCCAAACCGCTGTACCCAAGACCCAGCTATCTTGGGGCCCTGTGCTTCAAAATCAATTGTGAAATGTTAACTTTTTGCTTAAGTGCCCTCCCAGACAACTCCAAAGGACTCACTCTTTTAAGAGCCCTTTAAGGCAATTGTATGATCATATGCAACAGATCATACAGAGGCCTGTGGAGCTGTTGCCCTATGATGAGTTGACCTATGATTTGGGGTTGCTCATGAATGAAGGCTTTATTGCTTTAGCTGTAAACAACATTTCTGAGAGGCATGTGGAGAAAAATAATAATGAGTGCAGGCGAGCAATAGGCCCCAGCCAGTAAGAAGGGCTCCCAAAACTGGAACGGCTCTGCCATGTTCATGGCCTGAAAACACCCAAAGTCACATTAGCACTAATGCAAAGTACTGTTTCATTGTTAATGCCAATAAAAAGAGGTTAAGAATATTGAACTGTCTGGTATTGCTATTATTACATGTATCTCGATTTAGACCCCAGTAACTTGATTAGCTTTTTTGTTTTGTTTTACATAACACTAACCACAAACTAAACTTTGAGCAGCATCCAAGAGTCAAATTTCTCCCTGCTTGCCTCTATATCCACAGCCTGTAATCAAACCACAATGAGGATTGTTTCACCTCGATGTCTTTAAAATCTGTCTAATTGGATCATCCATACCTCTCCACTGTCTGCTTTCATTCACCCAATCTATTCCTCTTACCTCGCTACACTGATCGTGACATCCACATGCCACTCATATATTCCCAAAGGAGGGAGTCACTGAGTCCGAAGTCATGTGATTGACACTTCATCTCCATTTGACAGACAGGTGAGGTTCAGGTGATGCAAAAAATGAACAAACAAAATTCCTTGTATTACTTAATATACATTATTTTTATCTCAATATATAAGGTAACAAGGTGGCTCATGTGAGTACATTTAGTCACATGTAGAAATATAATTGTCTCCATAACAGACTGCAGCACACAATTCTCATTTCTTCCTGTCAATTCTCAGCTCTTGACATTTATCTGACTTTGATTTCCTCTCCACAACAGCATCATTGCTTCAGTTTGTGATCCCATGTGATCTCATGAGAAGATTGTAAAGATGATTTTCTCCCCTCCTCAACAGCATCATTCCTTCAGTTTGCCCATGTGATCTCATGTGAAGATTGTAAAGTGCTTTGGGTGTACAGTAGTATATAAGAAAAGCGCTATACAAATGCTTCATTCATCCCACTCCAATCATCTCATTACGGCTGACAGCAGCCACACACACGCCTTCCGCCAATCAAAACACCTTCCCCTCCCTCCATTGCCCTAGCCTAGTCAATCCTACCCTTAAGCCATTTTCGAGTTCTCCTTCAACTGTTCATCAATCCATCTGGCTGTCCATCCCTCCCTTACATAGCTGGGAAACGGATTCATAAATCATGTAACTAAGTGTGCTGTCATTATTGTGTTAGGAGGACCACTATAATTCAAGGCTGATTCAGACATATGTTGTGGACACAATCAGAAAACAACCAATGGCCTGCAAAATTAAAGTAATATGAAAGAAAATGTAAGTTTTGAATTCATGCCATATTGGTCACTATGGTAAAGAAATGCCTAGAGAAGATACTGGCCTAGGGTGTATCAGGATATACATCACAGTATAGTTCTTAACACGTTTATACTATTGCATGATAAAAGCTGTACATCCGAACAACCCTACACTGGAACACAATGATGTCTCAGTTAACGTCTTACACAGTTATGTTGCATGGTAAACAGGAAAGCGATTTGTCAATTAAACCTTTAAGGGTCCATTATCAATTATTGATCGTCTTGTTTACAATCCAATAGCATGATGCTATCAGCAGTTTTATAAACTCTCAAGCTCGAAACCAATCACTGTCCAACTGCACCTCATCGGATTTCTTGTAACACCATCTGAGGACAGCGTGCCCTAGACAGAGACAGACTTCAAAACAAAGAAAGCAGTTTAATTGCTTCTCCAGTTTCAGGGCTGCATCTGGAAAAAAATATGACTAATCTGACATGTACCATAAAACATTCTGTCAAAACCTATAGACAAAAAAGCTTTTCTACCAGTGTAAAGCAGTATGTTTTTAAACAGGTTGCCTAATGGGAGATTTGTTAGACAGCTTTCTACGCTGGATGCCAGAGAGCTGCACATACAGATAATGATATCAAATCAGACCTTGGCTGTTCATGTTATATCTTGAGGGGGTGGAGAGAAGGCTTAAAAGCTGTGCATCCTGCGAAAAAAGGACAGGTGCTGTTAGAGCACTCTAATTGTCTCATCTTGGACGGTGATGCTAATGCAAAGATGTCTCTGTAATCCATTAGCTGGGTGAGACGAATCCAAATATGACCCTCACTTTGACATGATAAATAATTCAATGGATGGAGAAAACATATTACTGAATCATTTTGTGTCATGAAGAGAATGGCATGAACCAAAAGCTAGAGAGCTGCCATTTTTTCTACCGCTAACACAATCTGCTGCCTTTTAAGGCATCTCATAATAAGCAGTTGATTTGGAACGCTAACAGGCAGCAACTCAAAAATACAGCTAACTCACGAAAAGCAGAGAGAAGAGAGTTGAACCTCGTTTGGTTCTAATACAGTTTGACATTATCATGATGCTCATTCCTTCACTTTCACGGTGCATTTTAGGACTTCTGCAAAAAACAAACAAAAAAAAAAAACAACGATGCCCTGAAATTGGGATAAAATGAGGTATCTTAGAAGGCAGCCAGCGTTTACATAGGAAGTGAGCCTATGATGTTTTAAAACGTTGTCTAGATAGGCAGTTCACTAAGCTTCAGAACAGAGCTTATATGTATTTAAGTAAAAAAGAGAAACAGACAGAAATACTTTGTGTTGCTTGCCACGACATAATATTATGCGAGCGGTAAATACCAATATCAGCATGCCCTTCGTATGCACAATGGGAAACTACTGTTCGCCTGAATTGATTTAGCTTCAGTTGAAAAGAATATGCAAATAGAAACCGGGAAAAAAAGTACCTTGCTGATCTTCACTGGAATCTTTCCTACAGGGCCTGTGCCTTAATAATGTAGACATGTGTTTACTAAGAGCACATTGGATTTGCATTGTGCTATTTATCTGTCCTTTCGAAATCTAGGCAAATGTACAAACAAAAGGTCAATAGAGTACAAGTCAATATGAATCTGATATTACAGCCATTAAACCCAGAGCCGAAAATAAGTTTTACATTCCAGATAATGTTCACTACCTCATGAATTCCAGACAATTATGGCAGTGTTCTAAAATTACACGAAAACAATTCAACACCCTCAAAGTCAACATAAAACAGCATCTCAACTCATTTTACTTCTGAAATTCCTAGTGAAACATTATTTAACGGGGTGGGTCAACTTTACATTATAGTAATCTCATAGAGCTTAAAGTTGATTTCCTGTCAACTTTAAGCTCTATGAGATTACTATAATGTACTTTGGTCACTATTAAAACTAAAGTCACTTGTAAGAGCTAATCGGGTCAGACATTAATCAAGCGGGGTTTTCAACAAAACAACCTACAATATCTCCAAAACAGGTCAGACAGTTCCTAAACCAGTTTCAGACAGTCCTCACACCTGCATTGCAAATTAAACAAAACATTTAGGCCACAAGAACAGGGCTGACCTGGAAATAGTACAAGATTGTTCTGAAGCCATTTACACAACACTGGTGCATGCCATAGCACTTGAATAATTACCATTAGTGCGCTTAAAACAGAACTAAATCCTATATGAAAAACAGCCATGCCTACAGAAAAAGTTTTACACTCTTAAAATAAATTTTCTTTATTGGCATCTATGGTTCCACGAAGAACCTTTAACATCCATGGAACCATTCCATGGGCTTTTGCACCAGAGGAACTTTTTCACTTTTTTCAACTGGTCAAAAATATCATCATATGTAGGCTACGCACATACAAGCGCATATTACATTTTTTGGGATGTTCGGTCAGTTCCATTACGAAATTAAAGCTGACCAATCAGGTTGTGAACATATCCCTATGCCTTTAAGTTCGGTATCTTTAGACCAGGACCAAATGTTTATTTTTTGGTCCGGACCAAACGAACCAAGCAAACCGAACTACAAGTGTGAACACGCCCTTAGTTCTCAGAGGACTTCCCTGCTGGCTAGTTCCTGTTACTGAGTTCCTGGTGCGAAAGCCCCTAAAAGGCTCTTGGATTTTTTAAATGTTCATCAGACTAAGAAAAAAATTTTTTTGTTTGTTTTTAAGAACGATTCACTAAAAGGTTCTTTGAGAAACCAAATGTGATTCTTCTATTGTATCGCTGTAAAAACCCCATTTTGGAACCTTTATTTTTAAGAGTGTATATGATATAATTCAATAAAGACAACGTAGGTAAAGAGTTGCCACTCACACAGAGTGCTCCATCATGAGTCAACATTTTGAAGGACACGAGGGATGAGCAAAGTAGGCGCTGGTCGGGACGGGTCACTCACCCAGTTCGTTGAGGCTCTGGGCAGCTTTAGTGATCTCTCTGCTGCCCCCTTGCAGTTGCCCCTGCAGTCGTTTGCTCAGGTACAGGATACGAATAATCCTTCTCAACAGATCACACGCCACCTGCCACACAAAATATGATAAGGAATCTCATTCCGGTGTTCATCAAATAACATAATGACTTGTGGGCCTATCATAACCAGCACAAGCAAATATCAATGATGAGATAATGATGCCCACATTATGATAAAGTAAAATCCTCTATCAAAAATGTACCATGGTAACCATAGTCTCCATGATATAGATTGTACCTACAGTACAATAAAACTAATAAACCTGGTATTAGCGACCAATAATTATTGTTATGGTATTAATACCTCTTGTTACACACATTTTGTGCAACAGACATGAAGGATGAATAGTGTTTATGCTTACAGTTTTCATCTGGCAATCTTAAAATTAAGGCAGAGATTGACAGACTTAAACTGAGAGATTTAAATTAAAAGAGGAACCTGACTAATTGTATAAAGACCATTGCAATCACCTGTAGGATAATAGCATAATTTGTTTCTGTTAACTCTTTCCCCGCCAATTTCATAGAAAAATGTGTTGTATGAATATCTGCACATGCAAATATATATATATATATATAAAAAAAAAAAGCCTTAAACCAAAAACTCATTTTATGCTAGCTTCAAGCATTATTTTTTTTAATCAAAACTTGGATGTGGGTAAGTTTAATAATAAAAAAAAAAAACATTTTGAAAAAAAAAAAAAAAAAGCTGAGAAATGGTGTTCTTTCTGAAAGACTACAACATGCATAAGCTTTTATCGCTTGTTTCTGCTCTTTTTTTCACCTGTGTTTTGACCCGGAGTTTCTGTACTCTACCGTATAACAGTGAAAACACGAAAAGCCAGTCAATTCCATCAATGGCGAGGAAAGAGTTAATATACTCAGATTCGCTTAAATAATTTTATGTCTTTTATCAAGGAGATTGATGCGCATCATCTCACAGGATTCTTTTAGGACTAGAATAGCATATCAGTAACAGTCAATGTCAATGAATTTCACACATATACAAATACTATAAACAAGCATGAATTGTCCTTTGATTCACACCACCTTAGCAGACAACACACACTTCTATTATAAAAGAAACCGTAAACTCTTATAACCTAGGACATTTGTGCTCAAAAAGTGAAACTAAGCCACATGTTCAGTTAGTATGACAATCATGCCTGTGGGCAGACAGCAGGCAAATGAAGGACTCGGAGAGGTCAGTCTTTTTTGTGTTTCAGTAAAAAGGTGCAGCTGAACCGTCCCAAAGGTACGTGCATCTTTTTCTGTGTGTGTGTCTGAGACTGATTGCTTTGTCCTGGGGTGAGAGAGTGTCAGATAGTGTAAAGATACGGAAAATTTCAAAAGGAAAACAGGAAAAAATTCAGCTGTGTCCCCATCGTCAAGTCTGGTCTTATTCTTATGAGGAATAAAAATACATTTAAAAATCTGTTGCTAAAGGCAAGGACAGGACAGACCCAGACACAAAGACAACATGAAATGAACAATGCCCCACACTTCTGAATATATGTGTGCCATCAGACAGTCAAATACTACAATAGTTACACATCTTATTTTTAGAAAAATATATGAATAATAATAACAGTAATGCATGCATTGGGATCATAGGAAATATGTTCAATTTATCCAACATTCATGCTTTTTTTGTTCGACTCACAAATAAATAAAAAATGTCATTTTTAAAATTTGTATTAGTTTACAAGCAAGTCTGCTTAAGACAAAACAAAATGTGTATATTTGTATATGATACAGTATGCATAAATTATCCAAATTTACAATAACTCAACTCCCATTAAGTTTCCAACTCTGAATATTTCCAAAACTCCCCAGCTTAACTTCCCATGGAAAGTTTTCCGTCCCTTTGCAAACATAACTTTGACACGGACTTGTTTTTCATCGCAATTGTATTCTTCTATACATTTCAATACACAGCAGGTTCCCATTGTGACAACTTGCCCCATTAAAAAACAAACTGTAACTTTTTTTTCAGGGCAATAACATTAGTGTAACTCCTGTAATCAATATTCATTTGTTTTTTTTTGTTTTTTTGTTTTTTAGGTATGTGCCAAATCCAATACAGATATTGAAAAAGATTTTTTTTTTAAATGTTAAAGAAGAAATACCAACTATGACAAGATACCCTGAATGCGACAGCAGCAAGCAAACAATAATCAAACCACTGACGGATCATCATGGAGTTTGTGATGATGCTATGCTGATGAGCAAACACAAATATGCAAACGTGTTTCTACTCTTCTATAAAGCCACACAAGAAAAGGAGCAGAAAGAGGTTTTGAGAGTAAACGGGATCCTTTCATAACCACAGCGACCTTTCCAATTTGTTATTTCATTCATATTTAAAAAACAATTCCCCAAAGCCACTCAAAACCAGGACTGAAGACCCCGTAAATCCACAAGATGTGTCGAGCGGGACAATATTGTTCACCTAGCTGTGTGTATTCACGTGTGTGACTGATAAAGTGTGATAGAGACCCTTCCTTTCCGGGCCCAAATTTACTTTTATTGATTTTTTTCCCCCTGCAGGCTTGAAGCTTCACTCGAGATGAAATCATGTGAAGTGGTTGGAAAAGAGCTGCATAAAGATTGTAAATATTAAACACTGCACAAAAGAAAATGTGTTTTATATTCCTCTAAGAAAACAAATGAATTTGGAACGACACGAGGTTGTTACTATACTATGTTATACTAATTACAAGATTTTGAAAGACAATTGTTTTTTAAATTGGGTAAAAATTTTCAATATTCTAAAAATCAATATTCTAACATCTATTCCTCCAGAATGATTGTCTTTTTGTTTGTGTGCATTTCTTTTTTTCTTCCCATGTCGGGTGTATAACAGAATCTGTCTTGACTGCAAACAACTGTGAAGGCAGGGCTGTATCTATCTCAGATGTTGAGGCAAAACATGGAAATCAAGCCTTTAGGCAAAAAAAAGCACACGGTGTTTGTAAATCAGGATAGTGAAGAAATAATGGTTCAGCAGAATGCAAATCTCTTGGTCTGCTTGGAATATCCAGGGATAGAGATATGGGATGACAGAAGCAGATGTAAAGGTAAAGAAAAAAACAACACCTGTAAGCGGGCAAGCTGGGCCGTCCGTGCCACAATCTTATTGTAAGGGTCAACGATTTTAGTCCTTATCCTGAGAAAGGAGAGCGAGAGAAATGTGTAAATAAAATACTAGTACAAAGTATCTGACAAATTGGTGGTACTTTTTTTTATTCATAGTGCACAAATTGCAGAGACATTTTCTAATGTCTATTAATCATGCACCACCTTTTAAATGCACGGACAATTTTAATGCCTTTAATGGGGTAATATACCTTTCCACAGCACTCTGGAGAGCTGCAATTCTGGTCTGCATCATTTGTAAGACACCTGTGTGGAAGCAAAAACACCCATAATTCCCATAATAGTGCACTGGTCAAGAATTTGAGATGTGACAAGGGATCCCCCTAGAGGACAGCTGTAAAATTGCATTGCCCATTCAAAATCATGAGTTGATTTCCCTGAAAAGTGTCAACTCTGTCCCTGTCTTCCCAGTTTGTTCAAACTATGACAGGCGAGGTACGTATTCAGAGGAAAAAACACACTGCAACTTCTACACATGTACTTTCGGAAATGTCATTTTTTTATATACTTGCTCATTTGAAAGTACACATGAAATGTCTAGCATTGTATTTTAAAATCACCATGAATTCAAAATGTAAAAAATTCAATCATTGTAGTGTTTTACTATAAAAGATGTATCCGTGCACATCATTACTATTATTTATATTCATAATCTTTAATCAAAATAATCTCCTCTGATGATGCATTTACTGGCGCGAGGGCGGTGTGTGTTGTGATGATGTGTTTTACCTGTCACTCACATGAGACCCACCAATAGCAAACCACAACCAAGCATCCAATCACTTCCACATGGAGAAAATCAAGCCCCGCCCAACATTTATTCTTGTTCGAGAAGCACAATAGGTAATAAAAGGCTAATCGCAACTTTCCATTTCCGGATTTACACTAATATTACATAAACTTGATCCAACTGATGATGATGAGGATATCTAAAATAAAGTGTTAAAATGTGAAGCAGGTAGTGAAACTTTACCTTCAAGAGACTCGATCCCCGTTGCCTGGGCTAGTAGATCCTCATGTCTGGCCACTACCTGTGATCAAAAACAAAATATTGCTATATATATATTGCTATATTGGTATACATCTTACAATTTTAGTATTATCACTGGTAGCTTTTTATTGATAATTTTCTAATTAGTAGCTGCCTTGGATACATTTCTATAAAGGATTAGTGCACTTTCTACAGTCTGATGTAAGTTCTGCAGTAAGCTCACTTGATGGACATGATCCTAACATAGATCTACATAGAAACATTGGTGCTGGTTGATTGACAGGTGTCACTCACCTGGCAGTGCAGCTCTTTGTCCAGCTGACTGATGCCCTCTGCCAGCTTTGCCAGCTGCTCTGCAATGACAGCATGATGAATGGCTTGAGCTGTGTATGTCTTTACGTCGAATTCCTCTTTAAGGAAGTCGGTATAGCACTCTGGAAGGAAAAGGATCAGGATTTATAAAACACATAACATGAGATCGCATTGCCTGGAGAATACAGTGTGTTACTGTGCTTTAACTGCAACTAAAGATAATTAATCTGCCTGGCTACACTAAAAACACCAGCACAGATCAGATCTAAAAGATCATTCATGTTAAATGAAGATTACCATCTTTCAGCAGTGAATTCGCTGTTGATTCCGGATAAGCGTCCATCGTTGCCACTTCATCAGTGACGTACAATTCCTGCGTCAAATACATGAATGGAAGGCAACGGCAATGGCTCATGAATATGAATTAGCTGTACTGACGTGACATTCATTAAAAAATCGCAAACTGACACAATTTTATTGTAATGTTGATTTAACTAGTTTTAAAAATATTTTCAAGGTATTCTGTTAATTTATGTCATAATAAATCGTATTATAACTTGAAATAAATATGAATTCCGTTTTTTGTGGATAAGAGGTCAAAGGTTAAACACACCCACTCACACGGGCAAACGGAAGTGACCAACGGTGCTGTTTGTGACCATGCGTGTGTTAGTCTAATGTTTACTCTTCTGAACGCGCTTTTTAAGGGAATACATATACGGTTTGTAATTTAAAATGGAGTACATTTTAATTAGGAGTTTAAACTAGTATTTGACCTGCGCGATTACTTACAATATGGCAGAATTGTGAGTCGCGGAATTTATGACAGAGGTCCACAATAAAATAATAATGGATAGTGGGAATATCATCACGGACTTGTTTAACAGGGGAAGGCCAGTCAGAGTATGTGCACCCATGGTCCGTTACTCAAAGTAAGTTAGACAGCATTGACTTGATTCCTGTAATGTAATATTTTGTCCATGTCGTATGTTTTCTTATTAATGGTTATTCTGGCTTTTTTCAGGTTAGCTTTCAGATGTTTAGTCAGGAAATATGACTGTGATTTATGTTTCACCCCAATGATCATTGCAGATGATTTCATGCGCTCTGCAAAAGCCAGAGACAGTGAATTCACCACCAATAAGAGTAAGTCATAGCATATATAAAATTATTTATCATACAAAAGTTAACAAAACATTGACATGTCTATATTACTATAAACGGCACAGGTGCGATAACATGGAAAGTTAGTATCATGGTATAGATTAAATAGGAAAAAAATTACAATTTTATTAATGCACTTGGCCAGATATTATTTTTAGCCATATTACCAAGTGACAGTAAAGTCTGTGCTAAAATACTGTTATCGATGTTGACAAAAAGAGAAAAATAACATGGGATGTGTTTTCTGGTTTTGCATGATTATATGTTTATAGAATTTTTTTCCCCTGTTCTCTTCTGACATGAACAGACTGCAGAAAAAATAACAGACCTAAATTTGTCCTAAAATTGTCCAGTGACTTTATGGGTAAGCTGTGTCATGTCAAGGGTTTAGTCGAATATAAATGAATTGTTTACACACACACACACACAAACTCACACTTGTTGTGAGAATTAACTTTGTTCACTCATAAACTTGTCCTCAGTTTTCTCAACGAGACTACAGTTAGAATCAACGCCACCTTTCACTTTTGGTTGAGTCACTGGCACAGCCTTCTACTTAATAACTACTCGTATCATATATAATATGTGTTTGCTTCTTAGCTGACCGACCCTTAATTGTCCAGTTTGCTGCGAAGGACGCACAGACGCTGGCAGATGCTGCATGTGTGGTTTCTCCTTTCTCAGATGGGGTGGATTTGAACTGTGGCTGTCCACAAAGGTAATGCTAATATCTAGAGTAATGAAATATTACCCATCACACACTGCTTAATTTTTTTTAGTAGAACATTTTGTGTACAGGTTTTTTGTGGAAGCTGCAGTTTCCCAGTATTTCCCGTTCTGAGTGACAGCAGTCATGTGGATGTGTGTGTTGCAGGTGGGCCGTGTCTGAAGGCTACGGTGCGTGTCTGATTAACAAACCTGAGCTTGTGAAAGACATGGTTAGGCATGTCCGAAACCAAATAGACAATCCCAACTATGCAGTGTCCATTAAAATAAGGTGAGCATATAATCTCCTGACTTTAAAGTAAACTCATAAAGTAAACCCCCCCCCCCCCCCCCCCCCCCCCCCTCCTCATCTGCGCACTAACCCCCCAAATCCTTCTTGTCGGTTATTGGCTGGAACACTGTTTGTTATGTTTCGTGGTGCGGGTTGGCCCAGTTTGTTTTTGTTGCCGTTTGTCGAGCCTGGGGTGTCTACAGAGACCGTGTTTTTTACAGTGTGTCCAGGGGACAGGCAGCTAGCGGATAGGGAGGAGATGTTTGCTGTATGTGACAAAAAATGTTTTGGCCTAAAAAACACGTGACATCGCTTAGAGCAGTGGTTCCCAACCTTTTTTTGTCTGAGACCCCCTTTTTCCCAAGAAAATATTTCAGGGCCCCCCTCACATTTAATGATATTATCGCTCTTGTAAGCTTGCAGCAAGGATAACAAAATATGTTGTTTTCAAACAAACGGTATGTTTACTATAGCCAGATATGTTTATGCACAAATAATAGCCTATAATATTGAAAATACAATAACAAAAACATCAGTAGGCCCTTTGTAATTTAAAAACGTAAGCCTAGGAGAAGCCTATATATTGGCCCTATTTGAAATGCAAAAACAAAAATATTCACACTGGTGTGTAGGTAAAAAAAAAAAGAAAGAATATAGGCTATTACTAAATGACTGCTGTCTGGGGCCTCAATACTTGAATGTTATTTGCGAGGCTTTATCAATGTGAGGCTTTATCAATGTGAGGCTTTATTTTTTACGCTTTTGGCGCAATAGCGAGCGATAGTAAACTTGCGTTTATTAACAGAATAATGCGTATTTCGGAAGAACATTGTAGCCGGAGCTACATCTCTCTGTGTACGTCTATGACGAGTCACGCAGGTACTGGGCTACTCCGCAGCGGCAGCGATCCAAACCAGTGTAAAATAGTCCCAATGTAAACACTTAATATAGGTGTACCATAGTGGTTCAGGATAAGACAAAAACACAGATTGGAAAATAGATTCATGATGAACTCGCTCATTATATAAATTTTGTAAATTTTTTACAGAAAAAAGTTAAGGACTTTTATTTAATGTCCATTGCTCAAACCTTTCAAAATATGACGCGACCCCCCACAGAGCTCGCTGAGGCCCCCTTGTGGGCCGCGACCCCCCCTGTTGGGAACCGATGGCTTAGAGCACCATTAAATAAATGCTGCCTTGGTGAGCATAAGAAACTTCTTTCAAAAACTTTTTCTTGTATTCAGAATTCACAAAGATGTCAGGAAGACAGTGGATCTCTGTCAGAAGGTGGAGGCAGCAGGCGTCTCATGGATTACAGTTCACGGGCGCACATCCGACGAGAGGCACCAGCCTGTTCATTATGATGCCATCAAGACCATCAAGGATAGCCTTTCCATCCCAGTCATTGCTAATGGTGACATCAAGAGCTTGCAGGATGTGGAGGCCACCTACGCCCTCACAGGGGTGGATGGTGTGTGTCAGATTAACATCCTCTCCACATGGATGATCTTTATCTGATACCTGTATCTGATACCTTTGAATCTCTGCAGGTGTGATGGCTGCTCGGGGATTGCTGGCCAATCCAGCCATGTTCGCAGGGTACGAGGAGACCCCGCTGCAGTGTGTGTGGGACTGGGTGGACATCGCTGTGGAGCACGGGACCCCCTTCAGCTGTTTCCACCATCACCTGATTTACATGCTGGAACGCATCACCTCTCAGCCCGAGAGGAGGGTGTTCAATACTTTATCCAGTACGTCTGCAGTCATCGACTTCCTCCACAACACTTACGGCTCCACATAGTTGTTTTTAATGAATGTATTGTTTTATAAGTTAAAATAAAGGCGCAAATGAAGAACATCCTGAAAAGAATGCTGGGTTTCTGCATTAACTGCAACATGCTTTTAATAACAAAGCAGCAGAGGTGGAAAGTAACGAATTACATTTACTCGCGTTACTGTAATTGAGTAGTTTTTTTTGTGTACTTCTCCTCTTTTAGGTCGTTTTTAAAATCTGTAATTTTACTTTTACTTAAGTATGTTTTGTTTGAAGTATTGTAATTCGCTACATTTTCATATCCGTTACTGAGTAAAAAAATAATACTATAAAAATAAAATACTTTGGGTGAAAACATCACACTACGGAAACTAGAGCATTGATTGATTGAAGGGCGGGAGAGCAGACGTGCTAAAATCACAAAAAAATATGGAGAAGGTGACGGACAAGACAGACGTCAGTGATGCCCCAGCTGAACGCGAAATGCTGTCGAATTCTTCACACGCGCACACACATGTGAAGCCCTGGCCAGTATGGGAATACTTTGGATATAGAATAAATGGATATTTTCTGAGAAGGTTATGTGAACCTCTCATACCGTTACAACCCACCCCCGCTGTTAAACAAGTAACTCAGCAACTTGAGTAAATTTTAAATGAGCTACTTTTTACTTTTACTCGAGTAGATTTTTGACCGGTACTTTTACTTAAGTAATATTTTATTGAAGTAACAGTACTTTTACTTGAGTAGAATATTTTAATACTCTTTCCACTTCCTGCAAAGCAGAAGCAGTACATTTTACATCTCCTATTTTTAAATCCACTATCGCCACAGTGTAGGGCTCTTCAGTACTGCTCCTGAAAAGTTCACTGGCCTCCAACCCAAACACATCCGAAACACAAGCTATTGAATCAGAACCAGGAAGAGGTTTATTGTCAAGTATGTTTACACACACAAGGAGTTTGTCTTGGTGACAGGACCTTCCAGTGCAGAAGAAAAGTACAGAAATACATAGTTATTACACAAAAATAAAATAGAAGAACAAATTCAATAACATTATAGGAAAACTAAATTTAAATAGTGCAATATTGTACAGTAATAGAACTATATAATATATATATATATATATATAATAGTTTTATGATTGTACAGATATGTTATTAACAGCTGAACAGTTTAAGATGTTATTTACAGATGTACAATTTTGAGATGCTATGTACAATGGACAGTTATTATAGACAATGCGTATGAGACTTTTAAACTGTTCACACTGAATAAAGCCTGAGGCAAAAAACTGTTAGTTTCTTTTTGAAAGTCATTAGGCCCACATAAATAGTAGAATGAGGAGAATCTGCCTGGTGGCTCAGTCGAGAAGAACATGGTCTTGAGACCAGGCCAGTGTGGATGTGGATGTGGGTTCAAGTCTTGGATAGGGTGTGTTGTTTTTAGATAATGTTTATTGGCTGTTTCCAAACATCTTCCAATGCAAACAATTATTTTCAATGCCACAGAGCTTGTATCCAGTGTACATATAGGGAGTAATTTCAATGTACATGTATGAAGGCCACTGCATCTGTGGGATTTAAAGAAAGTAAAGTGCAGTTCTTCCTCCGCTCCTCTAGCTGGCAGAAGCGGGGTTCTCCTTCAGTCTGACGCTTCTGCTGCTTGACAACATGACGCTTGATGACAATCACAATAACAAGTGCAGATGAGAAGATGACAGCTCTTAATGTCACTTTAACAGCGCATATTACAGCTCAACTGCAAATAAAACTGACACACAGACGGATAAAATGACGGAACCGAGTATGACACAAGACTGACCTGTGAGTAACTTTTAGCATGAAGTCAATTTCTCTTGTCAATTGACTTGCTCGCACTCGCAAAGCAATCGCTATTGTAGCGTTACATTTTTTAATCTTTGAATGAATCGCCCTCTGATATTCACACTATAAATTGTAATAAGAAGGACTCAGTTGATATATTGCAGTGTTTTCTGAATGTATGTTAGAGTCAGCAGGAGTTGTGTTTTGTGAAGCTCTGATGTTCTCCTGTTGCTTCATGCTTTTATTCTACTTCCTGTTATGACTGGGATCTGAAAGTAAAAACTGCCTTTAAATGTCATAATATTACTACAAGCATGAAGCAATAAAGTAAAGAGCAGTGACTAGACACTTTGCAATTGGTTTTCTTTGCATAGCATTTCTAATATTGTTCTGATGTTTTGTAGGTCTGGCTTTCTTTGAATGGGGAGTTAGTTTTTAGTTCTATGTGTTCAGTGTTTTCATAATTGTGTGGCCTGTAAGACAGTGATTTAATTAATAGCATCAAGAGAGGACTTTGTTTACAACCTGCACTCTTGTTGAACTCATTGTCAGATCTTTAGATTAACAAATCTGAATCGGTAGTTCTTGTTACATATAAGCTTCGGATGAATCGTCCTCTGATTTATGTGAAATGAAGTAGAATAATAAGGAATCGTGGTTTTAGTCTCTGTTGTTGTTAGTTGTCTTACTGTATGTAATAATCTAGTGGATTGATGCTTGTTAATAGAATCAGTGTGTGTGTGTGTGTGTGAAGTGTGTGTCTGCTGCTTCATTGTATTGTAGAGCTGCAGTGCTTTTCTTCTAATGAAAACTGTCAGGGATCAGTCCTTGTGCAGGAACATGTCTTTTAGGATTACTGTTATTTGAAGGAAGGTTTCATCTTAAAGTTATAACTCCACTTGGGCAGTTCTTTACAGTTTACATGTTTAAGCATCAAGCGTCAGCGCTCACACTAAAGGGTGGAAAGAAGGCTTTATTTCTATTCGGTGTTCGTGTCCTTTTAGCCTGTAAAACTGTAATTTAAATAATAGCATCATTTAAACTGAGAAAAAAATCATTTTTATATAATTTGCAACATATTTTCACACAGCTTGAAGACTGTTTTTTTTTGTAGTCAGTTTACATTTATTTAGACTAACTTAACTTGAATGTTTTAGATATACTATATGAAGTAATAAGTGTGTGTATGTTTCCTCTACAGAATACGGGGTGTGTTTGGAGCGTCCAGTCATCAGAAGCAGAGCTGTGGGGTGTGTGGACAGACATTGACTGTAATGATGGACGGGTAAGACTTGTAACGTGTGAATGTTGTTGTTTGGCAGTAAACATGTAGGTTACCATTAATTTCTTTTTGGAGGGTCACCCCTTTAAAAAGCAAATGATGGGAGCCTAAATAGGTGGGGAAGGGACGGTGTGGCAAAATTTTGAGTCTGCTAAATTTTTCTTTTTGATTGCATCAAGAAGCATAACCCCTGCTGGACATCGAGGCGGGGTTCGGGGGGGACCCGACGCGTCCCCATCCCCTTCACACATACAGCATTCACTCGTATCGCGGAGATCTGGCTGGGATCGAACCAGCAACCTCTGAACCCATGAGGCAGCGCTCTTACCTGTGAGCCACAGTTCTCTTGTTGAGACATGTGCTGGAACTTATATTTCACTTTTCGAGCCCTGTGATTTTACAATAAATCATGCTGAGGACGGGATCAAACCCATGTCTCCAGTGCAACCCATCAGCCGAGAACATGTGTTTAGCCACTGCACCACTGTGGCTTTCACACTGAGAAATGGTGTTTTGGCCACTTTGTTTGATATAACAACTATTGATAATTTATTTAAATTTTGGGGACAGCAAACAGAGTTGGGATTTGAACCTTAACTTCAACACACCCTTACCTTCACAGAACGTGCGTTTAGCCACTGCACCACGGTGGCTTTCACACTGAGAGCTGGTGTTTTGGCCACTTTGTTTGAAATAATCACAACAATTTAACACAAGCAAGAGTGAGACTTGAACTCAAATCTCCCCGAATAAAGCCCAACACTTTATCAACTGGAGCCACTGAGTTGAAGGCTGTTATGGACGGGTTTTTATTTGAAGGAAAAAGTCAGCTGATGGGATTTGAACAAAGACTCTCATGTTTGAAGCCAAATGATTATCCTCTGCACCACAGAAGTGTGAAGAGGCATGGCTTGTTTTTGGGTCATGACTCATGTGTGAATTTTTATTAAGAAAGGTAAATGATTTTTTGCCTAGACATTTCTTAGACGTTGATTTTTTTTTTGCATCTTTCTTTTCCAAGCTGACAATTTTTGCAGGTTTATAAATATGAGTCACCTAATCGTTTCTAGCATTATTTTGTGTTTATTTGTATAAAATAATTTCATTGTAAAAAAGTATAGAAAAATGTTCAATTTATCACCAAACCACAAAGTCAGAGATCAGTCATGCAATTAAACACATGACACTGAAATATTGTAACAAATCTACAATCATAATTGTCACTGAGAACTTTATTAATTCTTCAAACTCAAACTGATAAACACCACATGTAAATAACCTTATTTGCTTATTCAAAGAGTTTTTATTTCATTTAGAAAGTCCATCACACCTGCCTGGAAGTTTCTAGTAACCCTGAAGATCTTGACTTTCTGCTTCAGGTGTTTTTCATCAGGTTGGAGCTAAACTCAGGAAAGTGGCTCCGCAGGAGCAGGAGTAGACACAATTTTAATCTCTTTGCACCTACTGCTATTTTTAAATGTAAATGCAGAAACACTTATTATTGTCCACAAGAGGGAGCAGCTGACACACTGATCACTCACTCCTGTGCCTGTTACATTCATCAGGAAATACAAATCACAAGTTTTAGTTGTTATAGCAGTGATTAGTTTGTAGATTACATATAATGCATGCCAACTGTTATTTTGATACAGGCTTTAATCAAGTATATTAATCAAATAACCAATAAATGCACAAAGAGTGATCAATTCCTCCGACCAGCCAGTCGTGGCCAGCCACGGTTTAACCTGTGTTTTAAAAAAAAGAAGAAGAAATGTGTCTTTCTATTTCTGTGTAGATCAGTAGGCTGACTTTACAACCCTATAACATATATATTCCCATGCTCACTGTCGCCCTCCTCCATCCATATATAATAAGCCAGAGCTTCAGATAGAGACTCAGAGCAGGACGTGCATTGAGAACCGCTCAGTCTCAGATTCTCCTCAAGGAGGAGCCGGTGAATCATCTGATCTCCTGCTGTGATAACCAGTTACCAGATTTAACAGGAGACACCTTTGAAAACATTAGCATTATGTTATGATAATATATGTCATTTAACAGTCATTTTTATGCACATTTATTTACATAAACAAAAACAAATTCACATCTACTTTGCCCAACTAAAAAAGCTTTGGAAGATCTTTAGTCCTGTATTTTCTCTGTTTACCTTTGAGCGTGTGCTTTTGAGTTCAACACAACAGTTTTACCCTATCAGTTGAGAGCTGATCTGGTTCATCTTCTGAAACTCATAGGCCCGTGTTTCCCTGCTGGTCGAAGCCCTCACAAACAGATACATTAGTTGTAAAATACATGAAATGAAATCTCACTCTCACCTTCGACTGGCCGCCTTGTTCGTCGACTCGTTTCATTTATTAATGTTGATACACTTGTTGACAACAAGAGGGAGCCTTTGGTAATTTGCCTTATACACATTTAACACAATAAATGGGAACTTGCTTGAGAATGAATGTTAAAGTATGTATGGCTTTTTTTAATATACCCATTGTCCAAATGCGAAAAAACTTTGAAACTGCTGGCATTATAATTCTAACACGATTTGTGTGTCAGAAACTGAAGTGCAGTTCTCCACCGCTACACTAGGCGGCGCAAGCGGCTTCACGTCCAGTCTGACACCTTCGGATGTTTGACGACATGACGTTTGTTTTGTTGCAACAACACGTGGAGTAGTAGACCGTTTTAAATACATATCCTGAGGATGACAGCTCTGTGACAGTGTTTTAATGCCACTAAACAGCACATATTCCAGCACATCAACAAATAAAACCGACACACGCTGCGATAAAGCTGCAGGAATCGAGTGACACGCGACGCGACTCACCTGTAAGTAACTAACATACACAGTGCACTGCATGTCTCTTACATTATCCTTATTAAGTCCTTATTCTTTGCACTTGCTATTTAGTTTTAGTTAAGTAATTAAGCATACGTCATTCTGTCTTGTGAGATGTTATTGCAGGCCTCTGTGCGTTTATTCATGTTATGACAAATTCAATGTGTTGTTATTTATGCGTCTCCACGCGAACACTAAACGCCAGATTTGCAGATAATCCCGATACTGTCTTTTAACCTCAAACCATGTTTTTAAGGCTGCTCGCTAAATGACAGTTAGTCAAGAATGAAGGCATTCGCATCTGCTATGAAGTTTATCACAGACTTTGTTTACATGCTGTTCTCTTGCTGAACTCACTGACAGCTTTAGGAGAAACAAATTTTTACTTTAACTTTATAAGTCTTCAAATAATCATCGCTGATCGTCATATTATAAAATAGATCTTTGATGTTCCTGCTGTTTGTTGGTGTGTGCAATGTACGCTAATGTCTATTAGAAAGTGTTTATACATGTTTATTAACTATAATTTAGACTAACATTACAATTCTTTTATTTAAAACTTAGATATACTATATGAAGCAATATATATAAATATGTCTATTACGCAGTATTAACATACATGTTTATCAACTATAATTTAGGCTAACATTAAAATTATGTTATTTAAAAACTTATAAATGATATACTATATGAAGTAATAACTGTGTGTATGTTTCCTCTACAGAATACGGGGTGTGTTTGGAGCGTCCAGTCATCAGAAGCAGAGCTGTGGGACGTGTGGACAGACATTGACTGTAATGAAGGACTTCTGCTGATGGACGGGTAAGACTTGTAACGTGTGAATGTTGTTGTTTGGCAGTAAACATGTAGGTTACCATTATTTTCTTTTTGGAGGGTCACCCCTTTAAAAAGCAAATGATGGGAACCTAAATAGGTGGGGAAGGGACGGTGTAGAAAAATTTTGAGTCTGCTAAATTTTTCTTTTTGATTGCATCAAGAAGCATAACCCCTGCTGGACATCGAGGCGGGGTTCGGGGGGGACCCGACGCGTCCCCATCCCCTTCACACATACAGCATTCACTCGTATTGCAGAGATCTGGCTGGGATCGAACCAGCAACCTCTGAACCCATGAGGCAGCGCTCTTACCTGTGAGCCACAGTTCTCTTGTTGAGACATGTGCTGGAACTTATATTTCACTTTTCGAGCCCTGTGATTTTACAATAAATCATGCTGAGGACAGGATCGAACCCATTTCTCCAGTGCAACCCATCAGCCGAGAACATGTGTTTAGCCACTGCACCACTGTGGCTTTCACACTGAGAGCTGGTGGTTTGGCCACTTTGTTTCATATAACAACTATTGATAATTTTATTTAAATTTTGGGGACAGCAAACAGAGTTGGGATTTGAACCTTAACTTCAACACACCCTTACCCTCACAGAACGTGTGTTTAGCCACTTGCACCACTGCGGCTTTCACACTGAGAGCTGGTGTTTTGGCCACTTTGTTTGAAATAATCACAACAATTTAACACAAGCAAGAGTGAGACTTGAACTCAAATCTCCTTGATTAAAGCCCAACACTTTATCAACTGAGCCACTGAGTCTGTTGAGTTGGCAGTGTGAAAGAGGATTTATTGTAAGCTTGTAAATGATGAAAAACATTCACAACTGTGGAAATTGAACCCAGTCTTTAATGTGTGACAGGCAAGTGATCTTCCACTGAGCCACATACTTTGTGAAATTTAACATCACCAGTAATGAGGTTAAACTCAAATCTCCATGATTGAAAGACAAAGTGTTATCTCCTATGCCACTGAGTCTGGGGTGTTAAAGTGTGTTGTTTGATGGGTTTTATTGAGCTTTGTTTTACATGGTATAAATAGTGTGGGATTTGAACAAACCATAAGACAAGAGTTTATCCTCTGAGTGCCAGACCAGCACATGCTGCATTCACTGTTCTGTAGTGCAGTAATTCTCCACATTTTGGCATGTTAAAGAAAATGAGTCTTCTAATCATTTCTATAAAATGATCTGTGTTTGATTGTTTAAAATAACATCTGATGTATATTACCTTTCTTTATAGATCACAGATGAGAAAGCAATGGTGGACAATCAAGACATGACTGGCCTCGATCCGATTGGGTCTACATTCTTAAAAGCAATTTAGCCACTACCTTCTCTACTACAGAATTTGCTCTTTGTTGTCAGTATAAACACTGTTCTCACATTGGAACTAAATATACTGATCTCTTTATTAGGGGTGTGACGAGATCTCGTGCCACGAGATCTCGCGAGACTAAACTGTGACGAGATTTCCCGTCGAGTGAAAAGCTGTCTTGCGATATCGCATAGACAGTATAAGAAGTGGACAGAGCAATCTCATTGGAACTCAGTTGAGACAGTTGAAGCCCATTTTTAGCGATTTTTGAGCACTTCCGTTCCTGACGCGCAGACTCAAACCGACTCAAACTAAGCTTGATGACGTGAGCAACCTGTCTGACAGACGTTAATCTTCTAGTAGCTGTGCGTGAAAATTGCCAACGTTAATCTTGCAGAGACGGGGAACTTGAGCAAAGAGTTCTTTGGCGTGAGTGAGCAGGAGTAAGTATTCCGTTGCTTTTATGGACTCATTATCTATGGGCTTCTCCCTTGACGGGACGTCCCCCCGATTGCCTGCGAGCTTCTCCTCCTGTCTGTACGGTAATTTCTGTACAGCGCGACAGAGAGTCGAGTGGTTATGACGCAATCGTTAGCCTATTTTTACAAAATCTGTTTCTACGGGGCCATAATGTAACATAGAAGGTAATGGAGCCCTTTATACATTGTCGTGTTTCTTTAGAAATAAATAATGGACAAATGGAGTCTTTAAACGCCTCAGATGTAAAGTTATTCGCTGTCAAAGTGACGCCAAAATGAATGGGAGTCAATGGAAATGCTAACGCAAGTGAAGTTCTGCTACAACATGGCGGCACCCGGCCGGCTTCAACTTCCGGTCGATGGATTACCCCCTTGCGATATCGCCATGACTGAGCGTGAGGGTGAGATTACCATAGAATATTCCACCGCTGCACTCATATTCGCCTAAACTATCGTTTTGCTGTTTTTATAAAAAAAAAATAAAACCATAAACTAATGTAAAGTCTGCTCTGCTCATCCAGCACGAGTTGCCGTTGCAATCAGTGCAGCACGAATCACAGTTCACTGATCGCGTGACGATGGCGGAGGATTCGTTGCGCAACATAGACTAAACGTCTGATAAATGTCTTATCTTGTAGAATGCGCGCTCAGCACACCTGATCCCTATACACAGAGTACGCGCGATCACGAAAGTGAAAGTAAAACACAAGCTCCCGTCCCTGATGTGCATTGCGCACAAATTAGGCCGCATACATACAATAGTCCGTTTCCCAATACCCATCTCTGGACTGTTTATGTGCGGCTATGGTCTCAGTTTGCACTTCGAATATTGAGAGAGTAGTGTAATGTCTTAAGGACAACAGACGAGGCTCTGTTTCTGAACTTATAATCAGAACGCAAGAACAACTGTAGAGACAAACACACCAGCCACCAGCCTCGTTTCTCTCTACCCGGCCTTTTCCGAACTCGCCGCATTAACCCTATAACTGCCGGTGCAAAATAAAACAGCAATTTCAAAACAATTATAAAGAGTCTGTGTGCTAACTTTGATTATGGTTGCACTTGCACTTATTGTTTGCACTTAAGACTTCAAGGAGTTCAGTTAGGAGGTCACACACAGCCTCAATCAAAGTTCTGAAAGCGCGTAATGTACAGTAAGGGCTGAAGAGACTAATGTGAAATCATACAGAGAAAAGCCAGTCAATAAAAAACTTTTACAGTGCTTGTATATGGTTTTCTTTTAATGCATTTGATCATTCATACTCATAAAGTAGACCTGACATGACATGCATTAGAAGATTATTAGTTAAACATTGCAAAATGCACCTGCATACTATTTTTCCAGTCATGAATTTTGTCATTGAGGATTTCTGATAAATTGTGCAAAAATCTCGTCTCGTCTCGTTCTCGTGAACCTAATCTCGTGTCTCGTCTCGTCTCGTGAGATAAGCGTTTGGTCACACCCCTACTCTTTATGCAGATAAAGATAATACTAGCATGTACTTCAAGCCAAAGGTGGACTTCAAACTTATGAATAAAAAAGACAAATCACCCAATTCGATTCAATCATTATTATTAGATTCTTTGTTTCAGAAAGTGGTAAGGACAGTGCTGGTTATGACATCACAAATCATTCATTAGACACAGTATTATTTACATTTACAAGATTAAACACATATGTGAACCACTATTACAATTAATGTCCAAAAATCATTTTAAAGCAACACCAAGTAACTTTTCCTCTGCGGTCCCCCTACAGGTTGGAAGCGGAATTGCCCATTACCGCTGTCGTAAATAATTTAGCCTAGCGCATCCTACTGTCGCACGCACGCTCGCTGTTTATCCAGCACCGGCTTTGGAATGAACGATGTCCACAGGCAAGGTAGAGTATGGTGCATGATTTCATTAAAGGGTTAGTTCACCCAAAAATGAAAATTAAGTCATTAATTACTCACTCCCATGCTGTACCAACCTGAAACGAGACTTCAAGAGATTTCCACGATGCATGCGCGAGAATTGCGATCTCCTTCAACTACTTCAGTTCAGTTCTCGCGCGTGCGCGTCGTGGAAATCTCTTGAAGTCTCGTTTCAGGCCTACAAGGAAGAAAAGGAATAGTCGAATAAAGTCGTTATTTTTGTTTGTTTTTTCGCACAAAAAGTATTCTCGTCGCTTGATAAACTTATAGTTGAGCCAAATTGCGACATGGAATATTTAAACATTTTCTTTAATGACTTTCTGGGCCGTCAAGTTTCATTCCCTTAGGCAGCCTATGGATCAACCTCTCAGATTTAATCATAAATATCTTCATTTGTGTTCCTAAGACGAACGAAGGCCTTACGGGGTTGGTACAGCATGGGGGTGAGTAATTAATGACTTAATTTTCATTTTTGGGTGAACTAACCCTTTAAAGTATGATGTATTGCGACATCAGAAACGAAGAAAAACTAAATAATGACTATTGTAACGCTTGACGTAAAGCAAGTCAAATTTGTAGTTTTCTTATGTCTCATTAGAACTACAGAAACGCGACCCGATCTGGCAATCTTACATAGCGTGGTTGTAGCAGATATAGGACCGCAAAGCGAATCCAGAAGTGCCTTTCACCCTGTTACGACTTGATGAACCACGGAAACGATTTTGGAAACATTATTTTAAGGTAAAAAATCTCATTGTTGCTTTAATTGTGGGGGGAATCTGTGGCGTGCACGAACTGTGATTGCAGTCACACAGCCCTGCGCTGACTGGACCAGAAGAACTGGGAGCGGTGGATTTTTGCAAAACAAATTACACGCTCCAGGTGGAGGTAGAAGCGCCGTGTTTTTTTTGTTCTTATATAAAGGGGGGATTTATGTTGTTCTGTCGGAGCATAGTGTCGGTTTTAGTAATGATAAAATGATGATAAATGATAAAATGATAAAAAAAATGCTTGCCGGCTTTACAGCTTTATGTTTGGTGCACGGCTACGGACGTAATATGCAGTGATTGCCGATGATGTCAGTTTGAAATGGCAAGTGTTTGGTCTAAGAAGCGTAACTGATGACAAGCACAGGCTTTATTTATAGCTGATGTGACACTATTTGGGCGCCCTTGCCAACAACCAAAAAAAAAGCAAATGCACTTTGTAGTAGTACTACGCTATTATATTTAGCATTCATACCATGAATGAACTTTGCTTTGGGAAAGGAGCGGCCAGTTATGTGAAAGTACAACTGTAACGTTAAACAAAGCTTACCCGACAGAGCTACTCATTTACTAAAGTAATTCTCTTTGTGCAAAGTTACTTACTGGTGAATAGCCGACACTCGATTCCCGCATTTTATCGGACTGAGTGTCGGTTTATTTGCTGAAATATGTCCAGTTGTGTGATTATTAATAGCTGTCATCTGCACGCTTTTTTTTTTTTTTTTTTTTTTTTTTTTTTTTTTTTAATGAATACAAAAAAATACATACAACCAAGGCAAATGCATTCTTTCTACAGCGTGTAAGAATATCGCATGAACGGCTCAACACAGTATAACAGAAATATATACAAACTTGGAAATCATATCTTACATTAACTTAGGGTAAAATTAAATAAACAAATAAAGGTAAATAAGATAAAAATAAAGTTAAAAAATAAAATTAAAATTAAGGGGCAATATCACACCAAATCATATGAAATTAAAAGATCAAGTAGCTTTATCGCACTCCCACCTCTCATTCCTTCAAGGGCTCTAGAAAAACACTTGAAATCATTTTTGAACACAACAAGTAGTGGAAGGGATTTAAAAAATCTACATTTGTGAATGAAATATTTTGCCATTATTACAATGTTATTAATCAAATAAAAATTAGCACAGCAGTCTTTGGTAATTCCAAATAAAATATGTTGTAAAGTAAAAGTAAAACCATCAACAACCACCTCCTTTTCTATCAACCAGTTCTGAATTGATATCCAGAAGATTTTGGACAAATTGCATGTAAAGAAGATATGGTCTGTATCTTCAGAAAGGTTATTACAGAAAGAACAGGGGACAATATCTATATTAAATTTTTGATTTAAGAGTTTGTTAGAAGGATAAATTTCATTTAAGATTTTGAAGTGCGTTTCTTTTGCTTTAGGGGGAATAGGAAAACTTAAATAAGCTGTTCTAAGATATTTTACAGTAGTCTCATTAAACATGTGATCCAACTTATTTCTTTTAATTTGACAGGGATAACACGTTTTTAATACAACCTGTCTTATATACTTGTTAGTACAATGAGCACTTTTAAAATGAATATCCCCAATGAATAAATTGGGAAGATCTGGATTAACTTCAGCATAAGAAAGAGCGTATCTCATCAGCATTTTTATGCCAGAGGGTATTGCATTAATGACAGTGAAGAACTCTTTCGGGTGACAAGTAAATCCATGCTTTAATGTAAAAGCATTATAGTCTAAAAGGTTACCCTTTTCATCCATTAGATCCCTCACTGACCATATGCTTCTGCTTAGCCAATTCTTAAAGCATAAAGATTTGTTCCTGTGCAAAATATATTTGTTGTTCCAAATAGAAACACTATGAGGTGTAAAATTGTGCGTATGTGCTAATTTCCAAAATAAGAGAACTTGTTGATGGAATGTTGATAGTTTCACCGGGAGTTTGGATAAATCAAAATCACATTTGAGAAAATATTGAATTCCACCAAATTCTTGAAATAAAGCTGAAGGAACTGTAAACCAAAAACTATCTTCATTACATACAAACATTTTTAGCCATTTGAGTTTTAACAAAATATTCATGTTTTCAAATTCAATCACATTCAAACCACCTTGTTCGTAAGATTTAATGATGTCCGCTTTTTTAATATAATGAGCTTTGTGCCTCCAAATAAAATTATACATTTTACGGGAGCAAGTTTTAATAAACTTTGCAGGGGGAGCTAAAGAAAGAGCGGGATAAACTAATCTGGATAAATATTCGACTTTGGTTAATAAGATTCGACCAAAAATTGAAAGGTCTCTCTGTAACCAGCAATTTAAAATTCGGTTTGCTTTTTGTAGATTATTTTCAAAATTGTCTTTCGTACAAATTTTCTGATCTTTGGAAATTGTAATGCCTAAATATTTCACCTTATTATTTACCGGAATATTATGCAGACAAGTGAAATCACTCTGGTGAAGGGCAAAAAGTTCACATTTGTTTAAATTTAGTTGGAGTCCTGATGCCTTAGAAAAAGTATTAACTAATGAAATAGCCAGAGGAATTTGATCCTTGTTTTTTAAAAATAACGTAGTATCATCTGCCAATTGACTGATTGCTATGCTTTTATCAAATACATTTAATTTCTGTACTGTTCGATCATGGATAACTAAAGTAGACAACATGTCTGCAGCCAAAATGAATAAAAGAGGGGATAAGGGGCAGCCCTGTCTTATTCCACGACTAATAGAAAATCTTTGTGAAGTACCGCAAGGAAGAGAAATGGAACTGTTCATATCTTTATAAATCATTTTTATAATATTGACAAAGTGCTCTCCAAAACCAAAGTGCTCTAGAGATTTAAATAAAAACCTATGTTCTAACGTGTCGAAGGCTTTCTTAAAGTCTAAGAAAAGAATATATCCATCATCCTTAATCAAATGATTGTATTCAACCATATCCAATACTAGTCTTACATTGTTGTGAATAGATCTTCCTTTAAGGAATCCCGATTGAACCTCATTAATAACCCCATTAAGGCCCTCTTTCAATCTATTGACAAGAGCGTGTGTAAAAATTTTATAGTCATTGTTAAGCAAAGTGATTGGTCGGAGATTATCTAAATATCTATGATCTTTATCTGGTTTGGGGATTAGTATAATCAAGCCTTGACTCATTGTGGGGCCCAAGGATCCATCTTCAATAGATTCAATAAGAGCATTAAACAGTAACATTTTCAAATCATTCCAAAAAAATTTATAAAAATTTCCTGTGAGGCCGTCGGGACCAGGGGATTTATTTGACTTAAGTTTCTGAACTGCTAAATCGAGTTCTTCTATACCTAACCGTGCATCACAAAGATCTCTTAATTTATTGTCAATCCTAGGAATAAAATTAATAATTTTTCCAAAGAAGTCATCACACTCTTTTGGAGAAAAATTTGATAAATACAAGTCACTGTAGAAATTATGAATTTCTTTGCTTATGGTTGTATGGTCAGTATTTTCAATATTATTCACCATTAGGGAAACAATACTGTTCTTAGACTGCCGTCTTTTTTCTAACCTACAAAAATAGGACGTGCTTTTCTCTCCCTCCTCTATCCATTTGGCCTTAGAGCGAATGTATGCACCTTTAGCTTTTTTAATGTACAAGTGATCCAATTGTGTTTGAAGAGAAATAAAATTACTTTTTTCAGTGCTACTCAGTGCACTTTTATTGCAGTACTTATTGATCTCAAATATAATTTTGTTTTCATGTTGTCTTCTTATTTTGGCAAGCATTTTACTATAGTTTATAGAAACTTCACAAATTTTGAATTTAAGAAACTCCCATCTGGCTTTATGAGAACTAAAATCATTACTATTCTCAATTGCTTTAATTAAATCTTTTACCTTTGCACAATATCCTACATTTTCAAGCAAATCAGAATTAAATTTCCAAAAACCCTTATTATATGACATTTTACAATTTGGCTTAACTACCAAGACAATAGCGCAGTGATCTGTTAGAGGCGCTGGTGAGATAGAGCAATCCTTAACAAACTGTAACAAATTTTCTGAAATTAACCAATAATCTATCCTCAATTTGCTAGAAGCATTAGGTCTAAACCAAGAAAACTTTTTGTTGTTAGGGTTAAGATGTCTCCATACATCCAAAATTTTAAGATTGTTGCAAAGATGAGTAATCATAGTGTTTGGCTGAGGGGTACTACTTTTTGGTGGATGCCTGTCAAAAGTTTCATCTGGTGTGACATTAAAGTCTCCACCTATAACAATATTATCCGTTGGAAATAACCTCTTGAAATTACAAATTAAAGAAGAAACCTCAGCAAAAAGCTGTTGATTATGTTTTGTATTATTATGACCATATACATTAACCAAAATGAAAAAGATAGATTCAATATCCAGAACAATTGCAACCCAATGTCCATTTGAATCAGTTTTAACAGAGATCACTTTACCTGGACAGTTGTTGAACATAATCGCTGTCCCTGCAGAGTGGGAGCATCCGTGGCTTAATAACACTTTATCTCCCCATTGATTCGCCCAGAAAGCAGCATCAGTCGCTGTGGAGTGTGTCTCTTGTAAAAAAATACAATGCGAACCAGTTCCTTTACAAAATAAAAACATAGCCTTTCTTTTGACCTTATTTTGAATGCCCCGAACATTTAAAGAGAGTAATGAAAACGGTAGCTTAACTGGAAACATACGAAGAACAAAATAAAATAAAATATATAAAAAAGAATAAACACAGATTGCTAATTAGAAACAGATATGTAGTGACTGGATGACAATAAACCGAGTAGACTACATACCTCGCAACTTAGCGTTTCTCCAAATAATCACATCTCACACCATCCTACCCTTAAAATGAATAAAAAATAAAAAGTTCAAGTGCAGGATTTCGTTGGATCAATGCGTCTTCCTTCAATAAAACCAAACGGCCCTCTGTAATACGCCTTTTTCCCTTCTTTACGCGCTTTATCAATCAGTGGCCACAGAGCGGCGCGAGCGTTACGGTCTTCCTTCGTGAAGTCTTCCACAAATCTGACTCCGTGGCTTAGGCAGACAGATGATTTTTTCGTTGACTTCCATATTTCGTCCCTGTATTTCCGCATTGTGAATTGGACGATCATCTGTCTTGGTCTTCCTGGTTCCTTCTTACCGATCCGATGCACTGTGTCAATAATATCGTCTAGTTTCTGTATCAAGTGTGGAGCAATTTCGGCAATCAGGTCGACAACTTCCCTGCGGGGGTCCTCTTCAGACTTCTCCTTCATGCCGTTAATCCGGAGATTCCATCTTCTCTTATATCGTTCAAGATCAGATGTTCTGCTTTCCAGGTCTTTGTGTACGGTGGTTAAACCCATGACCGATTTGCTCAACTCTTGGCACTTTTCTTTGCAGACTTTAATTTCAGCCGAGTTAAATTCGTTAGCTTTGGAAATCTCTGCAATCATGATGCTGTTGTTTCGCATTTGATTCGCCATTTCTTCTAACTTTACGTCTTGTGAATCGAAGCGGGCAGTTAGGGAAGTAATGGCTTGCAGTAGAGTAGCGTTGGTGATATCCTCTTCTTGAGATTTTAACTTTTTCGACGTATGTACCTTAGTGGGTGTAAAGTGAGAGGAATCACGGCGTTTCTCTAAAGGATCAGACTCGGTTTCCATTTCTGAAACAGCAGTTTGAGCCACGCGATGAGCCGGAGGAATAACAATCTTGGGATGAGTTGTTTGTTGAGATTTTCGCATTTTGGATGTCAGCAACAATATCACAGAACTTTAAAGTCACTCTGGGCAGGTGTAATTGAGAAACAAACTATTTCCATAATAGAAAACGGGAGATAACTAAGCCGCGTAATGAGAGCGCGTGTGTTCAGCCCGCCATCTTGCCGGAAACCCCATGTCATCTGCACGCGTGTTGTAGCGTCTGTCATCAACAGGTCATCAAGCGTCGCCAAGGATCCAAAGGAGTCGCTCTGACAGTGAAGCCCGCTCACGCCGCTTAGTGGAGCGGATGAAAACTGCGCTTCGGTTTCTCTTATTCTATTAATTCTATTAAATGAATGTGAAAAATACATAGAAAAACGTGTTTTCCTGAAAATGCAGCAGTATTTGAAATGTTCTCCAGTTTTCCACCAACAGACTCATTAGGGGATCTTCCTCTGGTCACTGATGAAGAGGAGGTGAATCTCAGAGATCAATGTGTCTCATCCTTGTGGACAATAAGTGTATCTGGAGTCACTAAACAACCGAAGACGACACGATTAAATTGGTTCTTGTATGTTTGTCTTTTGAAAGTCAGCAATAGTTGTAGCTTTAAGTTTAAAGTCAACCACACACACACACACACACACACACACACACACACACACACACACTTACCTGTGAGCCACAGATCTCTTGTCTGGTCATGTGAAGGAACTTCTAATTTACTGTTAACCTGAGAGTTTCCAATAAAGCAGTTAAAGTGAGGTTTGATGCTAAGTCTTCATCACAGTCTAATCCTCAAAGAGTGTGTGTTTATCCACTCTCCCATCATGGATTTCACAAGGACAGCTGGTTTTTGGGGCTCCTCGTCTAATGAGAACTATTGAAAGTCAGCAATAATGAGATTGAAATCAGGACGCTGTGATTGAAACATAACTCTTTCTCTCCTGAGCCACTAAGATTGGTGAGATGGTTAGTGTTTTCAACAGGTTTTATCCAGAGCTTTGTGTTAAATGATGAATAAATGTTGGGTTTGAACCCGGACATTCAGGTTTGAAAGGGAGACAACTACCCACTGAGTCACAGAGCCTGAGATGCAAATATGATATTTTTAAGGTCATTTAGATTTGATCTTATCTTAGGTTGAGGAAAAGATGTTCATCATGTCTGTGGGATTTGATCACAGGTCTCTGTTGCAGTGTTGTGATTTAAAGGCACTTATTTACCCATTACACCACTTGAGTTTCTGATAATAAACGTGCTTGATCATCTCTTTATCTTGTTTGTAGTGTAAAAGCAATGAAAAAAAGTTTGAGCAAACACTGATCCTCTCTACCACAGAGATTGTTTTGAACTCAGGGCTGGTTTGGTCTTTTGTATTAGATTTGATTCCTTTTTTTTTGTAGTTCAAACCTCAAGATGTTTAACTTTCTGTCATTGTGGAAAAATACTCAGTTACAATACTTCATGTTCACTGACATTGTAAGGATTTGTAATTATACTCCACTTTTATTATCTGACTAAATAAAAATATCTGTTTAAACTGTTCTAATCTTTATGAAAAACTTTTTTGATTTGTTAAACAGCTTTTTTTTGTCAAGTACATTTCATATTCAAGCTTGTTGTTGCGTTCTTCTGTGGTGATTTTACACCGCTGCAAATTGAGTCTAATGAACATAAAACAGTTTCGCCCTCCTGTGGAGATTTGTGTGAATTGCACTGTCTAATATGAGCGAGTCTAAATCGTGTTAATGCGCTACACTTCTGTAAGAGGGTGAGAGCAGAAAAACATAAGAACTTCAAAACAGAACTATTTTACACTATCTATGTTCCGTCCTGTCTTCTGTTCAAAATTCAAATAAATATATCTGCAAATAAAAACACCAAAACAAATAAAGTCCAATGAATTTAAATGTGTTGCGCCCTCTTGTGGTTATTTTTGTGAATTACAACAATACAAATCGTCTGCAAGAGGGTGAAAGCCGAAAGCAGAAAAATATACTCATAACGCAATGCAACATTAACAGACAATCAGATCGATCTGGTTTTTCCTCTCTCCTGGAAAAATTAATTGTTTGGCAAAGTCTAATTTGTGGTGATTTTGTGTGAAAGCCCTCCTGTGGTGATTTGTGTGAATTACACCGTTGCATATCAAGTCTAATAAAGATAAAAGTGTTTCGCCCTCCTGTGGTGATTTGTGTGAATTACACCGTTGCAAATCGAGTCTAATAAACATAAAAGTGTGTGGCCCTCCTGTGGTGATTTGTGTGAATTACACCGTTGCAAATCGAGTCTAATAAACATAAAAGTGTGTGGCCCTCCTGTGGTGATTTGTGTGAATTACACCATTGCATATTTCGCCCTCCTGTGGTGATTTGTGTGAATTACACCGTTGCAAATCGAGTCTAATAAAGATAAAAGTGTTTCGCCCTCCTGTGGTGATTTGTGTGAATTACACCGTTGCAAATCGAGTCTAATAAACATAAAAGTGTGTGGCCCTCCTGTGGTGATTTGTGTGAATTACACCGTTGCATATTTCGCCCTCCTGTGGTGATTTGTGTGAATTACACCGTTGCAAATCGAGTCTAATAAACATAAAAGTGTTTCGCCCTCCTGTGGTGATTTTCGTGAATTACACCGTTGGAAATTGGACTGTAAAAAAAAATCTTATCTGAAATCTAATAATTTAACATCTGTGGAAAGACAAAATAAATTAATTATCAGATTCATTATCACTCTTCACTCAAAATTCACAAAAGAAGTTTTCATTATAGTTATTCATCATCATCATCATCATCATCATCATCATCATCATCATCATCATCATCATTTCCCCATGCATGATTGTTTTCTGTTATTTTTGCCCATTTCTGTATTTTATGAGTAATTATACAATTACATTATAATCTTTTTTTGTTAGAAACATTTAAATTCGATGCGTTTTCATGTTTGTTTGTTTAATCCAGGATTAAACCTGTCTATGGTTTAATCACCGACAAGAGCCCGTGCGCGATGTAAAGCGCGCGCTTTGATGACGTCACTGGAGTGAGACAGCAGTGCAGCTGTGTTTGTCCGCTGTTAGTTTAGTTTTCCTGAATTGTGTCGTTCGTCTGAAATTTCCCTGAAGATATTCTTTATACGTAGGTGAGATGCAAAACAGATCGCCTTTCTGCTTCTGTGGGTGGTGTCATGTTTTAAATGATTTCTGTTTCTGCTTTTGAGTCTTGTTGAATGTTCATTTCCTGTTCGATCAGAGATCTTATATTTACATTTAATCTGCACTAAAACACTTAAGCATTTGAACTACATATACACAATTATATAATCTGCAGTGCGGTATACTAACTGCACTATACTGAGATATTATTATCATCTATAATGTTCTTTGACTGTGTGTACGTTAAAATGATGCGTGTGTAAAAACATGAGACGTATGCTTCCTGGTATTGAGTCAAACACAGTGTCAAAGTGTGTAAGTGGAAGAGACAGGAGGAATGTCATTGAACAAGACCTTTGATCCGACCATAATGCCATAAGTAGATTAACTGAGATTAATAACAGCCTTGATTAGTAAGGAATTGTGCATTTGTTTTTTCAGTGTTTGATAATCTGGTACAGCATTTTCTAAACATGCATGCATGTATCAATAAAATACTCTTTATATTTCTTTATTACTTTTTTTGTCATGCAGCTGAAACAAAATGACGTTGCAGTGGACTGCGGTCGCTTCCTTCCTGTATGTGGAAATTGGTGTTCTTGTCATCTTCTGTCTACCTTTCGTCTCTCCGCAAAGGTAACATGTTCCAGAGCCATGAGCCCGTCTAATCCATTTGTATGTTTGCCGTTGTCCACTTGCTCTTACTGATGTCCACGTTTGCAGATGGCAGAGGATTTTCAAATGGAGCATCTGGAACCGTCTTTCCCAGTTCTGGAACAAGGGCTTTCTCACCATGATAGTAATCCTCATTGTTCTCTTTCTTGGTATGTCATGTTCTGTTTTTAATGCTATGTCGTCTTAAAGTGAGATTAGAAATGACCCAAGTTAACCCATCTGTGCTGTAACCTGCCGCAGACGCCCTGCGTGAGGTGAGGAAGTACTCGAACGCTGACCAGTCCAAAGATGCCAAACTGCACCCCAACATGTTTGACCACATGCACATGAAGCTCTTCCGAGCCCAGAGGAACCTCTACATCTCTGGCTTCTCGCTCTTCCTGTGGCTGTACGCGATCTTACACGTATGACATGGACCGCTGGCAGCTTGTCTTGTAATATTGACCTTATATTGGTGCTCTTTCTCGCAGTGTCATGAGGAGAGTCATCACTCTGATTAACCAGTTGGCCGTGGCCCTCGGCACCAGTGCTGCTCTGCAGACTCAGGCTGAAAGCGCCAACAAAGCTGCCAAGAAATACATGGAGGACAATGAGATGCTCAAACAGGTTTAAAGCCTTTACCTCATTTTGTGTTCCCGGTCTGATTAGGCTATATTATCACCAAATATTGGGTGCAATCTTTTTGTCAACTTGGTTTTCTTTCAGTTAGCACAAGATTTGTATTTCTTTTTGAAACTGATTGATCGTAGACCTCATTGATCTGAGCTTATGCACCTCCGGCCCTGTTTACACCTGGTATTAAGATGTGTTTTCATCAATCTGATCACAAGTGGACGACACTAAGTGCAGGTGTAAACGGGGTCTTAAACGTTTTGAGCTTGTCCACTTTATCACATTCAGAGCTCGTCGAAAACACATTACCGGATTGCTTTCGTAGTGTAAACGCTCATTTGAGGAATTTGAGAGGTCTGGAAAACAGACATATTTACAAAGAGGTTCTTGAAAAGTGCTTGACTTATTTAAATACAATATTTGATTTGTTTTTTGTTTTTTTTGGAAAAACCAAAATACAATCTTTTCACGCAAAATTAAGACTGCAGCCTGTCTGATAAACCCCCCATCAGACCTTTTCTCGATACGAAGTATGCCAACATTATAATATAAAATATTGTTTAGATGTTATTATATTTTAATATTATTTGAGCAATAACCATTATAAACTTTGTATTTGATATATATTATTAAATACGTTGCAAGTTGTATTTTGGATGCCTTATATCTGTAATTTGAGTTTTAAAAAATACTAAAGATATTGTTTGATAAGTGTGATCTCTAATTTTTTTGTCCTTGTAAACCAAAAAACTAGTGCTAGAAAGTCCTGTAATTTCTTTGTACAGTATCTGTAAGACCCTGGACTTGGACATGTGTTTATTCATGCTCATGAGGAGGAATTAAATCAATGAGAAATCCTTCTAAAAGACCCTTGAGTAACAGAAGGACAAACCGTTGTCTTCCTCAGGCACTGGTGGATCCTAAAGGAGAAGGAGGGAAGAAACAAGATACAGAAGAGAACAAACTCCTGAAGAAAGAGATGCAGAGACTGACAGAGGAGCTTCAGAGCAGAACAGATGGTGAGCACAGACACTCGACCCCTGTCCTAGATTACACTAGCTACGTTCACATGGACACTTTTTGGTTCAATCGGAATTAAATCAATCCGATTGATGAATCCGAACACTGTTTACATGAACGATAAATAACGGGTTGATGTGCGCGTTTATATGTCACAAGCTTCAAATCGGAATTGATTTTTCGACATGCGCACACTGCACGGATATACCGCCGCTGTTCACGCATAACCATTCTCCTCTATTGGTTCTTTATTTGTTTTAAACAGCAGACTTAATATTTCTCCGTCTCTGGTCATGATTTGGAGACAATGAGCATACGAACCGTTTTGCCGCTGCTTATTTATCACGCAGTAAAACCCCGCGCCCAAAACCAGTCGTCTGTGGATGAGAGTCTGAAACAAGGACTGGTGGGACGTTGTCCTGCTTCACTTCACAGTGAAATGAGAATTTTAGAATAACGGGACAGCCATTTAGATCATCGGTTCCCAACAGGGGGGTCGCGGCCCACAAGGGGGCCTCAGCGAGCTCTGTGGGGGGTCGCGTCATATTTTGAAACGTTTTGAGCAATGAGCATTAAATAAAAGTCCTTAACTTTTTTTCTGTTCAAAATTTATATAATGAGCGAGTTCATCATGAATCCATTTTCCAATCCGTGTTTTTGTCTTATCCTGAACCACTATGGTACTCCTATAATAAGTGTTTACATTGGGACTATTTTACACTGGTTTGAATCGCTGCCGCTGCGGAGTAGCCCAGTACCTGCGTGACTCGTCATAGACGTACACAGAGAGATGTAGTTCCGGCTACAATGTTCTTCCGAAATACGCATTATTCTGTTAATAAACGCAAGTTTACTATCGCTCGCTATTGCGCCAAAAGCGTAAAAAATAAAGCCTCACATTGATAAAGCCTCACATTGATAAAGCCTCACAAATAACATTCAAGTATTGAGGCCCCAGACAGCAGTCATTTAGTAATAGCCTATATTCTTTCTTTTTTTTTTACCTACACACCCGTGTGAATATTTTTGTTTTTGCATTTCAAATAAGGCCAATATATAGGCTTCTCCTAGGCTTACATTTTTAAATTACGAAGGGCCTACTGATGTTTTTGTTATTGTATTTTCAATATTATAGGTCATTATTTGTGCATAAACTGGTTATAGTAAACATACCGTTTGTTTGAAAACAACATATTTTGTCATCCTTGCTGCAAGCTTACAAGAGCGATGATATCATTAAATGTGAAGGGGGGCCCTGAAATGTTTTCTTGGGAAAAAGGGGGTCTCAGACTAAAAAAGGTTGGGAACCACTGATTTAGATGACACTTTATTCAACAAGAGGAACGGCTCGTTCTGTGCGTCATACGTCATTACGCTATTTCAACGTCATTGCACATGCGCAGTTCCTTTCAGTTTCTGTTTTCAATCCAATCAAGCGTTTACATGTTCTCTCGATCGGATTACAAAAGGAGAAAACCACCCCTTTCAATCGGATCGAAATTCCAATTGGATCGAGCTCAATCGGATCGATTAAGGTGTTTGTATGAAGGTTTTTTAGTCCGATTGAGACATCAGTCCGATTAATAGGGTCCATGTAAACGCAGCTACTTACAATCAAATGAATCATCTGAAAAACATCAGCTCTATCGGTTACAGCTGTTTGCTTTTCTGTAGCTCTGAAAAAGTCCAAGTCGGATTTAGATGCCATGAAGAAACAAACTGAAGGACTAACCAAAGAATACGACCGTCTCCTTCAAGAGCACCAGGAGCTTCAGGTAAGACCAACCGTATGATATTATACAAGCAGACATTAACTAAAACCATAAATATATGGATTTAGTTACTAACATTTTATTTGACTGTGTCCTTGATACATATGTGAGATGTACCAGTAAATTATGCATAATTACATGCAACTAACTAACCCTAAACCAAACCCTATTCCTAACCCTATAAGTATACATTGATAGTTAATATCACTCAGTACCTAAATGTATAATTACACTGTAACACGGATTCCTTAGAATAAAGTGTAACCGAGTATTCATTACTTGACGTAAACATAAACTGTAATAAAATAAAATAAACTTTTTCAGCTAGTTGCCAATGTAACACTCATTTTCATTTAGTTTAACCTCAGTAATTTCATTTACTTCTAGAAGCATTAAAACAACCTTAATTTATATTAAAAAGTAATAATGTCAAAAACACAATAAAATTACTAAAACTTTACAATTAAAATGAAAACAAAAAATAAAAACAATCTTTCAAAATACTGACACAAACTATAACAGAATCTTGATACTAAGATAAAAATGCAAAGTAGTATTGGCAGATATGTTAAATCTATATTGTTTTGCATGTTTTAAACAACAATACTGTATGAATACTTCCATGCTTCAACCTTCAAAATATTAAAATGAACAGTAGATGAGTAACAGTTTAGTCATTTATAAAATCAGACAAATAATTTATAAATGACACTGTGATGTGATCTGGGAAAACCCACCACATGGTGAAATTTGACCTATTACAGGTTTTGATACCATATGAAAGCTGTATCAAATCTGTTTTTATTTTTTTCATAGCTTGTTGTTAGCAAAAGTTATGTTTATCTGAAGTTGGCTAATGGCTATGATTTTCAGGAACGGAATTTTGAGAAAAACAGGTTTAATTAACTGTCACCGTCCTGCTAGCGAGATGCTTGGCATAGTGATGCGCGGGTCGGCTTTTTTTCCAACCTTTATTTCAGCCTGAAAGTGCTTGGAAACAGCGTCCTGTAAACTTGTCCTGTAAACATCATCCTTGCAACAACAGACGATTATGAATACGAACCATAAATCTGGTCATATTAATAAGATAATAATCATATTCAACATTTACAAAGCAGCGTTTGTATTCATCTAATAGGCTAAACAATTTTTTATTTCTTAGACCCCCCACAAATATGTCTTGACATACTGGAAATGTGGAAATGCCCGTTTTGTGGCTCTCCTGTTTGTATATTTTTCACACGAGTTGCACTTCACGTAGCCGATACTGTCTCCTGCTGCAACTATTTCTGAGAACCGGTCCCAAACATTAGATTTAGCAGCCTGACCTTTTTTTCTTTTAATTATGTGAATTCCCGACGTCAATTTCTCCCGCACCTCTTCTTCCATCTTCACTTTTATTTCTCCGCTCTTGTTGTTGTGGCTGCGCTGCGCCGCTTTCGTGACGTGTCATGTGACGCCAAAGGTTTGGGGAAATCACACAAGTTACGTTGCTACGGCATTCGTATTGTAACCTTATCAAAGAACCTAATAAAATATGAAAATAAATATTCCCAAATATTTAATATAGGCTGGAAATTGCACGCAACGTACATGGATTTAAAAAAAAAAAATTGCTTTAATAACCCGCCCCGCAAATAAAGTGACAATTTCTTGCCCGCCCCAACCCGACCCGCGCATCACTAGCTTGGCACTCTTTTTTTATTGCCTTTTTTCATATCACATATTTTATGTGTATAAATAATACACTATGTCCATTATGACATAATTTAGGGCACTGACATCCCCAGGAATTAGCAGATTGAGGCGAGCAAGATCATTTTAGTTAGCAGCTATTTCAGACTCCGTTCTCGTTTTCCATCTCGACATAACGTTATAAAACTGTCGTTAGTTTAAACAGGATTAGCGCGAAATGCACACTCACACACCTTCACTGTACACGGACAGGTATGGGCGATTTTTTTTTTGTCGGGCGTTAGAGAAATGGTCGCATTAGAGAGAGTATTTTCAGCTTGCCACTATAAATCGCTATTTTTCTGCACTAAACAAGGGAATTTTGCCAAGATATTTTCAGAGATAAGAGACCAGATGTTATAGAAAAATAATTTAAAGAAAAAAAAAATCTTGACAAAAAACTGACATTTTTTGATCTTCCTGAAAACGGCTCAGCGCGACATTTGACGGGTTTTCCCAGATCGCATCACATATAGTCTCACCAAAATAGTGTGCATCCCGACAAAATAGTTATT
Source organism: Tiaroga cobitis (assembly GCA_030578255.1). Classification (NCBI taxonomy): domain Eukaryota; kingdom Metazoa; phylum Chordata; class Actinopteri; order Cypriniformes; family Leuciscidae; genus Tiaroga; species Tiaroga cobitis. The sequence goes on from CM060594.1 coordinate 40,705,212, forward strand.
TGTGCTAAGGAATTTGACATGACAAAGAACAAAACAAAATCCTTGTTAACAACTTTCCTTTGTCTCTTTTCTAGAATCAGCCGGACAATGGAGACAAAAAGGATAACTAGGCAAGTGGACACAATGGATACCTGTATGATAATCACTCACCTGGCAGCATGACATCACATCCTGTCAGGTTACATGCTCACCACACATTTGTAGTTGCGGTTTGGCTTTGATACACATCTTTGTTTTGATGTTCTGGCTGATGCGGGGCAGTGCTGTTTTTTAAGATCGTCTCCAAAAAACTGTATCCGCACACTCGTTTTATTGAGGTTATTTAGTGAATAAGCCATATTAGACTGATGTTTGCATGTTGCATTGCTTTACCTCATGTTGCTTTCATTCGCCTCTGCTTGATTCTCTCCCTCGTTTCATTTGAAAGTGCATATTGATCCAGGCTGTCGTGCAACATCCAGAAACTTCCCACAAACAGACTTGCAAACAGGAGTCATAGTAGCTGTAATATTAGGAATGCTTCCTGAAGTGCTTTTCAAGCATATTTTCACAGCAATATCACCAACAGAAACAAGTCCGTTGACACAAGTGGAACATACATTAGAGGCTGCATTAGTCATTTAAATCAACTTTAATTAAGAAGAATAAAACCGTATACACATAAACAACAGAAAATAATAAGTAAACGCGTCACAGTGAGACCATTTCCGGGCAGAGCAAACAGTCTGGTAGTGAGCGGTTAGTGTGTTTGTTCTGGAGTCTGGAGAGGTAGGTCAGTTACACCTGAGTTCAGTCACTGTTAGTTGTTAAACAAATGCAGACACCACAGAAGAGAGAGATCCATCATTTTGAGAAATTTGAGGTAGCCGTTTCTGTGCTATTGATACAATTAAATCTCACAAAACATGTCTAGGCCATATTTCACCACAAAATTAAACCTTTTAAAAAAACCAAACATTTTAATTGTCTCAATTAAGCACATTTTCCCTTCAGTTAAGTAAAAGATTATGTAATACATTGATTTGTGTAATGCAGAACCTAATAAAACAAATGCCCAGATGCATTACCGTAATTAGAATTATTTTCTTCATGCAAAATATAACGTGCAATTTTGATTTTAGGAGTAAATCTGAACTGGACATGTTTTTGTGGTTTACTCTGTTTTTGATGAAGTCTGAATATTTTATTTAATTGTTCACCTATTCTAGTCGCAGAACAACAACCAACATTTTACAATGAAAACATTTAGACTTATGGGAAGATTAAAAGACTGAAAATTACCCTGCGCTGTGAGGCATTAAAAAAAGCTAAATCTGTCATCTAAATATTGTAATGTGATTTCTTTTACTTTATTTACTAAGAATAAGCAGTCACCCACCGTGTGGGTGTTCGAAACCATGCTGTCGATGCGCCGTTTATGATGCACAAATCTTCCACACTCGCTTCCTCTCCCTCGCCTGTTTGTCTGATGCGACCCTGAGCAGCACTCGAGAGGGGGAGGAGACAGGAACATTAGGAGAATACCTAAAATTGCTATGCAACTCTTTGATTAGAAATGTTATTTCTAGATTGTATGGTTGGCCGATTGCTGACTTGGTTTGAAATGTCTTAAAAGGGGGATTGTTTATGCTTTTACTGTAACGGTATCTTCCTGTCAAATGTGGTCAAATATAGCTTTTCTAATAATATTGTAATATTCTTCCAATGGGTGCAAAATCACCTGCTTAAGTGCCTCAGTGAGTTTACATTTTGCTGTGATTGTATTTTCACGATTAAAGTGAAGAACGGTACTGTTGTCATTGATGATTGTGCATCTTTCTTTTTAGTAAATAATTTTATTTTGAAAAGAATGCATCTAATCTTTCACATAAATGCATTTTTTTTTTTTTTTACTTTACACATTATCAGGATATTCACTTTTAAGTATACAAAAACATCAGCAAATAAAATGTACTGCCTAACGTAAAAGCAAGTAATAAATGCCACTCGTTTTATTTGCCTTACAAGTCACAAATAAAAATCCTTTCCTTGGTTGTGGACAAAGGAACATTTTCTCCAGCTGAAACCAGACAACGATTTATACAAGTATATAAAAGAATAATTATTTGCAAATTTGAGGAACAATTGATTGAACAACCTGAGAATAGACCATGTTGACCTTTTCTTTCTCGCGCTTTTTGTGGGGTTTTTTTTGGCACAGGAATGCACCCGTTCACACGTAACACACACGCACAACATTTCTCACAGTGACATTGCACAACATCGATCATGAAGATGATTACTTACACACCCATGGTGTCACGCACCTGTTTGCAAGCCCACAGTTCTGGACTGTTCCTCATAAATGGGAGGAACTGCTGTCAGGTGACATGTAAAAGCACAATGGTGAGCGTTTCGTTAACGGCACGCTCCCTTCCTGACAATACGTTACAAACAAATGAGATGCAATTTGACATCCACCAACATACTCAACCTATAGCCTGCATGGCAAAGCCTATCTATATTAAGCACACAGTGTTGTGGTCAACTGTTTCAGGCATCTATCTGTGTGTATGGCAGAAGAGAAAGTTACAAGCAGACGTGGTCATGTACCCGATGATGGCTTAAATGAGAGGAAATCCAATGTTTCGTTTCCTCTAGTAGGCCGTCTGACGTTAAGATACTTCTAAAACCATCTTTGCGTTAAATCCAAACAGGTTTGGTAGTAAAGACATTCTTTTTTTTAACCCAAAACAGCATGTACATTCAAAAAATAGTTCTACTATATCAAAACAACAGATTTTTTTCTTACTTCACATCATTTACATGGGTCCAATAGAAAGTGTAACTCGTATAAACAGGCCCTGTTGCTCCCTGCGCAGGCGAGTACGTTGTGCGTCACAGACGCGTCTCCCGTTCTGGGTCGTAATCTGTGGTTCGCGGGCTTTGGTCCAAGTTACCGCTGTTGTTTTCTTCTTTCCTGAGAGCCTGCAGTTCTCCGGCCGCGGCTCCCGTGTCTCCGTTTGCGAGTGTGTTGCGCTCTTGCCTCTGGACGTGCCGTCGTAACACCACCAGCCCAAGCACGCACAGGAAGAAGGAAGCTGTCCGTAAGCCCAGCGTCAGGCCCAGATATGCTATCCTGAGCAATGAACAGACAAAACACAGGATAATCACATGACCACAATTACACACATGGACATGAACACATTTTTAATGACCCTACAAGTTTGATCCATCAAAATATGAGGAAAATATTTGAGATTTTTTAAATATTTTAAACAAAACACTAAACTTGGTTACACTGTAAAAAATATCCTGTAAAATTTGCGCTCTGGCTGCAGTGATTGCCAGAGATTCACCGTAAGAATACTGTGACAATGTTTCCAGTTTTATAGGATGCCTGTATGTAATACCCACATATTTCATTAAGTGATACAATGTTAATATATCTACACTGTAAAAATGTTTTTTTTTGTAATTTTAATAGGAAAATATTGTAATGCTACAGTAAAAACATTAGTTAAACTAACTTGTTTTATCATCACATTGCATGTAATTTGATGGTTTCTGCAAATAAAAACTATGAATTAACATATAATTTACGATAAGAAGTCCCTGTGTTACACATCACACAATTACGGAAATGAAAAAAAAAAAAGATCCAATGTTCAAAGTTATAGTTAGCTATTAAAAATACATTTGGCATGAAGGTAAGTGTTTATGAAAAGTATCGTATGTGCAACTGAGTTGTAAACAAACATTTCAGTTTTTATTTGAGTGTCATTCTGAGTAATTGACTATTGGTATCGACAGAACTTTTGGATGAGCCCAAAACAAGTTAGTAGTGTTTCTACTTCTACTTATTACAACCCTACACAGCACAGCAAACACAAGTGAATCCAGCAGATACCTGTAGGCAGTCGTGTTGTATATTCGACAGGCTCCTCTTCCGCCACATTTCTTGTGACCCCATTTCAGACAAGTGGTGTCTATGATGGCTCCAAAGTATATAGGAGCTGGAATTCCAGCTGCAGAAGGAAAAACATTCAATACGAGATACTATTTGCATCACTCTTGCTTCAAAACATATCATCATTCATTGCCACTGTGACAACAAAATAATTCAGCAGAAACGTCAATGTCAGCAGCACCAAACACCAAAGCGTCTCTCACCTAGAGTACGTGTTGTCAACGTGTGAAACCCCAAAGCTAAGGACTTCAGCTGAGGTCTGATGCATCTGTTGATGAAACAAGAACGGCTAGATTATCCTTTTGGAATAATATGAAAAGTTCGACAGACTTACAAGAAATATGACATATCGGTCTCACGTGGTCTCATAAATAACTGCTTTTGCAAATTATTCAGCTTGCAAGGTGCTGTGTTGCAAAAAAGTTCAAGTTATATCCATTTTTATGCCTGCACAGAAGTGGCAGAAATTTTATATACAATTACAATAAATTAAAAATAAAAATATATATTTTTTTAAAATAACATTCATTGAGGAGTTGAATGATTAGGCCAGTAACATTTATTATAAAAAGTAACGGGTTAATCAAATAAAAGTAGGGTTGATTTTGTTTTTGGTATGAACCCTAACATTTATGACAGTAATGAAGTGAATGTTGAACAAAAGAGTACATAATGATTTCTATTGAATTGAGCCATTAGACAAGCATTACTAGGCATTACTTTATCCACAGTAAACGTTTGTTCAGCATCCATGCTAACCCTTTGAAATAGCATGCACTGATGCATTGTGCATAAAGACCAGGAACATTTACTATGAAAATAAATACAATGTAGGTTGAATTTATTTCACACAACTTTTATGACGGTAACATTGCTAAACAGAAGAGAACAGTATGGTTTCTACCTCACAACAGCAATATGCAGATTACTTTATCCAAAGTAATTGCACTGATCAAAATTAATAGGCAAGACAAGTAGTTTGTTTAGGCATGGGTTGTATGGAATTACAAACCTGCTCACATATTTTCAAAAGCACATAACTATAGAATCAATGATTGCGCATCTGAACGCCGTCAGCGTTAATCACAGGTTCGCGTTTAAAGTCTGATCATTTCGACGGAGGTGAATCAATCAAAATTAACTTTAGCTGGAAATAACATTATTCAAGAACCGCTATAAAGCCAAAACAATCTCTGTTACCTTAAATTATATGTTTATCTCTGTAAAGCTGCTTTGAAACAATCCATTGTTAAAAGCGCTATATAAATGAAGATGACTTGACTTAATTACGTCTTCCCTTAAAAGCTACAGACGTGCAGGAATTTTTATTTCCCCAAACTGCCGCTAACCTAATATAGCCCGAGGGAGGCCGAGCATTCCAGCGGCGTCAGCCGACTGAGCTTTGGGGAAGAGCTGACAGTCCTCAGTGCTAGAGCTTTTCCTTTTAAGACAAGTCTGATTACCGAACTTCACAAGTGACCATAAACCTGTCTCGACTGATTTTGCATTCAATCGAGCGACAGTTTTGACTGGCCAACAGCCCTCGACTAAGCCGTGGAATAATGAGGGGGAAATCACATTAGCACTGCCGGCACAAGCAGTCGGTTATCATCTGTAATCTGCTTGAACTGAGGAAAACTAACACATGACTGGACGACCTTTCTGTTTTCAGCAAATGTTCACTTTCACAAGATATGTGCAAAGCCGGGACAGCGCTTGTTGTGTGCGCTTCGTATAAAAGCGTCTGCCAAATGAAAAAATATTCAAATAAAATCATAAAAAGGCCTGGCTAACATCAGACCACGTCCCATTGACATTAGTGCTGTAGCGGCGCGTCACATTTTTGAGTCGACACTTCTTTATTTATTTATTTTTTGCACCGTTCCCGGCGGTACAGCTCGCCACACACACGTGGGAGACCGAAACATTGCAGAATGGAGGACGAAGACAACTAGAAGGGTATGTGCTTTCCATTAAATGAATCACGCACAGTAAACAAACCCTTAAAAAAAACTTTGCAATTTAGACGCGCAAACTGGGTGCCGGTGCGGTGAGACGTACATGCTCGGGCAGATTCGGCTTGAAGTGGTTCATCCTCGGACGCGGCGCCGCGCGCGCTGTTGCAAAAAACACAGCCAAGCGAAATGGGGTCTTGCGCACCCAACCTTCGCGCTCGTGCGGACTTTACTCCGTGTCAGCGCGCGCTCTGATCGGTAAAGGGGCACAGACCTCTCCCGAATCATCTCCAGCACTCAGCCTCCGAAGCACCACTAACTCCGCCTCCGTTTCCCTCATAAGCTGATATTAGTATTTAAACATTAGATGATAAAAAATGTTTGTAAATATTTTAATAACACTGTTTTGGCGGTTATAGAGTTCTAGTGACGGTGTTCAAATACATAACATTAGACGTTAGCCAGCTTATAGTATCATGATTCAGTACACTAGTTCGTAGGCTATTTATTTTTAGATACATTATGTTTTTTTATTAATCGAGCAGCAGAAAAATAATCGTTGTATTAATCGCCCAATTAGTCGTTAGATTAGTCGACTAATCGATAAAATAATCACCCGATTAGTCTAATCTAATCGTTTAATTAAAGGGACACTATGCAGCTTTTTTAGCTTAACTGAACAGCTTCAGAGTTATTGAAATGGTTATATAACTTCTTTCGGGTTGAATGGTGGGCGTCTCGACCCCCCCTGGTGCCTGTGAGCGCAAAAACCTCACTTGCAACTTCGGTGCGGCGGGCCGCCGTGCTCAGTGTCAGGAAGTATCGCGTGATATCAGCTCTCGCGATGTAACATATTCCTTTACGGCAACTGCACACATACACACAGGAACAAGGTATAGATGGATGGAGTTTGTCACACTATCGTCATGGCTGAGCCGGCATATAAGATGCAGAAAGCTAGGAAAGCATTGTCGGAGGAACAGAGAAAGAGGAAACGGCAGACTGACCGAGCGAGGAGTCGGACACGAGCATAGGCATAATTTGCGGGTGTGTTATGTCCCCATTGAAACCTCTCGCGGCACGGATGTACCATTACAAACAAATAAAACATCTCCAGGTAACTCTAGTAGAGCATTCATTTCGTTTGTTTGTTAAATAAGAGGCGATCTGAAATGTGTTATTTTTTAAATCAAGTGACCAAAGTGCTCGTTGCCTCTGCGATCAGTGGTGCAGATAAGTTACAGTGTTCTGTTGTGACGCGCGCTCTGTCTTCACCATAGACTGCACACGGAGGCGATGGTGAAATCACAAAACCTAATGCACAAAAAACATGTCCCTGCTTGAAATTCAACCACTAATAAACAATCGGTTTTGATGAGGAAAATAAACTATACTACTAGTACCGATTAGAACCCAGAACCTCTGACACACTTGGCAAAAGTTCTGCCTCTGGACCATTAAAGTTCATGGGATAATTGTCGGATCTATGTATTTAATCACGTGAAAATTCTCACCACTAACAACATATATTATATCTCATTAAACGACAAATTAAACACAATGTACTATTGTATACTATGTAATAGGCCATGTCACGCTCTGAGTGATTGGTATTTACGACAGTAACGTTAAATTTAAGTACTCCACAGCAACTCTAGGGGTCGCTGTTTGACAAAAACGGGATTTCTGCATAATGCCCCTTTAATAATCGTTTACCCCAGCCCTGATTGACATTGAGACGTGGTCTGGGAACCATATGTTCATTTTCTCGTATTTGAGGCGTGCTTTACGAATGCCCAGAGCCGTTTATTGGGTGCTACGAATGTCTATCAAATGCGCCTGTACGTAGCTCATAGCCAATCGTTTCAATTATACCAGATGACGTATGTAGAGAGGAAGAAGACGATGGGTCAGAGATTTATTTGCGTTCTAAACTACTTAGAACAATATCTAAGGCTACATGGAAAGGTAACTTCGCTTCTGCTGCCATGTTGGATCCATAGGTATAAACAAACTGCTTCGGTGTGTCACATAGACGTCGTCATCGTCTTGCTGCTCCCTCCCCGTTCTGTGATTGGCTGAGGCAAAAATTTGGTCCATGGTATCCAGACTGCCTAGCAGCGTGAATAAAAATCGCGCTGCGCAAAGACAGTATGGGGAAACCCAGGCTAAAAAAGGCCATGAATGAGAACTGGGGTGTTAATATGAGGTTTATTTCCATTATTCCACGTCTGAAGTGAGCTGTAAATCATGGCCAGATATTCACCTGATGAGCAGCATGTATCCCGGCGTTCCGCCCAGTGAGATGATAAAGGAAGTGATGACAGACAGAGCCAGGAAGTAGGGGAAGACTCGATTGCAGCTCTCCCTGTTGTTGCATTGGCCCACGCTGGCCGTTTGATTCCTGACTGCCACACAACTGCACTCCTCGAACACCTAAAACACAAGCCACACCTTATCAATTGCTATGCGGAGAAAAGAATTGCAGAGAGGATGCTTATATTAGATACACTTTTTTAACATTTACATTTCCCCTAAATAATTGATGCAAATTGTTAAAAGCTTAACAGCATCTAAAAATATTGATACATTTTCCATATGCATAATAAATGCTTAAGTCATGCTTTAGTTTAGACTGTTTGGCAACAGTCTGAAAGGAGAGGACAAAGACACTGCATATAACAGATGCTTGAGATATGAATTGGACACAGGATGGGAGGGAGGAAAAGGCTGTACCCCAGCCTTTTAGATGCAATGAAACTTCACAATATTTAGACAGAACCAACCAGGTTTGCACTCTCAAAGAGAGACTGGGAAGGAAGTTTCAGAGAAGGTCCGAAAATTCAAAATAGCCTTTGAGCTGAAGACAAACAGGTTGTGCACACCCTTCAGAGAGCGCTGGGAACACCAGAGTTCAAGGCATAGGGAACACAACACATTGTCGCTCACATTCTTTGTAGAGATGGGACAACAAACAGGCGCTATTGTTCCGAATCACGCTCTCGGTTCAGACGCCGCGCTTACCGTGTCTTTTCCAGAGCCGTGGGACGTCCGGCATCCAGCCAGGCACGGGGAGACGTAGGTGAGCCCGTTGTCGCCGCACACGGGGTCCCAGTTTGCTTCAGGACACTGACAGCCCGCGTTGCAGGTCGCTAGCAGAGAACTGTCCACTTTGTAAAGACTTTCCGTCCTGTATTCAAAGGACAAGGAGCAGTTCTTAGTTTATCCAGCTTTTATCATTTTGCTAATAAATACACTACCAGGGAAAAGTTTGGATTCATTATGATTTTTTTGTTTGTTTTTGAAAGAAGCTCAATAAGGCTTTGATCAAAAATACAGTGAACATACAGTAAACATATCATTTATTCCTGTGATGGATTTTGATCAGAAAAACGGTTTCTATGAAAACTGTTTTCTACATTGATAATAATCAGAAATGTTTTTTAAGCAGCAAATTAGCATATTATAATGATTTCTGAAGGATCATGTGACACTGAAGACTGGAGTAATGATGCTGAAAATTCAGCTTTGATCACAGGAATAAATTACATTTTACAATACATTAAAATAGAAATGGTATTTTAATTGTAAAAAAAAATTACTTTGTTTTTCATCAAATAAATGCAGCCATGGTGAGCCTTTTTAAAGAGACTTCTTTAAAAAACAAAAAAATCTTAATTATTTCCAAATGTTTCATACTGGTCAGTAAAAAGATCAGCGCTGTTCTGTACTCCAGTAATACAGGAATGCAATCAATTATTTTTTACTTTTTCTGAAGATGAAAATCCACTTTGATCAGGAGTCAAATCAAAGACGCACGTAAGAAAGTAACAAGTAATCACATTTTTTTTCTTCAAGACTAATAACTTTTTAAAAAATCATTTACATGAACACATAGATTGGAGTAATTTGAATCTGAAATGTAAGACTGACTAACCCTTGGCTAACCCTTGCTAGTTGGTTGGACTAGTACTAGTTCTTAACATAAAGCTTGTGTGCAACTGGCCCCAGATCTGAACCCAAGTACAAACTGCAAGCTTCATCCTACCCATTGTACGACCTGGTGATGCCGGCCACGTTGGCATTCTCACATCCCATGGCGAAGAAGAAAAGAGACAGGAAATAGCCCAGGAGAGACGTTCCCAGTGCAAACTTGGCTGCTCCCATGATGCTCAGCTTGAACTTCTTCATGATCACACCCCCCGAGAACATTCCCAAGGCTACAGCTGGGATGTTGATAACTCCTGAAAAAACAGACGGCATCAGGAAAACCTGGATCAAAGGACCAGTGTCAGATTTGAAACAAAGGCAAAGCCATGGAATGTAGCTCAGCTCTTCTCAAACACGGTTCTTCTTGTGGTTAAACGGGCCTATTTGTTTTCCCTCCCGTCTTTCTAAACGCTAATGCCATTTCCCCAAATGCACAGCAGTCTCCAGTGTCTGCATACGTTGTGTGCTGATATTATTTTTGGATTTCATTCTCTTTCATATGCAGTAATGGTCCATGTCATACTGTGATTTAACCGAGCTATATAAACCTCTAGATTTGATATCAGAACCAAAGACTAATATTTAACACACATTAATAAAATCCCCCAAAATCCAATCAAAACATAACATAACATTAAACTCTGAGGTCACAGCTGCACAACTGTGATAAATCTGTGCACAGATGCCTATAGAGGAAGACGACGTACCCATTAAGAAGTTCGCCTTGGACGCTGACTGTCCGTAGTGTTGCTCGATGTATTTTGGTTTGTATGTCACCATGCCGATCAAAGAGTTGAACTGGATGATGGTGATGCAGAGATACAAAAAGTAGACCGGGTTCCCCAAAAGGGATCTCAGTGTTGGCAAAAAGTCTGAAAAACATCCAGTAATCTTGTTTACTGAAGAAGTAATCAAAATAAAGTGACTTTGTGCTTAAAGCAACAACACATATCTGCCAATGGGGGTCATAAAAATAAAACTTGTGTTCCCTTTGAAGAATTACATTTATTTTTCTGACCCCACTGGCATATTTATTTTATTTTCAATTAAATTTTTAGAAAATTGCCATATATTTTTGTCTTGCTTTAAGTATAAACTTACTTTATTTTGTTATTTAAAAAACCTGAAGTACCTGAAGTAATTTTGTATTTCAAGTAAATGTATCTTGTTTGAGAATGTTTTGTATTTTTTAGAAAATAAGAAAATTTTTTAGAGTAAGAAAATAATTTCTTGCAGTGTGCTTCTTTAAAATAAATGCCACTTGGTTTGATATTTTGTTAATTAATTAATGCAATGGCATTACGTGGACTTGAAAGTCCAAATGTTTGTTTTTTGTGCACCAGAGATCTGATATTTTAGACATTTACATTTTCTGTGAATTCTAGTTGGATCTAGATGGTTTACCTTTGGCCATTTCTAGGAAGTTTGCTGGCTCATCTGCCTGGTACTTGTTCTCCAGGAGGGGCGAGTCTTTGATAAAGCTGGTCCGCTCTGGAGAATACTTGGCAAGCCGTCTCTCTGGCAGGGGCAAAGACTTGGGCAAGAACCAAAACGGCACGGCCGAGAGCAGGGTGATGAATCCTGCAATTAGGTATCCTAGCCACCAGGCACCTACCCAGCGTGCATCTCCTGGGGTGATGCTAATGCTGTCTGTGAGAAGACAGTCACACACACATGTCAACACGGAGAACACAGACGCTATAAGGCTCACTGCAGCTTGTCACATGTTCAGAATATTTGGGCCAGGCAGACGCAGACTGTGATCCACAGACAGTCTTAGATGTCTCGCTCTCTCCTCGTCATGTACGCTCAGACAGCCTCCATGTTGTGCTTAAGCTGTGCCAGTAGACAGAAATGTTTGCATGTCACATAAACAATGTGCATTGACAAAAAGGAATAGCTCAACTGAATATTTGCCTATCACATTTTTTTGCCACATTAAGCCTGCATTATTTTATTTCTTCTGTGAAACACAAAATCAGATGTTAAGTAGAATGTTCAAACTACTCTTCTCCATTGTCAAGATCTTAAAAAAGAAGATCTTGCATAAAAGAAATCAGCATAAAAGCACAATAAAAGTAGTCTACATGACTGCTGCGCTATATTCCAAGCCTTCTGAAGTCATGCTGTAGTCACCTTAAAGTCATCACGAAATCAAAATTGACAGTTCTTAATTTTTTATGGAATATTGTAGTATTTATTCTAAATGATTTATCCATGCACATCATTATTTTTTTAACATTTACGTTCCCTCGTAATCTTTAAATCACAGTAACTTCCCCTTCCTCTCTTCTCTTCTCTGATGATGTGTTTACTTGTGCCCTACATTTATTTTTGTTGTTCGAGAAGCGTTTCACTTGGATATGCGTCACAACAGGGAAGAAAAGACAACTTCCGTTTAATACTTGCTTTAAATATTTCATGATTGGGTGGCAGAATGAAGTTTGATGTCAATAGTCAGAATATAAAGGCTGCACAGATTTTCAGCAAAACAGCTATGTGACTAACCACAAATATTTTACAAATATTAAAATATGTCAGCATATTAGAATGATTTCTGAAGGATAATGTGACACTGAAGATATGTACGTGTATATTCAGATACAAAACTGTTTTTACAAAATATATTTTACAATATATCAAAATATTACTGTTTTTACGGCGTTTTCTTTTTTTCTTTAAATAATTGCAGCCTTGGTGAGCATAAGAGACTTTTAATTATTCCGAACTTTTAGATGTAGGTGTATTTTATATACTACATAGAAAGACTAGATATTTATCTGCAATCATTAATATCAGTGAACATAGAACTTTCTATAGAAACAATACTCCTGCAATGATTTATGTGTATGATACAGATGTTTTCTGTGCTCTGTTTTATTGTCTCATTAAATAAAATTAATGGCAAAACAATGTTATAGTTTTTATTGGCTGAATATTTATTGTACAACATCTGCCATTATTCCTTAATATTTTATTTTCTTATGGCATAACTTTCCTGCCAAAAGTCTTGACTTTAGGGTGTAACGTACCGCTATATTATCTATGAATAAATGGCCTGTATAATCAGCATGCATTATTACATATACATGCATAAACATTGCCAATGCCAAAAGATTTTTTGTTTGACACACCATGATTCTAACATGCAAACTACACACACAAATCTAATCTTATTGCATGTTTCATCTGATGTCCCCTTTAACCTCTCAGTCTCATTGCATGGTACATCTCATCAAAAACAGCTGTTTGCTAAATCGCAGCTTAACATTTATGAGCCTTTACATCGTCCCCAGTCAAATAAAGAGTGTGTTTGAATGCCAAAAACGCACTCCGATCCAACATACACAGCCTCCACTGCTTTCAAACAAGAAACAACAAAGTTTCGTATTTCCTCCTGCTTTTGTTTGAAATATAAATAAAATAAGAATAATATGAATAAGCTGTATTTCCTCCAGATTTGAGGATAGAAAGAGTCCATTTCACAATGAATTACTTAAAAAAAATAAAAAATAAAAATGAATCACTAGTCTAAGATGAGCCAAAACCACTGGAACCATACCAAATAAATGCATTTTATATTATACTTTTTTTAACTGTTTCTTTTCAAGACAATCTTGCCGATACATGCCTACAAGAGCAGTTCATGCCATTCAAGTCATCTAGTGCAGATGCAACTGAACCCAGTGACTCCTTTAGGAAATAGCGAATCACTTCACTCACCCATGTTGACAAATCCAATGTCCACGTATATCTTGGCACAGAGGGACCCCAGCAGGTAACCGAACACTGGACCGATGACCGATATTGTCTGGACACATCCTGATACATGAATTGATTAGTTGCGGATCTAGTCTGGACTGTTTACTAATGTTTATAATATCTTCATGCATTTAGCCGATTAGAGCTGAACAATAATATAGATACATTTTGCTACAAGCAATCATGCAATTGAGATTTGCTATATAGTACATATTGCTTTACACTTGTATGCTGAACGTATGCGGATAAAGCTGGACATTTTATCATGACAACTCTCTGAAGATTTTTAGCATGGTAATGGATATGACTATGTTAATGTATTTAGTCTTGGCTGAATAGATATGCTACGCTGCCGCTGATGATAAATGCAGTTATTGTAAGTACAGTTACTTCCTACTGCTTATACACGGGTTTCCTGTTTACAAACTTTACAGGGTGCGTGCGCATACCACAGGCAGAAAGCCAGATTGGTGACTGCAACAACCTTAAGTATTGAAGCTTTCCTTATTGTTTGTATTGTTTCTTTATAACTGCTGACTCGATAAAACATGATTTTAGAGATTAAACAGATCCAAATCTGTTTGTCTGTCTTTGATTTTGCAGTGTTACTGTGATATATGTATGAATTATCATGTTAGGCTAGTAATGTAATAGCCAATGTTAGCAGTGCAGCATCTCCTGGACAGCCTGAATTTGCTTATATATAAGTTACGTAACGTTTGTTTTGACTTACAGACACCACCACTATGCTACTAGCCTACACGAAACACGTTTTTTCTGCCTCCCGGTTGCGTGCGCAAGTAGTGATGACGTTGCCGAGAAATCCATGTATACAAACACTGAAACGCTGCTGTGAGAATGTAAGGCCGTGTGTCCACCAAAGCGTTTTTAGCCAGCTGAAAACGCAAGACGCTCTGCTGAAAACGCTTAGCTTTGGACGCTTGAGAGCATTTTGGCAGCGCAGCGTTTTTTCCGTTGAGACGTTTCGTTGCTATGATACAGAATATTCGCAGCACAGTTTACTTGTAACTGATTTCGTAGATAATTTGTTTCATACAAAAAAAGTAATTTTCATCCATTTTGTTCGGTTAGCTCTGCTGGTTGATGTCGTTGTACAGAAATTTTTTTGTAAAAAAAAAAACAGTAAAAACAAACGCCGAGCGCTCGGCGCTTCAGTGTGAAAAAAACGCTCAGCGCCTCGTTACGCTCATGGCGTTTAAAAAAACGCGGCGCTCCCATTGAAAACAATTGAAAACATACGCGAGGCGCGTGGAAAAACGCTTTGGTGGACACACGGCCTAAGACTGCTGCTGCACAACTAGCATATATAAAATAACCCGCATCAGATCTATACAGGTGGAGCTGGGGAAGAGAGAGGCTTTCAGAAGCAGCACACTGCAAACTGCTATAGGGAATGCTAACCAGTCATTTAAATGTTGTGAGCAGCAAGCTCATTGGCTGCAGATGTGACATGAACCAATCAGCTTGTGCCATGTAGTTAACAATGTAAATGTCATCAGGTTGCATTAAACTGCGGCATCTAGAGTTTCATGACAGAACCTGCTATACATATCCAACTTCATATAAAGAGTGGGACGATAATATAAAGTTTGCAACAAAATAAAAAAATCAAGCAGTTGAGATTTGCTTTAAAGCATACATCACTTAACGTGAGTATAATGCATGTATGCGGGTAAAGCTGGATATATTATCCAACTTTATATATAGAGCTGTGTGATAATACAGTTTACATTTTGCTATGATATAAACAACCATGCAACAGAGATTTGAAATATATAGTATATATCTGTGTGCATGCAGGTAAAATAGCATGTGCAATACTTCCCTAATATGCATTCATTAGTTGAGATTTACTATATTGTACATACCCCTTAATGTGAGTGTACTGTATTCAGGTAGGCTTGGAAATACTTTTAGTAGTTGTATGATTTTTTAATGATCTTTATTAATTAATTAATTTGAAGTATTGTGTTAAACAATGAACCATCAAATAACATGCACATATTATATCTGTCCAGCTAAGGTTACTCTACTTAATGTCCCTCACGCTGAAGAGCAGGATTAAACTGTACAAACAAAAATGTAGATGTACCGATGTAGAAGGCTGCATTTTCCTCCAGAGCGTGATCATCGATGTATGAGATTCCCAGAGGTTGCACTGGGGTCTCGCCAATTCCACGCAAGATATTCCCCAGGAAAACGTAGATCCACATGGACAACCTGGACTCGTGTTCGCAACCTGAGAAAGGGGAGAGGCATTTCGAGGATTTGACACATGGCAAAGATACCGAATGAAATGAGACGGGATAAAAAATAAATGATAGATTATTATTATTATTATTATTATTATTATTAGAGAAGCATAAACAAATAAAGACTGTATGAAACCATATGAGGCTGTAGACTACAGTGATACCAGCATATGTTAGTCCTTAACAGGTATCTCATCTAGTTTAACCAGCAAGACTCCCATTTTCCAATCTAACCGAAGCAGTAAGTGTTAATGTACCTGGGCTCGGTACTGAAGAAGTGCTTGGACCTGTGGACAGAACGCTAACAGACCTCATTGGACACGGGGAGAGGATACTGGTTGAGTTCACTGACGATCGAATCGAGGTTTCAAACTTGTAGCTGCATATAAAATATCAACAATTCAGTAGCAGAAATCAGAGACCTTGTCACCTGATAACAATACGATTTAGCATTTTGGGTAGCATAAGCTGAACACTGCAGTATATTACAACTTACACCTGAACAAACAGTGAATCAAATGCACAGGTGAACGAAATAGATTTTAAATAGGCCGTTGCCGTAAAAATGGGATGCAATATAGGATGTCTCATTTCTGGAAATTATGCACATCAAAAACATGACCTACAAACAAAACATTAACATTTAAAACAGCATTTCAATTAATCACAGAAATTGCACTCGAGTCACTTTAATAAGGCGATGTTTTTGAAGAGCAGCATGTAAAACTTAAACCCTGGCACACTCTCAAAGTTGACAATGCATGTCGATTTACAAGAATAAAGCCAAATGTGAATGAATAGAGCGTGGTCATAGAAAATTCTGATATCTCAACTAAAAATGTTTCCTTTTAAGCCGCAGCTTTACGATGCCAAGAAAGACATCTGATAAAGGAACAGCATACAGCGACAAACACATACTGAAAACGACTCTATGGCATTTGTGGTCAGGGACTTTAACAAGATCAAACTGGATCCATGTGACCCTTCAAAACAGCTCCCTCTGTTAACAGCGGAACAGCTTGAGTCAAGGCTGACGTGACATCACACACATTTTACTTACCGTCCGATTATAAAATGGGGCAAGGCAATTAGAAAAGTCCCCAGTGACATCAACAGGCAGCCGATGGCGATTATCTTCGGACGGTGAAGTTTGGCACCAAAGTAGCTCACAAAGGCGATCACTAACAAGTTACCTATGAGCGGAAAGATGAGAAGAACTGTTCAGAGTCAGACAAACACTTATGATGAGGAAAATTGTGATTGAGTTTAACAGGCTCCATCAATTGGATTGTTTCTTCGAAAATCCCAAAAATCAGCTAAAAAGCATGAACTAAAGTAAGCAACTTACCTCAATGCAAGCGTATGAGGAGGATTGGGTCACTAAGGATGGCACTCTTCAGGTTTATGTTATTGTTCAGGGGGTTTTAAACTAATGTTTAGCTTTAATCCATGACTGAAGCATGTATGCTCTTTATAATAAAGCTCAGGAAAATCGACTAGTCATAGACTGATTATTTGGTCATTTTGAGATCACTTAATAACTGTGCTCAATTAACAGAGGAGCTGATCGCACTTATTGTTTCATAATCTACTAATGGAAAAAATATGGATATGATAATATGGATATAATGGATAGCTTTCAATTTTTTTTTTGCATGCGTCCAAGGTCAAAAAACACTTTAATTTTCAACTCAAGGAAGTCTCATTTCAGAAAAGTAACCATTATAAATTTAATATGCATTATTTTCCGTTTCCAAAAGATTTTGTGGATATTGAGTAAACACTGTAAGTTAAGAGCAATTATATGTGCATATCATTTGATTCTGTCCATCAGGCAATAAAAACCCAATATTGGTCAACCACTGACATTCACCCATGAATGAAAATATCCGCTTCACAAACTCTCTGAACATGGTGCTTCCCAGCTGATTTCTACATGATTGACCTCTTTGTCTGTGAGGAACATTTATTGGCAGAATTATTTGGTTTCTGAGATTCATGGCTCCATGAATGAAGGTCTTTGTGAGGACGATTATAGCACAGCTCTGTACCCAGCATGGACATTTAATGGGGACAGGGATTCTCAGACGTTTAGACCATGGCTCAGTTTAAAAGCCGGTCAGTGTAACCAAAGAGAAACAACTCACCCAAACATTTACAAAACACACACAGCGGCCTTTGTTCCGCGGGTTTCCCAAGCACTTGTTGATAACAGGGACGGAAGACAGCCGAGGGAGAGTGTTGCAAACTCTGACACATGATCCCTTGCTTTAGCTGTGCTCCTCATCCCGTTGCCATGGCAACACTCCTGTGGAAACACTGGTTTCTAGGGGCACGCGAGCGGCGGATGCGAGCTGGGTTTAGCCTCGCTTTCACTACTCTAGACTACCATTTTCCATGTGCAAAGACGAAAAAAAGTGCTGAATCACATATTCTGATTAAATCTAGCTCTGTATGGCATCCCTTGACAATAAAACAATTTTTATTTTATTTTACTGGCACTTCCCTTCTACAAAGGTAGAAGCATTAAGCTATGGGATTTAACCATAAATAATTAAATAATGCATTCATATTTATTTTTATTTTGTTTACATTTTCATTTGCATTGTATCGTAATGGAAATATTAGAAATAAAATGTACGCATGTGAATTTTAAATAGTAAACTTTAAACTGCAACAGATTTGCGTTGAAGACGTGCAGCGCTGGAGCTGTGACCTGTTAAAACATGTTTGCAGTTGCATAACTGTCTGATCTGTCGGACCACTGCACTGCGCAGAGGACGACAGCTGTAAATTGCAGCACACATGGTGTGTCTCAGTGTTATTTTGCACTGAAGAGCGGTGCACAGACTCTGTGAAAGGCTAGATGAGAGCCCTGGCAACTGGTTCGCGGAGGTGACGGGATCGAAACGTAGCTGACGCATGAAGATCCGGTTCTTACCCATTTCAAAGCTGCCATCAATGACACCTATTAAGTAACTGGGGATGTCGAAGCGTCTTTCCAGCTGAGTTATTGTGCTTTTCATATAGCTCCCGGATAATGCCTTGGCAAAGTAGGCAAAGGACAAGGCCACGAGGAACATCTGTAATAAGACAGAGACAGAAAGACAGTCAGATGCTGCATGCAGAACTCGCACTCTCCCTCATTAACCTATTTTTTGAAAACTCTTCATTAATATGCATTTAAAATCGTAGGGGATGAGAGAACTGGGGTGGGAGTAGAGATGGTGAGATGGAGAGAAGGGGGATGCATTTCTCGAGCTGCAGTGCATTATGGGTAGTGGGACAAAAAGCGGATTAGGAGAGCTTATATCACGCTCTTGAGCGATGCTACTGCATTCAACAGCAGTGACTTAAGCCTCCATGAGCAAAACAACAGGGAAAATGAGTCGCTGCTCATGACCGTTGCTGGGGTTTCTGGGCCAAAATCATCAGCATTCGCAGAGGTTTCGCCTCGGCACAGCGGTGCATCTTCACTCTTGTGGGGTTTCCCGCACGCATGCACACTCCCTGCATCCAAAATTAATAATCAACGGAAAGGTGGAGAAGTGAAGGGTGAAGAAGCAGAAAGAGAAGGGAACAGAGGAGACGAGAAGCCTTTGACGATCAAATCGTCAGCTATACAGTCGTCTTTCAACACACACTTGACTTTTATGTGTAAAAAGGCTTTTTGAAGCTCATCAGAATAAAACAATCTTCATATGGCTGCCCTTGACTATACTAAAGTCAGTTTTCTGTAAGATTTTAGGGTTATCGCTATAAAATAATAATAAATAATGAGATGAAATGATAAACATTTGTATTTTATTTATTATATTTATACAATTAAAAAAAAATAATACTTCAAAAATGCATTAAAAAATTATCAAGTGACAGTAAAGGCATGTTTTTAAGATTTCTCTCTCAAATAAACCCTTTTGATTTTTTTTTTATTCGTATCCTGATCAAAAATTTATCATGTTTTCACAAACATTTTAAATAGCACAAGTGTTTTCCACATTAATAATAATCAGAAATGTTTTTGAGCAGCAAATTAGCACATTAGAATGATTTCTGAAAGATCATGTGACACTGAAGACCGGAGTAATAATGCTGAAAATTCAGATTTGATCACAGGAATAAATGACACTTTACTATATTATTTCACAATATTACAGTTTTTTTTTTGTTGTATTTTTAATCATACAGTAAAAAACAGCTATTTTAAATTGTAATATCTTTTCACTGTTTTAACTGTGTTTTTGAACAAACAAATGCAGGCTTATTTCAAAAACATTACAAATCTTACCGGACCCAAAAGTTTCCATCACCCGTAGATCCTCAATGCAAAAAAAACAAACACAGACCATCACAACTTCAATAAACTGACATGTCTGATTTAATGGATATCACTAAACCAGGAAGGAGACCAAAGGAAGCATTTGACGGTAATGTAACGGATCTAAAGATGTCTGTTCTAACATCTAAATCAACCAATCAATCAAACAATTAGTTGAGGATGTTCTCTGCATCGTTCTCTTAAGCAAGTTATCGCAACTTTGTTCTGGGTCATGCAACTCTGCGTCACGGCTAGTCATAATATACTCATACTGTGTTCTTCGACTGGGACTCGAGCACTCGCATTTCTGAAAGATTTATGGTTACTTTGAGCTACAGGGGATAGTGCAAACCATACTGGGATTTGGAAGGCAGGCATCTAATGCAGAGTGAAGAAAGAGTAAATGGCATGAAAGAAAGAGAGGGAATGTGAGAAAGTGTGCCTGAAGCAGACTGGCTAATTCTGGCATATGCCAAGCAAGTTCTCCGCAGATGAGACGCTCAGAATAGAAACAGCAGAAAGGTGACAATCTCCTGTCCATTGGTGGTTTACAAAGAACACGCACAGAATATCAGCATAAATGACTGAACAAATGAATGCATGTGAGAGCAGACACCTCCACCAAACATTTCAAAGGTCCTATCATGAACGATGCATGCATGTGTCTGTCACTGACTTCAAATCCTCATTAATTTACAGCTGCACTGTCAATACAGTGGCACGTCCCTCATCTCCTTGGAGCGCAACTTAGATCACATTGCTAGTGGGCGCAGTAATCTGACCGCCAGCCAACAGCAACACGTGCTCGCGATGGCCTCTGGGCTAATTTTCAGCTTTTACAACAGTCCAGAGATTTCCTCACTCTAGAGCACATGGGTCCCTTCGTGCGCTTATGGATTTCCCAAGCATGCGCCGAGCGCCCGTCACGCACTGGCGCAGTTTCTGTAGTTTACGCCCCATAGCTCTTTCACAGCAGTGAACTGAACGCCTTTGTACATTGACAGTAACATAATAGCAGACAATTCAACTTTATTGTTTCCTCACTTTTTGACCTGTGAAATTTTCCATTATCTTTTCGGTCATCTGTGATTGCTGGACATTCATTTTTTACAAATGTTATTCAAATTTGTTAAAGATTTTTTTAAGCATATTGCGTAGTTGAGCTTGGAGTCATTTGTTTTATTTGTGATGATTAACTTTTGTCCGCAAAATTTGGCACGTTTCATTGCGTTTTGTCTGTCCCACATATTTACTATATTTAAATATTTTCCTTGTATTTTGATGGTTTAATTGAACTTGTAGGGTTATTAAAAAACAAACATCCCCTCTGGCCACTACCAAGTATGTACTAATATATATATATATATATATATCAATCAGGGTTATTATTAACATATATATTTTATTTTATTTCAAGTTGTGAATTTTTTTATTATTATTTCAATAAACTAAAACCAACTAAAAAACAAAACTTGAAGATGAAGTATGTATTTTCTGCGCCACTAGTGACACCTTGCAGACCTTGCAAACACCCCTTCCTCTCGTCGTGCCTCTCTCAACTCAAACGTCACAAATACAGCTCTCAACAGGTAAAATAGCTACTTTCAATAAAAGGTCCAACATATTAGGAATTAGGGGTTGAACGACTTCGACTCGACTTTCATCACATAAAAAAATCTGATGTCGACTAGTCGCCGATGACGTCATTAATGAATAAATAAGCCTGAACCTCAAGCTATGACTCGAACGCAAGTTGTCTTGTGAACAGATGTGGCGTATGACACAGTGCTTTCCACAAGGCTATTGCTCCTACATTTAACAGCTGATTTTAATCAGTTCTTTTGTCTTTGGGTCATTATATTTCTCAGGTCGTTCTAAGTCAGATACAGAAAGAGTAGCACAGTAAAGATTACATGTATATGAATGCATTAGTGAGAGAGCGATTGTGTGTGAATTAATTCCACATGGCAGATTCTAATATGTGAAGAACATTCCCTGGTACACAGTTTCTAAGCTATTATAGATGAATTGTTGACAATACATTTCCGTGCAACTGAATGTTTCTGTGTGCGCACGACTAATAGATGTCAATGTACCGTAAACTGGGATAAGAGAATGCATTTGTTCTTTCTGTGTGCACATGTCCTTAAATTTTTTACTGGATACGACTACATTTTTTATTCTTGTGTTATTTGGAGAAAAACTTGTAGAGCATTGAAAACTCTAATCGGCTTTACCATAAGGTCTCTATGGGTGCAATTACAATACTTTCATTCATCAGATTACTCTGCGTTCCTGAAGCATGCAGACCATTTCTGAGATCAGACCTCAGGCTAAAGCAAAGAATTTGGCAATCAGAATAGGCCTCCGTAAAGGTTTATTGGAGGATTATGATCAGGACACATCTAAGATGTAATTTACCGCACCTCTGCATGATCACTTTTCTTAGAAACAGCCCTTTCATTGTGTTCGTTCCTGTGAAAAATAATCTGATTCTAAGCAGCTTTTACACTATTGTCTCATGCAAATTTAATCCAAAGCAAAAACAAGCCCTAAATTCGGATCTCATCCATCACGTGTGCCAAATCTTAATGTTTAAAAAAAACATTTTATGTCACTAATTAAGAGCTGAGCCTTTAGAGAGCTCTCATATGGCTAGTCTGAGAACTCAACAAGAGCTCTTTCTGGACACAGAAACACTCCTTAGTCATTCACACATTCAAACCCAGAGGGTCAGTGGTTTGATACACAAATCAAGTCAGCTGATAACATTTTCTGCTATTGCTGTTATGCTCTTTTAAAAGCATTTAACCCCTTAATGGCCCAAGGGTGGCGATAGTCAGAATGTGATTGTGTGTGTGAGCTCTTGGATTTCTGCCATGTAGGACTCTCTCTTATTGAATCTCTTCACTATCGTTTGATGTTAAAGCTATGCCAAATAGTGTTAACATTTACAGTACATTTAATCATTTAGAAGACGCTTTTATCCAAAGCGACTTACAAATAAGGAGTGCAATAGAAGCAATTAAACTAACAATAGGACAACAATATGCAAGTGCTGTGACCCTTCGAAGTTTAGTCTATCGCCGTACACGCAATAAAGAAAGTGTTAGTATTATTGGTTTAGGAATTCATTTCTCATTCCACTCAAAACAAAGCAGATGTTTCACTTAAAAAGTGAATTTGCTTTCACATCGCAGTGCCGACAACACGAACCAAACTCTTCCAGTATCAGCTGCAGTATTTGGGGGCGGGGCAAAGTAGATGTTGTTTGTGGGCAGCCAATAAAAACCCTAGACTGGCATTATGCAAATTTGTTACAAACCTACGTAGGTTCGAGCAGGAAGTAAAGGGGGTCGCACACCGGACGAGAAGCGCAGCGCAACTCGAGCTATCGCACACGGGATGCGCACTTTCTCAGTTTATGGCCAGCAATATTGTTATGTTTAAGGACATTATGAAATTAAGATAATGTCTATACTATGTTAGGATTGTACTGTACATTTAAATACAATCGTTGACAAGTCTGCAGTCTGAACACTTTACCTCAGAGCGTCTGTTAACTGAATGAATTGAGAATATCACCTGAAAATCCGATAACATCAGCAATTTTCATTCAAGCAGCTGATTTCTGTAAATTAATGTAAAACTAAAAGTATATTGCAGCACAGGGTGAAGTCAGTAAATACAACGATGAGACAAATACAATGTAAATTTAATATGAAACTATGTAAATGTGGCACGGCAGGATTTTGAACAAGGTCCAGAGCAGGACAGACACCGAATGGCGCCGCTGGTGTGTGTAAACTCATAGAGAATAATGTGTTCGAATTTTAAAGATGTGGCGCTGCGCTTCTCGTCCGGTGTGCGACCCCCTCAAGACTCAAATTACTGATGACTCGTTTCAGAATGAGTTATTTATTTTGGGAGACAATACCTATTTATCTGCACTTTGATGTTTGAAAATTGTAAGACCTTTTACTTTCACAAACAACTACTGTATATTACACACTACATGAATTATATCATACAAGATAAAAAGCATAATCTGGGTACTTTAAATTATAGGCTCATCTATATAAAATGTTTTTAAACCATTACATGGGGGGATTAAAGTCAACATAGTGTTTGCAGCCCATTTCATGTCTGTAATGTAAACCGGATATTTAATGAGAAAAAAATGCATGTCAGCTGAAGCTGTTTCAGAAGTGGAGCCAATTTTTTTTTTTGGAGTAATGTGCATAACGTAGTATTCACAATAAGACTAATAATGTGTATTATTAAAGTAAATTAGGCTGATTTTAAATTCATGTATAATGAAACAACTAAAAAACCTGCTTGTGTGTGATTAGCACTGTATGTTTTCAAATTTATCTTGAGTAAACCTTTACATTATAAGCTTACAATACTTCTAAAGGTGCACATGACTGTGTGTCTTATACAGAGAGTTCACATAGCTGAATGGACCTTCTGTGGCCGCATTAGTGTTTATGACAAAGGAACTGCTGAGCATGACCATCTCGTTATTTACATCATCAGCTATAATCATCTCATCAGGAGTGCTGGCTCAAATCCCTCTCTGTTCTCAGACCTCAGCTCTTCAGAACAAGATTCCACCACAAACTGAAGCTAAATCTTGTTTGGACCCAAAGACGTCACAGTGCTTCAGGCCCTCAAAGCCTGTTACGCGTAAAGCGACTGACCTGCAAGCTCACAAACATACCAGCGCTTCTCCTTCAGGCATCAACACGCCGCTTTTATTTGTGACAATTGAGTCCACCAGAAAATAAAGCTCATATAGGTGTTAAAGACAAGTGAAGAGATTTACCTTGAGGCTTGAGCAACAGGGCCTTGGGTCGTTCTCCGGTGACCGTCTCTCCTTGTTCGGCAGGTCCATCCTCCTCAAGAAGATCTCGTTTTCTTTGGGTGACGTTTCTCTAATGCAGTTTCTTGGCATTTATGCATGCAACCCTGCAAGAGACACAATTTGCATATGTGTGTGATCCATTTCTCCCGACATAAGGTGCTTTCAAGAAAGAACAGGCTGTTCTCTTTACAGGTTTAAATAGAATTTGAGAAAACGGTACAACTCTGGCACTGTGCGTTAAAAGTTCTCAATGCAATTCTCTTTCGCGTCTTATAGACTGATTGAAGAGACAACTCTAAGAATAGCAGCGCAAAGATCAGCTCCCTGGAGAAACATGCCACTATCAGTGGAAAGCACTTTCTGGTAAAGGTTTCAAATGCATGTTTGAATTGTGGAAATCTGGGGGAACAACAAAGGTAAAATGATTCCAATATTGTTGCATTCAGAATAACTGATGACCCGTACAATGAAACCTAGTACCCAAACTCGCTGTGCAAACTTTGCTATCATGTGAACAAATGCATGACCTATGCTCATATTGTCTAAACCCACAGACATTCACTCACACACGATTGTACCTTATATCTCACTTTGGGACATTTTAATCTCAATTACCACTTTAAGATTAAAGAGAAATACTGAAATGAATGAGTTTATGCAATGCATGCTCTATAGTTTCTGTAGGATTTCTGCCAGTCGACAGAACTGTCATCTCACAACTACTTTGTTCTTCCTTCTTATTCTACAAGCTATAGCATTAAAAATGAATAAAACCTGTGCCCTAACAGCACTAACTCTTAAATACTGACATCATGGAGATTGAAAGATCCAAAAGATTTATTGGTGATAAAGCAACGAAGTGACCGTGCAGCCGAATCACACAGACATTGAGGGTCTTTTGACAAAGTTATGACAAAACTCTCAACTACAGCAATAACTAAAGTGGCAACTTATGTTATTGATTCTTGATTTAAAAAAATAGAAGCCAACCAAGATCCAACTTTTGCACAAGAACGTCCTTTATACCTTGCATATATAAGCAACATCTATAAGACTTTCCAAAGTCTCTTGAACCTTATAGGCTGGTATTTTAGCTATTCAAGCTCTGATTGTATATTCTGATTGAACTTGAGTCCTTGAGCGCAGCCAGAGCAGTAAATGAAAAAACATCAACTCAACTATAAATTACAGAGGCGGCTTTGAATTTATAAATCACTGGACATGTAAAGCATGCAGGCAGCTTTACTTAAAAATATTGCACCTTTCGTAAATAAGTTGACTTATTTACTTAGTAATTTAGCAGATTCTTCCTCTGCTTTTCTGAGTCACTACACATCATAAAGGGAGGGACAGTTCCTCTGAGGTTAGGTGTCTAGAGCAAGGACACAATGGTTCACGAATCAGCTCTTTGTATAGAGACAGACAGGTAATTGGTTTGACTGATAATAATATATATATATATATATATATATATATATATATATATATATATATATATATATATATATATATATATATATATATATATATATATCCAACAACATCATTACGACACAGAAAAAAAAGTTCATATGTATTTAAGCATTTAAGGCTTAGACCAGTGTTTCCCAACCCTGTTCCTGGCGGCACACCAACACTGCGCGTATTCTTTGTCTCCCTAATCAAACACACCTGATTCAACTCATTAGCTCATAATCACATGGGTTAATGAGCTGATGAGTTGTGTGTTTGATTAGGGAGAAAAAGAATACGCGCAGTGTTGGTGTGCCGCCAGGAACAGGGTTGGGAAACACTGGCTTAGATAGTCAAATGTGTGACCATTTATACAAAAAACTACTTTGCATAAATATAACGCAATATATATATTATATACGCCTTTCAGTTATCAGCTCAAATATTTAACCAATGCACAACTTTCTCTAGAATGAATGGATTTATCTCGAAACTGCGAGCTCACATCAGACGCAGAAGGTAAACAGTCTGGAGCATGGATGTGGATGTGGCTGAGTGGTCATGACAACCAGTGCGCAATTGCGTCTAATTAAGCAGCTGATATGAATCCACGCCGAACCCACGAGTGGCCACAGGAGAGAAAAACATCTCACAGTCTGAGACTCCATTGCATAGCCTAATAAAACCTGAATGTTAGCTATACAACGCAGTAGTCTCCTGAAACCAGACGAGCATGCATAATTAAAGGATGCTAAAATAATGGTTGTTGATATAATTAATATGTCAGTAGTGCGGTAATTATGATGCACAATAAGTCTGAATCGTTCCAACTAATCCAGCAACCAGCACAAACACACGGCAGTCCACATGCAGACCTACTTTTAACGAGCAGATGTTGGTTTTCTCGTCTAACACGCGCGCCGCCAGACGCATTTTAAACCATGTCATGGCTTGTGCGCAATGCATTTCCATAATTCGTAAGCAAGAGATGAATTAGATCAAAATATCTTATGCCTGCGTGTGTCTTATAAGAGCAGTTGTGAATACTCACCAAACCAAACAGTTTATATATCCGATCCACGTCCCGGTCTCGTCTTCTCCTGGTTGTTATACAATCTATGGATATGTAAGTGTCCCCGCTGGTCCAGTATGAGTGTGTATGGAGCAGATCATATGTGTCAGGTGGTTTTCACATGGAAAGAAACTTCCCACGGGCTCCCGGCGACGAGGAAAGGCACTTGGTCCTAGAGGGGTTCCCCAACACTTCCACTCACATCAGATTCTTTCGCTTTCAGCTCGACATGTCCAAAGAGTTGAACCTTTTTGACGTCGATCCCATAGGTTTTTCACAAGCCTTTCCTGAGAGGTGAGAGTTTGTTCAGCTTGACGCGACTGAATGGATTGAGCTGAAGCACGTGATGAGCGCGCGGAGTCTCTGGATGATCACATCATATGCGTAAAACGCGCGCGGATCGTTTCATTACCGTTTCAATAAAACGTTTACACTTTACCATAACTTACTTTTTTATTATTATTTTTTTTACAAACATATGATTCAAATTAGACCAAGTATCAATCCGTAAACATCTAAGGATCCGTTTAGCCTTAGATCACTACTGTTTGTGAATGAAAGTGCCAATTTCCTATGGAGACATTTGATCATGATTTACATTAGTCATGCTGAAAATGCTTAACCCTTTGGTTGTGGCTCTCTTTTAATAGCTCAAAAACATACAATTGAAGTACAAGTTGATCCTTAAAGATTTAGCTATTTTTTGGTAATTGTATTACCTTGTGATAGGCTAAATCAGACAGGTTAAATCTTCAATAATGTCTGTAAAATGTGTTAGAGGAACATTAGAAACGTAAAGTTATCACAAAACTTGAAGTGCAATTGTGTAAGGATGCCTGTAATTGCATTTTTGTCCTACAATAATAAATTAGAATCTCATCTGTGTGACAATGCAGTGTGTTATCACTAATTCTAACGTGTTGCAAACAGTCTTTAAATCTAGCCTATGTGATCTTGTTACTAAGGTCAGTCTTTAAAATGAACACAATCTAACAATTTATGGAGATAAGCTACTTGCCTTGCTCGAGTATCCATGCACCTTTCAGGAAAACTGTGTCTGCAAATCAAAAGTGACATCAATGTGAGAGACAGACAGACAGACAGATTCTGTCAATACCGAAACAAAATGTCAAACTCTCTGTGAAAGTCAGTCATTGCTCAAGAACACTCGACCTGCATTTATCTGTTCCTGTGTCCGTCCTCCAGTATCCAGTTCAATTATACCGAGGCCTGACTTCCAAAGATAAACATTTCTGAAAGGAATGGGTGGCCTTTCCTGACGTACACACACATACAGATCATATTTATCCACAGCCGGAAGATTTTGTTATAGCCACATAATATTTACAGCTATACTTCTTAGTAATAGTCATTTCACATCATTATTTTAATGGGATGTTATTTATTCAGTCTTATAGCCAATATGGAGTCCTCATATAACATGTTTCCAGGAAAGGGTGGATAAAGGAAAGACAATGCACATTCCCCTGTTTCCATGGAGATGACCAAGCCATAATATGATAGTTGTTATAACCTTCTGACTGCAGATTATACACATCCTACTCTTGCTGATCTGTGGCTTGTCCATGTAGACTGGAAATACACCTGAAGGATAAAGCCATTAATGGACTGATCTCTGCATTTCTGATTTGAAATGTGAAATGAATCACGCAAAGCATTATGCCATGGTATTAAACGCACTGCCCGTCATGCATATGCACTTCATCATATATAATTGATAACGATTTTGAAATGCATTGCATGTTTAAACTTTGTCAGTAAGAAATGGGGATTTTTATAAATGATAGATACGCATGCATTCAGCCTCTATAGCTTAATATAAATAACATGCTAAAAATGCAGTGCTTCCTGTACATGATCAGCAGATATTACATATCTAATCTGAGGGATTATGCGGTTACAATATAGGCTATCATATAAAAAAATATAAATGACGATCAGCACAGGACAAAAAAGACATTATAAATGTAGAACATCAAGCAAACAGTTTGAGGAATATCTGATGAACACAATTTGATACTGAATTAATAAAAAAGCGTTGCAAAATACTGTCTAAAATATAATAAATAAGGATGTGTGGTTCCCACCAGCCA
This sequence comes from Tiaroga cobitis, assembly GCA_030578255.1. Taxonomy (NCBI): domain Eukaryota; kingdom Metazoa; phylum Chordata; class Actinopteri; order Cypriniformes; family Leuciscidae; genus Tiaroga; species Tiaroga cobitis. The sequence continues at coordinate 40,734,964 of CM060594.1, forward strand.
TTAATTGAGTTTTTTTTATAACCCTGACAACACGGCTGTTACTTACAAATGCATTATACACTGTAAGAAAAATAAATCTGTAGAAAAACAGATAATGTTAGTACTTTTTTAGTACATTTAGTAAATACGTTACATTTCCATCAACCCTAAAACACAAATTATGGGTAAAAAAAAATCAAAACAGAAAATTCCTTTATCTTAACACGGTGGTCATTTTATGGACATTTCTTAAGAGTGTTCATTTGCTCATTTCTCCTTCAGTAATTTCAGAGAATGACTCATCCGGTGTAACTGATTTCTGTGCTGTTTGATATAACGTAGGTGTCAGAAGTATAACGGGGCTAAAATTAGACAAATCCATGTCAGCACCAGATCCTGGATTCTCTTTACACAGACATGACACAAACTGTTGCTTGGCTTTGAATGATTTTCAGTATTAGTAATCTGTTTGTGGTTCGTACTTGCTTTGAAATAAAGTATGGCAGAATTCTTGGTCTGGTATTTCTGATAGGATTTTACTAATCCATTCTCGCCCGTTGCAGTGGCCTGTCGAACAAACGGCTACTTCAGCTCTGTATTCTTGACATGGTCCTGGGTTAACTGGGTTAACCCATTTACAGTATCATTGCTATATTACAAAACAAGTACAGGATAATCTATGACGTTAGAATAATAATTGCAGCTGAGAATAGGAATAATGTGCTAATTGTCTTGACTCAGTTAAATTCTTGCATCAGAGGAAACTCAATGGGTTCCTTTGAGGTATAAACACACGACTTGCACCATGGCAGGGCATGTCTATATGTGCAATCTCAACTAAAAAGGCTCCATGAAGACAAGAAACAACTGCTTTAGCTGCAACCATGACTGTCTTGACTTCACGCACAACACAGCAACCCCTCGAGTCCTTGAACTGATTATATGCACACTAGAGATTAAGCGCACCACCGTTTGCATTTGAGGCATTCCACGTGACGTCATTTCCAGATATTAAGAAAGTATATTTTTGTGCACAAAAGATAAAGCATGCACATGAAGTCAGACCGTCCAAAAATAACTTGAATGTCCTTGGTTGCACCTCCTTCTCCTGTGAATTGGAATAATCAAGCAGAAGAATAATCTGTGATTAATGTGCCTTTCCTGGAAGTTGAGACCCGTGTCACCTGCTCAGGAGAAGCCTTTATGCATCACTTATGCTCCTAATGATCTTGATGAAGAGGGAGTTGTGTGCCAGACACATGACTCATTATTTGTGATCAGCACAAGCCCTTCTCCCTCCCCCAGACGAGAGACCGGAAGACCTACATTTTCTGTCAAGGCGAATGTGTCCGCTTGTGTAAAAGCTGCCGTCAAACAGAGTGCGTGATATGTAATCTTAATATGCTCTTGTGAAATGGACTCATGCGTAATCGAAGTATTGCAGAATGAGATCCTCTGCTGAACATAAAAAAGCTTGCCATATTAAACCAAGCTTTTGGTTTTTTTGAATGCAAGTCAATGGTAGCCCTGTGCACTTGAATGAGAGTTAACAGAAATGACCCCAAAACCCAATTCACCCTGCCAACGGCAAATTACACTGATTTGCGTATAATATTATTAATAATCACTTATGTTAGCAATACTAACCAGCAATACTATGCCATGTCTGGTTTACATGGCATTAGCTTCAAACAAAAAGGTTGTTTAAATGTAGATCATTTGGCTGTCCATGAACAAATATCTATTCAAATTGCTATTTTAACCTGAAATCATCCTGACTAGATTCAGCATGAATTGATATACAAAAACATGAAGAAGGAAATTGTGGATAATAGAATTTGAATATTTATGCATGATCTAACTTGGGTGTCATTTTTTTTAACAATACTAATATTGATAAAAAATAATATAAATAACTATGAAATAGTGACCACGCCCAATATAATGAGTAAATAATTTAGACAAGTATCATTTTTAATCTAAATGACTAAAACAAAAGGTTTATGTCCACTACCCATATCAGTCTTAAAAATAAAAGTTAACCCGTATGATCGTGGGTGATATGAAGAACATACCGTATAATAATTAATTAACCCCCGCTTTCACAGACAAGGCTTAAGTCTAGACCCAGACTATAATGCATGTTCGAGAAGTTTTAACTGAAAGCAACTTGCACTGGTATATCCTAAAATACGTCACTGCCGTTGCTTTGTCTCAAGATGAAAACCAGTAATGTTTTTTTCCTGAGCCACCTTTATAAAAAGCTCCTTATGTCCTAATTGAACTAAGGCCTAATCCTGGCTTTATCTAAGCCCAGTCTATGAAACCAGGTCCAAGGTTGTTGTTTTTTATCTCTACAGAACCATACAGGAAAGAAAAAAGACACTGACAAACCATTACTTTTAAAATATATATGTTAACATGACATTCATAGCAAACTGTTTGAGGGTTCTCGGGTGTCTCTCTGATCTTTCAGGACGAGCGCTCATAGGGAGAATAGCAACGCTGCTGAATTTGTCCATTTCATTTGTAAATCTCTCTGACTATGGAGTAATGGAGGCCTAAGGCTTTAAAGAATCCTTTCTGAAACCTGTTCCAGTCTCACGGGCTTCAATACAACCACCTGACTGCAGACGTTTCTTTCCTCTACAATCTTGATCACTGACACCATTAGTCTATACAATGTGCTTGGTTCGCTAAATATTTTCAGATCATGCTATTCATGCATGCTTAATTTCAGATTTTGCATATTGAACTAATCTCAATTAAGCTGGCTGTTATGGAGTAATTCCTTCAAGGCATGTCTGTCAAAAACAGTCACGTTTACAGAAATGCTTAAAGGATTAGTTCACCTCAAAATGAAAATTTCCTGATAATTTACTCACCTGCCATCCAAGATGCATCTTTCTTTCTTCAGTGGAAAAGAAATTAAGAAATTAATCTTTCTTTCTAATATAGAGAGCTCTGTATTTCCTTATCTCGCCTTTCCTTCTGGTTATTTAATACATGAACAATCTGATTCAATAGTTCTGAAAGTCTTACCTCCCCTACACTGATGAATCACATTACTGCAATCTTTTGTCTCTATTGTAAAGCCTTTGAACAATTGGCTAGGAAATACTGTAGTACTATGACTTGATAAAGATGAATAGATAAAGTTAAGAGTTGGTTCAAATCACTAACCCCTATATATATATGATTTATAGTAACAATGACACTTGAGCAAACAACTAATAAATGAAGCTGAACCTACAGGGCCTTACGTTTTTATGTCAATCAGTGATGAACATTGTCCCAGCTACAACCTGCAACAGAAGGATTGACTCCTTTATTGATCTGGAGTCTGATGTGGATTAAGCAGGTGCTCCAATTAATGAAAGTGCTTAAGACTTCTTACACTGGTCAGAGAGGACGCGACGGGCGCTCTTGACCAGCACACATCCAGATCAGTTCCCACTGCAATTAACCTTACAGACACTCAGTTTAGGATCAGCGGATGAGAAAAGCTTAAAATTGGATCAGGAGAAATTAAAGGAATGACACACAAGCAAAACCTTAGGCACGGTGACTGGCCTCATGGTGAGCGAGACAGTTTATCACTTCGCATCCGGTTATTTTGGAATTCAACACGCGCAGAAATATGTGTATAAAATAACATTTAGGATTTTGGAAAGTCTAAAACAAAGAAAAATTGTGCCGTAAAATGAAGAATAAATATAGCAAAGATAATAGGAATGGTCAGATTTTCCACGAGTACGTGTCACCATTAAAGAGAGAAGGACCTGGCTGCCGAATGGGGCGTGGCCACACAGTAGCTCCGCCCCATACTACTCTGATTGGCTCGTTGTCGTTCACAGGTATGTATAATAGGAAAGGTGTTCGGAGTTGTCTTTACAGTAATGTACAGACAATATATCATTAGCCTACATCCAGCAATGGCAAGAGAAAGTAATTGAGGAGTTAATTCATGGCACTTAAGTTAAATTAGAGAAACACCAATTAAGTATTACTCCAGTAAAAGTGAGGTTTCTAATGTGACATAATATAGGCTAGACCTAAAATAGGTTACAGCTCAGTCTTCTTCGTCAATTCATTGTTATGTGCACACTTATGAGATCTGAGAATATGATATTACTCTCGGATCTTGTCTCATTTAAGCGGAACAAGGCCAAATCAAGTGTTTATTGTTCAATGGAAAGACATGTGCAACCAGGTGTACTCTACTCATAGGGTGTACTCTAGTACCCGATTAAAACCGAAGGTCGCTAGCCCTCTAGCGGTTTTGATGTGAGACTGCAAGTTACTCGTGGAGTGGAGTCAGATGAACAAGCTCCTACGTGTTGTCATCTTGTAATTACGGTAATGGCGTGAACACCGATAACTATCACTTCTTACCTGTCTAGGAATAATTGACGCCATATCTGGATTGGTTTTAAATCTTTTGACGTCTCGGAGTTAACACCATATCCGAAAAGCAGTCCGATGTTCATTTGAGTGGCATACAAGTTTTGTCACCTTCCCTTTTTGCTTGTAAACTGTTCTGAACGAGGCCTCTGTGTACAAAGGATGACTCCTCAGGTGGTTGCTTTTTAAATGATCCATTGTGTTATATAGCTTAAAAGCCTGCTACAGAACAAAGTCACAAGTAAGAAAACTCCCGCCGCCCCGAACACGCGCTGTAACTGACTTCCTTTCTTGTTCACGCACGTGACTGCGTAAAGACAAAGGTGACGTGAAACATTTCCCGCGATATCCGACCCGACGGAAATCATAATAGGTCATTATTATAAGCTTACCATTGTGAATTGTGGAAAGGCAATGAGACATTTTTAAACACTAATTTTTAATGAACTTGCTTAATAGTTATTTTTTAACCAAACATTTCCCAGATACTGCAACTTTAACTTTTTACTCAAAGTGCTATATGCTATAAAAGTGTAATGAAATTTTGGAATTAAATTAGAAAAAATTAAATTCTGATCCATACAGTACAACCCCCAAACCCCCCCCCCCCCCCCCCCCCCCCCCCCCCCCGTAATTCGCATATAGATAAGTGGTTAAGAAAACAGAATTTACATTTACATTTATTATGCCAGACGCTTTTATCCAAAACAACTTACATTGCATTCAAGATATACATGCTATCAGTTCATGCATCTCCTGGGAATCGAACCCATGACCTTGGTCTTATAAGTGCCATGCTCCACATTTTGAGCTACAGTAAATTTTCACTATGAAAGGACCCACAATAATGACCCACATTACAGTAGCCTTTCTGTTGATCCCATTGCACACTGTGTAAAGTGTACAGAGAATAAAGCAGTGATGATTTCTGAAGAGATATATTATGGAGTGAGCTTTCCTTCCGTGCAATGCAGCAAGATGTGCACATATGCATTACACACACACCTCAAGCTTTAGGAAATACACACGGATGCCAGGGACACGACTTATCTCATGGTACGTCTACAAAGCTTACGTTTAGAGGGCTGATTCAGAACATTGTGGCGGTCAGCATAAAAAAAAAACCCTATGGTCTTAGACAAATCCGCAACTAATGAGTTCAAAGCAACACGTCCCTCAAGCCCTGTTCATAATCCACTTATATAAGTGTCCTTTCTCTAAATTAGTTGAGAACACAATCAAACAATGTGCCATAATACTTCATGCTGAACGCCAACTAATTTGTCGAACTCTGTTCTTCATAGAATTGCTTCAACATCAAATTGGCACACACCCTAGACATAGATCAACACTGAAGCCAAGTACTGGACTTGAAGTGATTGAAATGAGCTTGGTAAAGTTGAGTGCATATTTCTGCTTAATATAAGAGCAATTTGACCTGGCATAATGGGTGTGGGATCTTACCTTGACTTTGATTGAGACAGGAGCCATTCTCAAGCCATAAAAACCCATAGACAATTGTATAAAAATGTGATGTTTTACCCTTTGTCGTGAGCTTGTTTAGTTGAAAACCTTCAGACTGAATTAGGGGTGAAAATCAATGAAGCAATAAATAAATAAATTAAAAACACGGAGACATTCGATACCACAGTATTTCACTCGTATTATTAAACTGTATTCACATTACAACATCCACAATGTTCAGCTTGTGACAGGTTCTAATAATCTCAATATATATTTTCTGTATGTTACATTATACCAAGAGGCACTTCCAGTAAGTCTGGCAATAGAGGAGCTACAGTATAGTGTCTAAATTACAAAACAGTAAAAATAAATAATGTTTATCTAAAAGACTTCTGTTGTCGTTTTCATCTTTTTCGTCCCTTTTTTTGGCTTTGTTTTTGTTTCGTTTCATTTTTAACCTGTACACAATATCGTTTTGTACAAAATGGAACAACAATCAGCGATAAAATGAATATTTCACTTTACGAATACTGGTGATTTACACAGTTCCCCTTTCTATAGGTATTGCTACATGTGTTAAGTGCAAGATACAAGTGAAAAGAAAAATAATTATTTTGTCAGTGAAGTGCCGACTATATATATATATATATATATATATATATATATATATATATATATATATATAGGCTATATATATATATATATAACGTACAAGTCTCATTTCTCTTTCTCAGAGAGGTGTAAAGCTTGTTTGGTTCTCAAGGTGAACGAAACGGGTGCCCGGTGGACACGGTTATCAGACGCGTACAGCTGAAGATGAAGGAATGAGTTATAAACAGGAAAAATATAAAAACGATCAGCTTTTCCCGTGAACCTGACATGCTGGTCAAGTTCAAAAAAATCTGGAGGGATGCAACCCAGTCATCGTGCATTTCTGCAATACCTGAACAGGTATTTGAACTGAACTGTACAGACTGTCATTCATTTCACTCCTAAGGGCATCTGAGTTTAGTTACATGACATTATAATGATCCTGGCATTATGAACATGTCCACACTGGGTTCTCAAGACTTGTGCTGTTCATTTGGACACAAGAGTTTGGGTAACGTACAGGATCTGGAATCAGAGCCACCAAACGCAGATCAGAGCTGAAAACCGGTGTAGGACAGGGACGCATGCTTGCCATGCCAACACACACAGGCAATCCTGAAGCACACGCACAAGCACATCAAATGTGTAGCGTCGCTAATTCCACAGTTTTTGTTAAGTCTCTCTGAATACTGTCTGGGTGGAAGCAAATCTGAAATAATGGACCTGTCTTTGATGATTCTGGGTTTGAAACACTTTGAGACATCAATATCTATGACCTTTGATCGTCAAAGGCTCGCAGCAAGGGAATTCCCAACATGTGCCCACTGCTAATCACTTGATAATGACATACATTTTTTAGACAGAGTGGGCCTCCCATCATCCAACAGTAAGTTGGAGAGCGGAGCCATATTGCATAATAGATTCTTTCATAATGTCACGTATTTCTTAGTTAACCTGGGAAATAATGTTTTTAGGGGGATTTTATTCCTCTGGAATTGATTGTAGGTTATGATATTATCAGTTACATTTATTTCTCAAAGTTATGAACAAACGGTTCTTCCAGTAGCGTCAATAGAGCGTTTGTTCTAAGTTATCTGGTCTATAATAATGTTGTCAAAACGTTAGCACAAAACCGATTATTTTTGTTCATGGAACGTTTTCCCTGATATGTTTTTAAATGTTACTACTTGTTTCAGAATGTGCAGTGTCCCTTCAAAAGTGACGTTTGCAAAATTACCAAATGGAATGTTCGTCTAACCAAGAAAAAACATCTAATAAACAGGAGGTTTTGAATGATTAAAGAACATTCAGAAATAATGTTTTATAACTTAATAAGAACGTAGCAAAATGTTCTTAGCACTTACTTTTGTTAGCTGGGAATGTAACACTTTGATGCATGACGTCCATAACAGTGCACAGATCTTTAAAAGCCATTTTTAAGGTGAAGACCTTTGACACTTAGCCATAATTTACTGTGACAATCCTTTTTACAGTATATTCTATGTTTTATTATGATAATTCAAAATGGCAAACAAAAGTGATGCAGCAAGTAACAACTACTATCTTTTATTGCAGTGGACAGTAACGCTCTCAAAATGCGTTATTTTTGGAAAAAATTATTATTTTTTATAGATATTTTTTAAAGGTAATAAAAACATTAAGACTACTATTTGTGATTTAATAATTCATGCACCAAGGGGTTAATATCTCTGGCTTGAGGTTAAAAATCTAGGGCCTAATGCAGAATTATAATACCCTCCACACACGTCCTCACAAGCACACATGGCCTTCACATGCTCTTCCAGCCACTGAGAAGACCGGCTCTGGCAGGGGTGTCCAGTCCTGCTCCTGGAGGGCCACTGCCCTGCAAAGTTTAGTTCAACCCTATTAAACACTCCTGAACCAGATAATCAAGGGTTGTGTCCAAAATCGCCCCATATACCCTTAAATAGGGCACTATTTCAGGGGACGGTTCATTTAAGTGGTGTCCGAAACCATGGTGGACGTTATCGAGTGCACTCATTCAATCCCATAATGCACCGCAATAACGAGTGTACAACTGCTAGAGAATACCCAAAATGCACTGTAAGGGATGTGCCGAATTAATTCCCGTGTCTTGCCAGAAGATGGCGCCTGCAGCTGAATCATCCATTCATCCATTTTCTAAACCGCTGGTCCAATGTGGCTACAGCGTAACATCATACAGGTTTAAATTCCTTTTTAATTGATTATTAAATTGTTTCATTAAGGTTTAGTTTTCCATGTTCTAGATAAATATTTTCATCACTACTAGAGCTGCCAGTTTGCTAACTTTCAAATAATTATTAAACAGCAAGCACAAACTATACAAAAGCAGCAGCACTTCCGGCCCTACCTTTCATTCACTCCTTCAAGTGGACTATATTAGTGGACTAATGTAGAGAATAGTGAATGAGGGTATGAGTGGCGATTTCGTACACAGCTAAGGTCTTACTAGGCATATTAGAAACCAGGCAGGTGTGTTGAGGCAAGTTGGAGCTAAACTCTACAGGACAGTGGCCCTCCAAAGAGCAGCTTGGACACCCCTGAACAAAAATGGTGTTTCATACTTTGAGAAGAATGCATTTGAAGTCATATTTGGCACACACACACGCTTGAGCTGTGTGATAGTTACACAGCAACAAAAAGAAAGTGCAATTGGAAACGCTACCAATCTACTGTACACATAATATTGCTTAAATAATTTGCTGAACTACATTGCACCACGTTGCCTGATAATATTAAGGCTTACTCTGCATTTCGATCAAAGGGGACGTTTCAAAGATGGGTCTAAAGCACATGACCGTCACCTCCTACCTAGGCGTTTTTAATTGGCTCTCCTTCAAAGTGACTGAAGGCATCGGACTCGGCCTGATTAAACATCGAACTCGAGGTGATTAAGCCCACAGAAATGTTTCATCTCGCCGTCACAAGCAATCTGCCTCTTCCGGCACATCAAAGGCGAGCGCGGACAGCCGTGTCGACCGGTGCCCGTATCTCATGTGCCGCACATGGTCTCTGGGTCCGCTCATGTGAGAGGGACGGCGCTCGGCGTCTCATCCCTTGGGCTGAAGAGCTCGCAGTCGCTCACATGGCTGCCTGCATATCCGTGGCGGCTGCGTGACACGACTGTGAAGCATAACTACGGCCTTGTTTGGAGGGAGAACATGCGACTGCGGGGGAATGCGGGACCCCGAGGCTCTCTCGACGGGCCATGCGCTCCAGTCAGCGCCTTGATCAGTGAAACTTGCCAGAGCAGTTTAGTCTGCTCTCAAAACTTGCTGGAGCAGTTTACTAAGAAACTTAAATGCAGGAACAGAAGCTCCGCTTGACGGGGAGAGAAAAAACGGGGATGTCTGTAAAGCTTCGGACGGTACAAACATTTGTTAGGGTAAATGAAAACGAGAGGAATGACGTGATGTACTACTGCATGCCGTATGGATGAGGGCACTGTATGTGTGTGTGTGTGTGTATATATATATATATATATATATATATATATATATATCAAATCACCTGGTAAAACAACAATTGGGCTATTGTTAAAAAGGCCATTGACGTTTAGAAGAAATTACACTTTAAAAAACAACTAAAGATTCCCTTTGTCCTCACAAATCAAGATTAAAAAGATTAAAAAGTTGCAAGAAAGTCTGTAAAAACCAATGACTCATTGTACCGTTATCCAAAAACAGTCTGATCCTGAGAAATGCAAGATCTCAGTTCATGGACTAATGAAATGCCGAGGGAAAAAGGTGAGGAAAGAGAATGACAAGCATTCGGCATGACGCCTTCAGAAATGGGACATGGACAATGGTGCAAGCATTTGCAATAGAAAGGACCTCTGGAAAGGAAAAGAAAGAGCAATGGCAGGACAGACATATGGTGTTAACATGTGGAGTCTCTTGTAGCATTTTCACAAATTCATGCTGTTTCTGGGACATTTGCTTTCGTCCACTGCGGATGATGGGATTCGTGAGTGAGGCGCAATGCCTTTAAGGAGCTGGCGAGAGTCACGGTGGATTGATTTCTCTTTCCCGACTTTGACACTAAGCTCCTCAGAAATTCTTGTTGAGTAGCTGTGTGGGACGAGCCTGCAAAACTTGTGTCGCTGCAGGTGACTGGGACCCCTGTCGTAGTTTGGGGGGTTAAGGTGCAGCTGGAGGGGTTTCGCCAGAAGGACTTGCAAAACTGACCAACATGACGTCTAGAAAATATAGGAAACCCCCCTCCCCCCATGTCCCAGTCAATTTTAGCATCAAACCTCACTGGAGTGTCTAGCACTCATAGTTCATCGCCCTCTCATTGTTAATCAAACCCTTTGTCCCTTCCCACCCCATCCCACCCTGTTTCCTTTAGGCACATGTTCCCCAAGCATCTACAGTGTTGTGTCTAAGTGATGTGCTGGCAACCATTTCTTAGAAGTCTCGCTTGCCTATAAAAAGCTTTCAGACAATGTTCTTGTCTAAAACAGGCAAGTCATTCATTCTGGATCCTCGTCTTTCTCGTCTTCAGTTTCCTCTCGTTTTCCCATTAGCTCCGCATCGTCTTCTACAGTTGTTGTGTCTCGCTTTGCAGTCCCGTCTGCTTCCGCTACAGTCGCACCATCTGTTTCCTCTGTTTCATGTGTCTCTTCAGGTACAGGACTCTCCTCCTCCTCTGCTGACTCCTCCTCCTGGTCGTCTGTTGGCTCCTCCTTGCTCCCAGGCTCCTCCTCCTCTTCATCAATGGCTAGGATTGACTCAGGGGTGTTGCTGAGGCATGTGGACTCCTCCTCTTCTGTCTGGCTTTGGGACTCTTCTGCAATGACCTTCTTCCACATCTCATGGTTCTCAAGCAGGTGCTGGGTGATCGGGCAGAACACTTTCCGTCGTTTCTTGGGTGCGTCTTTCTCTAAAAAAAGTAAATAAACAGTGTTAATGGGTTTTTCATGCTAGCAGCTTTAAATGATGATTTAGAAAAATGTTGCATATAAAAGTAAAAAAAAAATTAGTATTGCAAATAGTTTAACTTCTTTGACTAGCAGCTTTAAGTTATGAATGATATTTTTGTAGAGAAATGTTGCGTACATAAAATAAAATGTCTGCTTAAATACACAGATCCACATAAATCATATTTAATATTTATAAAAGAAACAAAAAACAAATGAATTAAATAAATGCAAAGACATCTCATATTTTTATATTTATTTTTATATATATTAGTGTTTCAAATATATCTTGTTTGTCACAACAACAGTTGTGATTGATTCGCAAACATTTTTAAATCCAGTTTCAGTTTAGTTACACTGTTACATGTCTATCTGAAATGGTTCTACTGACGGGGCAATCAGATTTTATTTGGCGATAAAGAACGTGATCATAATTTTCATTAAATATGGGTATTAGGCCATGTTCACACAGCAGCAGAATACGGTTGTCAGTCCTGTATTTGAGTCCTTAATGCGGTTACGTTCACACACAGTTCAGTTATTTACGGGTGTGACGACCGCATTCTATAACCAAACTCACACCTGTAAATTTTAAAGGACTCACTACCATATTCTCAGAAAACCTGAGCTATGTGAATGGAACCGAACTGGACAACTAGTCACGTCATAAAGTGCAAAAAGCTACTGTAAGTTGCTGTTTGAGTTGACTCACAACTGTAAGTAAATGCGGTTATTAATCCCAATAACTGACCGTGTGAATGTAGCCTTATTTCGATCTGATATTGTACTTGATCTGCAAATTATGAGAGAAAAAAAAAAGTGAACTCACGGGAAAGTTCTGAGCTGGAGGAGGCGTCTTCCTCCGGTGTGTCTTCCTCATCCTCTTCATCTGTCTCTGTCTCTTCCTCAGCATCCTCGCCCTCTTTGGGCTGAGGGTTGACCCAGTGTCCAGGCATGAGGGCAGCAGAGTCATAAGAGTTGCAAAGAGGACCGACGATGTGTGTGATGAAGGACTCCTGTAGTTTGGCCAACTGGGGTGCTGAGCGGTCCATGAAAGGGCTAATGGGAAGGCCCAAGCTGGACTCTTCATCACCCTGAAACACCAGAATGAAGAGAAGACACATTTTACTAGTGCTGTCAAAATGAACGCATTAACACATGCAATTATTTTTTTCAGTTTAACGCGTTAAAAATATTTAACGCATTTAACACAGCATCCGTTTTTTCACGTCATCCTTTGGCTTGAATAACATTATATGATCACGCTCTTAGAAAATGGGGTGCATGTCAGATCTGCGTCATGTGGGACAGGTCTTAAAGTGACAGCAGCCTAATAAACCTGCTGTCATTAAGGATAGATAATCAAAGAACAAAAGAAAAAGAAAAGCACTCACTGCTCTTGACTGAATAACTTTTGTAGCTTTAATACGGATTCATCTATATTTAATCTATAATGTATGCAGTGAAAACTGTGAACTTTATTCAATTTCTGTATATATCCTAACTGTAAATCTTAACTGTTTACAAGGTTACATGTGTCAAAAACAATGAAAACAATACGTTTTTTCTGCATTTTGACAGGGCAAGTAAAAATTTGAACTGGTCTGACTGGGCCAATAGAAAAAATTAAGCACTGATATATTGATGGGCAGGTAAATATGACATTTATTATAATGTATTTGAAAACTTAAATTAAAAGTTGTTATATTTCTTTAAAGCCTAATAAATGTTAAAAGTACTGATAGCTTTCAATTATACTGTATTGCTTAACGGATATAATAAATGTCTAAAATGGAGGGGAAAAAATCTACTTCATAGAGACACCAGTAGCACTATTGTTATCAGTGATGCCTTCTTTCATAAAAAGATGCCATTAAACAAATATTTAAAATATAGGCTACTGTCTTTATATTGTTTTTACGTTAATTTGGAGATTAAATGTGAAATTATTACAATATAAAAATATATGAAACCTTTAAATGTTCGGTGTGATTAATCGTGATTAATTACAGAAAAATGTGGGATTAATTAGTTAAGTTTTTTAATCTGGTATGGAACATCCATTTTTATCAATTGCCAAATAAATCATTTATAATAAAAAAAAATCAAGTTCTCTCTACATTAGAGAAGTATGGGTTACAAATGAAGTTATTTAAAAAATATTTGAAATCCTTGGTTCCTATAATTGAAAAATCTTCCGAAATAATATTGTTGTTCATCTGCACCTCCTATGGTGGATGAAAAGCATCATGGGAACTGATGTCACTAGAAAGCATAATGAAAGCTGCATCACGTCAGTGCTAACAAATCTAAAATCCATCCTGAAAAAGAAATGCATTCAGTGATGTGCAAATACAGTATACATTTCATTTAGATTCAGAAATGCTCCACATAGTGCAGATTAATCATATCTTATTGATGGCTAATTTGCATTTTTGTTCAAATTATGCAGTGCTACTGAGCAGCTATTTTATACTCATTCCTACCATCTATTGCATTAAACAAATAACAATATTACTAACAGTATATGCTCAGTACATTCAAGCACAGCCGAGGAGTCACACACTTGATTGGATTTTTCCAGTTCAGGAAAGAAACATACTTCACAGACCTTCTACCGCTATAAAACTAGGTCAACCTTCCCATGGACAGGGGAAACACACCCAGGCACGAGAGGTCTGGGGCTTTTTTATTATTTATTTCAGATTGCAGTGCTGAAATAAGTAGGTAATCAGCGATTAGAAGAGCATCATATAGTCCGCGTTAAAACATATGCTTCGCAGAACCTGGAGATAAACAATGAGAGCGGAACAACAACAGGCAAGGTCTCGCGTTGCCATGGCAACCATGCCGTCGATGACATCACAGGGCAGTGATGTATGTGCGCTGGGTTCTGTCAGGTGCTACTCAGAAGTGCTGGAGAAATGAATCATTCAAGAAACGAAACAGGGAGGGGGGAAAAACAGGCTCCTTTCAAGCAAATAATTTCTGGTCCCTTTTGAAATGCTCTGAATATGGCCGAGGGTGGTCATATGACGCTTTGTAGCTCTGTGACGGGGTCCCGACACAACTGGGTCATCCTCACAATAATAGACACTCATCGCTGGCATCCAAACAAGCCCTTAACTCTCTGAGAGCATGATCAGAAGACGTATATCCAGACAGACTGAACAAGCACACATGATGTACTGTAATGGTCAACCGATATAAAGCGCAACAGTCGGTTCCGGAAGTAAAAACTCCATTCATTTTTTCCATAGGGAAACTGATTTTGAACGATAACTTATAAACCTTTTAAGAAAGCCCTACTGTGGGCTACGAGGTTGTTCATCGATAGTATTTGCTTCTGTTGAAGCCATCAGTCCGCATTATTTCAGCGTATTTAAAAAAAAGAATCGGAATTGGAATTCCTGGTGAAAAACTACATTACCCATGATGCTGTGCAGAAAATTCCACCAATCAGAGAGTCGAAACATTCAACACCACCAAAAGATCTTGTTAGCTCCTCCCATTCCCATGAAGAACTGCAATGACGTAATCGAGTTGATTCTCTCTACGCTCTCAAAATACTTAAATGTTTGTATATGCATAATTTGCAATAAACTTAAAATATATTGTTTATATATATATAGGATTTCTCTATAGATATGTTATATATTATGTTATATAGGCCTAATAGTTCATGGCTTTTTAACAAATACTTTTTAAAATTCCCTATGGGATAAAAAATACTTCCGGAACCAACACCCCTAAAAAAGGCGTTGCCCCCATTATTGAAATCCTAGAAACACTCATGGCTAGCAATATGGTAAAACATGCTAGCAATTTGCTAATTCATGCCAACAGCGAGATAAAATGTGCTAGCAACATGCAAATTGCCATGCTAATCTGACATTAAGGTTGACTTTGGTTGATTTAGTCTAGTTTGGTTGATTTAGTCTATCATCAACGGATGGTGTGTTTTACCAGAAAATGTTCTCAGCACATTCCCAGCAGATCAGCCTGATGTGCAAGTTTGCTTACTTTCTGCCCTACATTCTCATTACAGCTGTGAACGTGTTGCCTTCAGCACTGCTTGGGGAGGATCTAGATGGTTGCCAGGCAACATCGCATCCTTGCCATCCTCTCCAGCCACTCGATGTGAATGATACTGAGATGTCGCCAAGTACTTACACATGCGCATTATCGGAGCCTCTTACTATGCTTACTATTGCCAGGCACTTAATGCTGTGACTGAATAGCTAAAAAATGGCTTGCACACAAACATAAATACATAAAAAACAAAGCAGACATTGACCTGTTCGTAGAACTCGTTGACGATGCCTTCCGTCCACTGCAAATGAAGCTCCTTGCATTTCAACGGACCGTTTATATCCGCTAACTTAATACACATTTGACACACCAGCAGACGATCATTCTCGTTAGACCATTCAATCCCCGAGCAACCGTCATCCCCCACCTGAGCAAACATAAATCAATAAATAAAATGCACAGCAATAGTTGGTCTATACATGTATATCTAGTGTACAGGAATTGCTCACCTTGGCGTTGAATTCAGCCAGAAAGTCAAAGTGTTTCTTAAGGTCCGTGGCCAGTATGGCCTCGATGACCAGGAAGCGAAAGCGTTTGAAATCCATGTGGTCCAGACTGGCCAGAAAGTTGTACTCGGGCCTCGACATGAAGAGATTCCAGGCAGAAGCTGCGTGATGGTTCTCCAGCACAGAGCGGTCATTGTAAAGCACGGCCTTGAAACACACACAAGACGTTTATGGCACTTCAAATGTTTCAAGGCTCCAGAACATCGTGACCAATCCCTGAACTTGCAGGCTACAATTCAAAACAACCACTTTGGATATTAATATTCATAAATATCATAATGCTTCTACAGCATAACATGGAATATTCCATCTTAATACGACGTACTGAAACAGTCAAATATTTGCAGCCTTTTTGACCTTTTTCATTAGACATAAAATTATTAACCTTGAATATGAGCAATAGTAACAGAAAACAGCATTCACAATTAGCAGACTACATGGTAAAAGGAACCACATTTTAACACACACACACACAAGTGGACAAAAGTGATGTCCGCAATGTATATTTGTTTTTGTGACCCTACAAGTTCGATTAAACCATCAAAAAAAATATAAAAAAAAAAATATATATATATATATATATATATATATATATTTTTTTTTTTAAACATTTTAAACATTTTAAATATGAGAGAAGAACAAAACACTAAACTTGGTTAAGGTATTTATCTGACAAAAGTATTTATTTTTAAAATATAAATGTAAACACCAGTCTTGTTCGATTCTTGTTCTGATTAAAAACTATTTTTGAAACCCTTATTATTATTGTACGAGGGTTAGTTCACCCAAAAATGAAAACTTTGTCAGTAATTACTCGCCCTCATGTTGTTCCAATCCCGTAAGACTTTCGTTCATCTTCGGAACACAAATTAAGATATTTTTTATTAAATCTGAGAGCTGTCTCACTCCTCCATAGGCTTCTATTGTAATTGAAACTTGCCCTTTTTTGACTATTTTTTCAAAATCACTTGAAATCCTATTCCTAACCCACTAACAGCCACTGAGTTAGAAGCACTGAAATGAAAATTAAGTCATAATTTAATCATCTGTGGAACGGGCAGGACTCGAAAAACTCCAGCCAATCATTTCCAAGACCACAAGAATCATTGGACAGTCAGTGCGTCAATCAAACGGTCGTACCATACCCCCTCCCCCCACGCGCACGTGTCCCCTTCGTGCGCATACTCAAAGCTCGTGACCCAGTCACAGTAAGTGCAAGTCTCCCCGGTACAGAGAGAGAGAGAGTAAGTGCAATCTCGCAAATCTGAGTTTTGCAGATGCATGATTGCGCGTCCATGTTCTTCGAATGGGTGGAGTCAGGGCCAGCGTTGGAGGAAAGAAGGTAGGACCTTTTGAGTTGTGTATTTTCAAAATCTGCCGGTCGTTTTGCAAATCCCATACCCTACCTTTAAGTTTTCAAGCGACGAGAATACTGTGAAAAAACACAGAAGAAAATGAATAGTTGAATAAAGTCGATATTTTGGTTTGTTTTTTCGCAGTATTCTCGTCGCTTGATGGTTGAGCCACTGTAGTCACTCGGACTATTTTAACGATGTCTTTAATAACTTTTCTGGGCCGGCAAGTTTCAATTACAATAGAAGCCTATGGAGGAGTGAGACAGCTCTCAGATTTAATCAAAAACATCTTAATTTGTGTTCCGAAGATGAACGAAAGTCTTACGGGGTTGGAACAACATGAGGGTGAGTAATTACTGGCTAATTAAGTAATTTATTCTACCTCTGTATTAGTACCGGCTATGATTCTTAATAAAGCACATAATTACAATACAAGGAAATGACTTCTCCATTGAAACTCTTCAAGGAAATAGGGGGTAAACTGATTTTGGGGTAGTGTGATGATGGTGTGTTACCTGTGGAGCGCTGGTGGCCACCAGGAACGCATTGGTCCTGCCAGGATGGTCGTAATCATGCATGGCAGCCGCGACGTAGAGCGCCATCAGCTCGAGCGCGGGGATGAGGCCGGACAGACACCCGTAACCCTCCTCCTCTACGGGATACGTCCTGGACATCAGGTGCTTTGAGCGGCCATGAGTGAGTCCACTGTCAGAGTCTGAAGACATAGAGAGTCGGAAAGATGTCTGCAGATTAGTTCACACTGTACGTAGTAAAAATGTATATGCAAATGAGGGCGAGACATTTCTGAGAGTATGTGTAAATAATACCTCAACCTTTTTTTAATTTTAAAAAGCCCAAGAAAAATCATGTTTGTTCCTACAGTATAGCTCAAACAGTAGAGCATGGTGTTTGATTCGCAGGAAATGCATGAACTGATTAAAATGTATACCTGATAAAATGTATAAATGAACCGAGAAAACGTATATATATATAGAGCACGGCTGGAAAATGCTCTCAGCCAATCAGATTCGAGAACTGTTATACAAGTATATATATATATATATATATATATATATATATATATATATATATATATATATATATTAGGGCTGGGCAAAAAAAAATATATTTTTCGATTCATCGTTTTTTTAAATGTGGTCGATTCAAAATCGATTCACAAATCGATTTTTTTAATCTATTTATTTATCTATCGATCACCCAAAAGCCAGTATTAGTTTTCCTACACTGTTCATAGCCTTGCAGCCTCCATGTTACAGCTAATGCTGTGAGATTTTGTGTTAGTTTTATCTTAAACATAAAATAACCTGATCCTGATTGATCAAGACATGCCACAATTCTGACTTGACAATTTTCAGCATCAAAAAAATCCTGTCTATTCATTTGTAGACATTGGGCATTTGAAGCCCAAATTTGCATTTGAAGTTGGGTTTTAATGTACCCAAGTGCACCTAAAATAAAAAGAGTTTAATATACAGGTTTGTGGCTCTTAATATCTTTTTATTAATTAACCACTTGTAAACTTATGTTCACCGTTCTTTTTTATTTGCGTTGATTTGCATTAAATCTATATTCATTGAGTTGAATCGGGAATCGAAATCGAATTTAGAATTGAAATCGAATCGAATTGGAACATCTGAATTGATACCCAGCCCTAATATATATATACAGTTGTGGTCAGAATTAATGGCACCCCTGGTAAATATGATCAAAAACGGCTGTAAAAAATAAATCTGCATTGTTTATCCTTTTGATCTTTCATTCAAAAAATGTGCAAATATCGAACCTTTCATTGAAGTAAATGAATTGAAAGTGGGGGGGAAATCACATTATGAAATAAATGCTTTTCTCCAAAACACGCTGGCCATAATTATTTGCTCCCTGTTATTAAATACTTTTTACAATCTCCTTCTGCCAAGATAACAGCTCTGAGTCTCCTATAATGCTTGATGAGTTTGGAGAACACCTGACCCGAGATCAGAGACCATTCCTCCATACAGACTCTCTCCAGATCCTGCAGATTCACAAGTTCATGTTAGCGCTTCTTCTCTTCAGTTCACTCCACTCATCTGGGTTCAGGTCAGGGACTGGGACGGTCATGGCAGAAGCTCAGTTACCCATTTTTGTGTTGATTTAGACGTTTGTTTTGGACCGTTGTCCTGATGGAAGATCCAACCACGGCCCATTATAAGATTTGTAGCAGAGGATGTCAGGTTTTGATTTTTTATCTGTTGGTATCTGCTAGAATCCATAATACCATGTATCTGAACAAGATGTCCAGGACCTCCAGCAAAACAAAAATAGGCCCACAACATATAAGATCCAGCAATGTATGTAACCGTGGGCAAGGGGTACTTTTATCCCCGTTTGCACCACACACATCTGGGTTTGCTGCCGAAAAGCCCTTTTTTTGTTTCATCTGACCGTAGGATCCGGTCCCTTTTGAAGATCAGTCATGTCTGAACACTGAATATGCTGGAGTTTATTTTTGGAGGAGCGAGGAGGATTTTTCTTGAAACCCTCCCAAACAACATGTGGTGATGTAGGAGTTGTTCGATATATTTTTCATAGCTAAACAATTCCATGTTCCTAGTCACCTTGGTGTGCTAAAATAAGGTAAATAGAATATACTTAAGAGATATTTTACTCATAAAAAAATACTAGGGGTGCCAATAATTGTGGCCAACATGTTTTGGAGAAAAACATTTATTTCATAATGTGATTTTCCCCCCCCACTTTCAATTCTTTTACTTCAATGAAAGGTTCGATTTTTGCACATTTTTTGAATGAAAGATCAAAAGGATAAACGATGCAGATTTATTTTTACAGCCGTTTTTGATCATATTTACCAGGAGTGCCATTAATTCTGAACACAACTGTATGCATTTGGCAGGCGCTTTTAAGTCAAGTCAAGTGAGCTTTATTGTCATTCCACTGTATGCAGAGACATGTCGTTCTTCACAGGACCACACTATTACATATGGGTACTGGTTATGCAAGTCAAATAATTGTATCTACAGGCAAAAAAAATGACCTTGATAAAAAAATTACTTTCTTTACTGAAAGTCATAAAATTTACAATGTTGCCCACTTCTCCTGTGAGCTCAAAAAGGTTTTTTTTCTTCTTCTTCTTTTTGCGAGCTCAAAAAGGTGATGGGAGTGTATGAAATTGATGACATCACCACTGCTCTTTTGTGAATTGTCAAACGTTACAACACTCTCCAGTCTCCCCTAAACATATAAAACATTAATATAAGCATATCAAAATACACAGGTCTAGCTTGCATACGTATACTTTTCAATTACAAGCATGACATTATTTCCAATGTAACTTTTCCAAACTGTAATGAACTTACCCGAGTCACTAAGTGATCCCAGTGTAGGTAAACCAGGCACAGGCTGAGTAGTGAGGTACCACACTGCATGGAGGACGTCTGTTGCATGGATCCGGTTGTGATCTGGGGGAAGAAGACGAGGTTTAATACTGTAAACCACCACTAGGGGGAGATACAACACACACAAAAGTACAGTGTGCCACAACTGATGATTTAGGGCAGTGTATTCCTCTGGAGGTGAAGCTGACCACGCACAACATCTGTAGTACATCATAACTTATCTCATTGTTAACATATTTCTGTACACATGTCTCTTGCAGCACAAGGACTCACATGGGATGTCCCTGTATCCGTTCTCCAGAGCGTGGAAATAGTTCATGAACTCCCTCACTGGAATCTTGAATTTCTCAAAGAGTCCCGTATCGACAAACAACCGGTAGGACACCTAAACCACAGAGAACAATGGCAAAATCTCTCAACCTTAGTCTTAAATTAAAGAAAAGATTTAAAACAATAATACTAGAATTTCTCAGAAGGAAATATGTGCAAATACTTTTAATTATTCATTCATAATAACGCGTTTCACATTTGCGTGTGTATGCATATATATATATATATATATATATATATATATATATATATGCATACACACGCAAGCATGAACAAATACGATGTACATAAAGCTTCTACATTTAAATGAACACTTATTTTACACTTGTTTATTACAAATTAACTAAAAGTCTAATCTATGGAAGCTTGTTTCCACCATGGAATAAAAAAATAAAAAAGGTAATTGCGACTTTTTATCTCACAATTCAGACTTTATAACTTGCAATTGCGAGTTTATATCTCATTACTGAGGAAAAAAAGTCAGAGATAAAAAGTTTTTTTTTTAATCCGTGGCAGAAAAAAGCTTCCATAACTATCTGACACTCATTTTATTATTTAATAACATTCATTATTTAAAAAAAAATGCCCAAATATCAGCCAATTATTAGCCAATAATCCTGGCCCAGGTGTTGCTGAGTTGCTTTCACATTCATGCGAATCAAGCCGAAGTTCCAGCGCCACCTGAACTCAGACAATCTCCTACAGGCGATCTGGAGTTCGGTTCGCATGACAGCTTCCACATTACCAATTCTTCCTGTGAACCGTGCCCTGTTTTGAACTATACTGCCAGTGTGAATCTAAAAGCAGCTTTAGATGCGAGTTAGGCTTGTGCGCCTGTACTCTGGATCTCCACCAGATGTCAGTGTCTCACCTGGCTGAGAATGCAGCCACATCTGCCGTGGGTTTTCTCCACCAGACTGAAGATGGGGAAGTTCCAGTTGTTGATCTGACTCATGAGAGGCTCCAGTCCCTCCATTACCAGGGGCTCTGGGGCCAAGATGGGCTTATCCTGCAGAGGAAATTATTCAGATCACAAACACTTAAAAAAAAAAAAAAACTCTGAATAAGCTTACTAAAAAAGTGGCACATATGAAACTACTAAAAAGAGTAGTTAAAATGGCATAACGGAAAGAGAGTCTGTCATCGAACCACAGCAAAAACAAAAACTAGCACATCAAACGCTCGCTGATTAGTTTGGATGACAATTTGATGGCAGGTTTAGTTTCCCTGGATCAAACAAACAGCCCAGAGTATTGCACACTAATTTATTTATGCCATCGTCGTATTTTTATGTGCTTTATACATTTTCTGCACACTGCAAAGGAATGATTTTCTTCCTCAGTATTTTTGTCTTGTTTTCCATTGCAAATATCTATAAATTCTTAAATCAAGATAAATTTAAGATATTAAAGGTGCTATATGGAACTTTTCTTCTAAAATTAATCCTTTTTTTTATTGCATGTGTGTGAAGGGGTTGTAATCACACATTACAATGATCCACTTGTCGGGTTTTGCTATTACCTCTGAAGGCCAGTATTCCTATTTCTATGTGAAGTCTTCAGGTTGGATTTTCTGCGAAATCCATCGGATGTGACGTGCATGCGCGCTCCCGAGCCTCTCTCTTTTTTATATACAGTCTATGCGACGGCACTGCAGCGAACGACGTGGAGTCTGATAACACCCAAAAACTCCTGCCTCCAGCACAACACACTCCAACACAAACTCCACATAAATATAACAAAACTAAACAAAAATGTATCTGCTGAAGTTCGTTAGGCCAACGGATCGACTTAGGACGAAAACACGGATCAACATCGGCAGAGCGTTTGAATTATGGAGAGACCTCCGCTATTTATATTGTGATAAATTACAAGTTTTCCAATATGCTGAAATAATGGTAAACTGTAATGAAATAGCAAGGTAAACTACAACATACATGAGACATGAAATGAATACAAAAGACTGTTCCAGGATAACAAAAATTAGGTGCTTTAGGATGTAACTTTTATTTTATGTACTAGATCTACTGTCTAACGTCACTCATCCCACTACTATCATATTGTTTATAATACAGATTTCCAGACACGTTCAGTACAGTAATGATGCTTCCTACGATCTTACTGTTACACTGAAATTGTTCAATCTAGTTCACTAACCGTTTTCGTTATCATATTATACATTCACCTATGTTGACATTGCTGATTGTGAAAGAGACACGAATAGTTAGTGAAATGCCTTATGCTAAATAACACCACAAATGTAACGTTATCAGTACGAGCATGGAGCATTAGTTCAACGTCAAGCTGATAAAAGTAGCCTATTATTGTAACGTTGCAGTGGGAGTTTACATGAGTTTCCAGCATGTTGTGTGATGCTTTCTCCGGTGTGTTGAAAGTCTCAGTGTGGCCGGTACCATGAGTGCTCGCTCTTGTGTTCGAGGCAAGAGCACGAGCGCTCTTGTAAAAATTGGCTGCAATCTGAAACATCACCGATAGAGGCCGCTAAAAAATACATATAGCATCTTTAAGTCTCGTTTTCTTATAAAATAATAAAATATATAAAATAATGTGTTCTGTTAAAAGCGTTAAAACTAAGTGAGCTTATGCTTAAAATAAGAAGAAAATATCTGCCAGTGGGGTCAGAAAACTCTTTTTTTTTTATATATATATAAATATATACACAGGACTTGTGCCATTTTGCTTCTCATGTCTCAAGATATTTGTACTGGAAACAAGACAAAAATACTGAGTAAGAAAATCATTTCTTGCAGTGCATATTCTATGTGTACTGCATATTTTATGCATGCTGCTGATGCAACACTTTACACGGTATGTCTCCTGCTTTACGGTCCTCTAACACCGAACAGCATCTACCTGCCTGAACTAAACTGCAGTGCTAAGAAATCAATTTGTCCTGCAGAAGGCCTGTTTACCTCTGGTGGTATAAGAGCGAGTGCCTGAGGCGGGAACGTCCCACAGGGGTTCCGGTGACCCTCTCCGTCTTCCTCATTCTGTGCAAAGTCACTGCTGTCACTGTGGTTGGTCTCATAGGTGCTGTCATAGTCGGATGACATTATCACCGGTTCGTCTGCAAGGTTATTAGAAAAGCGTGATTATGCCTCTCGTAATATTTCACGTTTGAGCAGACTGACAGCTTAGAAAGACACCAATTACACATCAACTCATAGATTCAATCCAGGATCGAGCTGTAATATCACAGATCACAACTGCAAAATGGATAATAAGTGAAATGCATCTAAATGGTAATTCAGAGAGGGTCGTATATGACGGTGGCGTCACCTGACTGCTGGCTTCTGTCTCCTGCGTCTGTGGATCCATCCCCGTGCCTCTTACTGTACGGTCTTCCACAGCTACAACACACACAACACACCATCCACATCACTGTCAGCACTCATTCTTTCACATTAAAAAAAAGAGCATATCTATGTATATATATATATATAGAGAGAGAGAGAGAGAGAGAAGTGAGGCGGTTCATATATAGAATCATCATGGGACCATTTTATGGATCTAGTTAATAGTTAATTTATTTGTAAATTGTATTACATTTTATTAATTAAACACCCTTTTTCACTAGAGAAAATTGAAACATTAAAATAGTTTGCAATCATTTATTATCCTATTTATACATTTCATGTATACAAGTTTTTTTTTTACCTTTACTTGCTTTTGTATTGCATTTTAACAACAACAACAACAATAATGATAATAAATAACTATAATAATGGTACAACAGCAAATAAAGCAATAAACCAACAATTTACTTCCTCACTACACGCTCCTGGTTTTAATGTGGATTATTTGTCTGTTAATGTTAATCCCAAATAAATAAATAAATATAAATCCCCAAATCTTTCATTCAATTTCATAATTTTCACAATTGAATCAATTCCCAACAAATAAAATAAAATCACATTCTACTCTTTTTTTTTTCTCTCTTACAGAATATCCTGCTTTACTCATAATTGAAATAAGTCAGATTACAAAAAAATGCCATTTCAAGTTGACTCAGAACATTCCTTAAGAACAATAAAAAGACACTATCTATTATTGTAGGCACTGGGATCTGTTCGTTACGCTTTATGTATTTATTTTATGCATATTTGAATATTTTGCAGTGAAACTGAGAGGCGTCCTGATGGTGTGTCAGGAGCTCTAGCCGTTGTCATTGTTGTTTAGTTTAACTCTTTAAATTAACGTGCCAGACAGAACCTAATCAAGCTGTGCTTTTGTGACCAGCATTCATTACAGGCCAAGGGGACGGTGACCTTGTCTCAGCGCCAGGACATTAGTGATCGCTGTGAGTAAAACAGCACATCTGACCATGTAAGTCCATCTGTTAATATTTAGACACAGTGTTGGTTATTTTTCACAGTTAATGATCAGTGGTTGTTCAGTAACCACGTCATGGGGTTAAAGCTGCGGTCCACTGTTGTAGAACATCCTGGGCCACAGGATACGCTCAGATCTTTGGAAACAGCAAGCAAGTGCTTTTTAGCACAGTGATGAATTGTGTTCTCAAAATTAATAATAACTTGATATCTGCTCTTAAAATTACTCATTAGTAGATCTGCATGGAATCTGCATAAGCAAAATTCCTCAAAAAGACTTCCAGAGAATTTGAACGCACATCATGCACAAAAAGCAACAACATTGTTTTGGTAACTTTTTAATAAGAGGCTCTTACAAGTCATGTGGTGTTCTTTCAGGAATATCACTGAACTAATCAAAAAACATGACATGACATGGGCGTTTCACATACTCCCGTTTCGTTACCATTTCGCATAGTTCAGCCAAAATTGAAATATCTGTCATCATTTACTCAAGAATTTACTGAAGAATTTTTTTCACTGGAAAAAAAATGTTTAAATATGTCATTTTTGTGGTCAAAGATGAGTTTTAAGGGATGCAATTATTGACAACAGGGGGACTTTAAGTCTTTAGTTTTACCTGCTACAAAGAGGAGGAGGCACCCAGTGTGTGGTACTGGGGCTCGGGGCGCTCTGACTGTGGGTTAAGGCTTTGTGAGGGCTGTGTGGCGGTGGGCCGTCGCCCTGTGGAAGATCTGGGTCAGGCAGCTCCACTGAAGGGCTTTTGTTGGTGGGACTGTTGAGCGGAGTGCCCTGGACTGGAGGAGAGTGGCAGGGTGAAGCCAGAGGTGAGATGTTGGAAGAAGGGTAACCTGTCAGAGAGCAGAGGCATCACACTGGCACTGCCAAAGCCCATTTATCTCCTTTCACTTGACAAACACACACACAGAGTGCTTTACCTCTTCGGCTCTTGCTATAGATGTGGTTGGTGGCAGAGGAGGCAGCGTATGAAGCGGACATGGATCTGCTCTTGGAAATGGTGAGCATAATGGAGTTGTTCCATGAGTCACTGTTCACCAAACTGCAGAAGAGGAAGAGGAAAGTTTCATGGTTTTACCTGGTATGTTGTTTCACCCACATGGAATTTTTTTTTTACTTCTATTTTTTTTTTTTTTTGAAGGACAGCCCCTTAAGATGAACCATCTCATTTCCGAGGGTAAAACATCGTTTTCCAGTAAACATTCTTACACCAATAATCTGTTTGCATGAAGGCTTTTCAATTCGATTACTAACAGATTATTGATGAAGATGAATATTCTTCACCTTATTTCAACAAGGCCTAAGCGTTTACCTCTCAAAAGGGAAAGTTCACAATGCACTTTCCAGGGTTATTAAAGTCCATGTGGTGTATTTTGGGAGAAGGGTTCAGACTTGAATTTTCCTGCCAACTTTACAGG
Source organism: Tiaroga cobitis (assembly GCA_030578255.1). Lineage (NCBI taxonomy): Eukaryota > Metazoa > Chordata > Actinopteri > Cypriniformes > Leuciscidae > Tiaroga > Tiaroga cobitis. The sequence continues at coordinate 40,761,830 of CM060594.1, forward strand.
ATCCAAGCGAACAGGCCTCCTGCTGTGGGAACACTCTTCAGATATCCATTAAGGAGACCTGCCACTTTAAGACCAGCCTCAACATGGTAATGCAGGCAACCGGGTGACCCTCCATTTTTTACAGGGGCTTTTATTTCGACAGGATCTGAATCTAAACACATCCCTGGCTCTCGTGTCTCCAGGAAGCCTCTTTAAACTCTCTGTCTACACAGTGCAGATGGCTATCTGGATCTCCGTATTAATGGGCTGAACTTTAGCTGGGCTGTATAACTCAAGCTGGAATAAGAGATATAAAGGTGGAGAAATGCCCAAAGATGGACATTATGAAATCTGAATCAAACATTCAGCGAGCGAGGCAGTGTGTAGGAGCTCTGGAAAGTTTAAGCGCTTGACGGCGATCTGCAACAGCTGTGCAAAACACTAACGTACGAGACAATGATGACAAACAAAACAAGATGAGGGCAAACGGATAAAAGTGGTTTCAGATTAATCCCCAGAAACCCTCTGTGGACTCATATTTTCAGAAAGTGCTGTTGCTTCAAAACACTTCATGAGTCAGCGGACAGCGGACCTGAGAAGTACTTGGACAAGTATGCTAATGTCATTGCAGTAGATTACGAAAGCACAAGCATACTGCTCAAACAGAAATGTCAGTGTTTGTTAGGTTTGAAATAATAAAACCATTAATAACGGCCTCGAAATTAAGTATTTAGACACTTTTGTGTTTGTGAATCGTTATTGGAACAAGTATGTCGTTAATGTGATCTTCACATGTGGTTTCTCTGTTAGGACACACTGCTTGAACTTGAGGACAATTGACTTCATACATCCACTAAAAATCCCCAACAGCTGATTAACCCTTTACCCGCCGGCGTTTTTTAAAAGGTTGCCAGCCAGCGCCAGCATTTTTGATAATATTCACAAAATGACCCCCAGATTATTTTGTTTTATGAATTTCTGAACATCAAAAAAAAGAAAAAATACAAACAAAAACATTTTATTCACGATTTATGCAGTCTTTTTTTTTAATGTGGGTAAGTTACATTAAAAAAGTATTTTTCATCTGTGTTTTAATCTGTAGATTCTTTACTCTTTCATAAGATGTGTAACAGCGCATGTTACTGTATGTAACAGTAAAACCAGGGATTGCCGGAAAATTTCATCAATGATGGGGACACGTTGTGTCATAAAATACGGAAAATTACGTTAATTGGAAAGAGATAAATGACACAGTAAAAACAGTGATAGTGAAAAAGATTCTGCAGCATTTGAGATACTTTTGCAATTACATTTTTTAGTGGCCAAATACAAGTTAAAGATTTGGGCTGCTCACCAAAAGGATGTACAAAAGTTTAAACTATAATCCAAGCACTTTAAATCAACATGAAACGGCATTTTACTTTCACAATATGACATATTTCTGGTTGAAAAAAAAAATCAATGACAAAAGAATGTAGGGTGGGACTTGTTTTTATCCATAAGGAAATGATTGCATTATGAAACGTGCGTTACACACTAGAACAGAGCATAACATCATTGTGCTGTTACTTTTATTGCATTAATGATAACTCGCATTAAATTACTGAGTTTACTATTGGCAAAACTTTAGAAAGTCTAAAATCAGGGGCAAACTTAACCAATAAGCGAGGTAAGCGACTGCTTAGGGCCCCGGGGAATCTGGGGGCCCCAACTGATATTGGCGAAACAAATTTGGTAAATGCTCTAGTGCATTTGTGTTTGCGCTCTGGGGAGCATCAAAGGTTTCTACTGTATTTTCAATATGTTTGGCAGTGTTGAACAATGCAGCCAATCACAGACATATATGTTGATTTCTTGAACGCAGTGGCCAATGACAGTTGTTTAAGTTAGAATATTTAATTAACATTAACTGCTCAAAACGGTGGAGTTTTTGTTCAGTGCCGAGTTGGCCCGCAAATCCTCTGTAACAAACAAAGTTTAGACTGTGACTGACATGTGACTGTGATGTAAACTATAAATGAGAATGAAAATGTAAAATGATATGATCATTCATCTTTAGCTTTTAACTTAAGTTGTTCATTTGTGATTATCATGATGAACAAAACGTGTAAGAGTCGTAAACTTTTGTTGATCACAGAGCTTATTTTCTGCAATAATTCAAAAGGCGATGGAAAACCCTATTGTGTTTTTTGTTGTTGAGGGAACTATAGGTGATGCAAACCTATAGGTTAACCTATAAGTCCTGTAAGTCATCATTGCAGCGCTCAGCTAGGTGATGTCAGCCAAAATTTCATCTCTATGCAGATGATACCCAGATCTACATTCATTTTAGACCTAATGAAATTGTGCCTGTTCATTTTCTTTCTGAGTGTATTTCTAAGATGAAGGAATGGATGACTGATAATTGTCTGAGATTATGCTTGTTGGTTCACCCCACCAACTACGCAAAGTAGATCCGGTCACTCTAGCTCTTGATGGCTCTACTATGGAGTTTCAAACTAAATTGAGGAATTTAGGAGTAATTTTTGATCCCAATTTAACGTTTGAGCCACATGTTTTGAATACTGTTAAAATCTAATTTTTCCATCTTAGAAATATTGCCAGATTGCGTCCAATGCTGTCGTTTACTGTTGCAGAGAGATTGATAAACACTTTTGTTTTTTCGCGTATTGATTACTGTAATGCCTTGTTAGCTAGCGTGTCAAAAGTAACCTTAAACAGAATGCAGGTTTTACAAAATTCGGCTGCCAGAATCCTTACAAGAACTAACATACGAGACCATATTACTCCCGTTTTGGAGTCTTTGCACTGGCTTCCAATTAGGTTTAGGATGGATTTCAAGATTTTGATGCTTACTTACAAGGCACTGCATGGTTTGGCACCTCAATATTTGACAGAGCTTTTAACTCCATATACTCCAAAACGTGATCTTCGTTCTTCAGATACTGGTCTTTTAACTGTTCCCTCAACCCGTTTGAGATTAATGGGAGATAGGGCTTTTTCTTCATTAGCTCCAAAACTTTGGAACTCTCTACCGATTGAGATCAGGCAAGACAAATCTTTTGGAAACTTTAAATCTCAGCTTAAAACTCATTTTTTTAGGTTAGCTTTTAATTGATTTATTGTATTTTATGCTTGCTGTTTTTTATGTTTATTTTACTGTGTATTATGTCTCTTTTGTGTGTTGTATCTTTGCTATTTTAATTGTTTTTGTACAGCGCTTTGAGATGTACATTTAAAGGCGCTATAGAAAATAAAGGTTATTATTATTATTATTATTATTATTATTATTATAAAAGGAAAGTCGTGACTGAACGAGGACTGAATAATAATAATTGTACTGTAAGTCAGTTTGATGAACTAAATGACACAGATGGCCGAGTGCACTGCATCTGGATCAGAATGGAGGCGTTCATTACCTGCTGGAAGGGCCATCGTGAGGCGTTTTGATGCTGGCACTGCGGTCTCTTCGGACCGGCCCGGGTTCGAGCGTGGGCAGGCCCGTGGCTGAGGTCGTGGTGGTCCACGTGGAAGAAATCCGTCTCAAAAGCCCCGGATGCAAACTTCGCCTCAAACGCTGTTATACAAAAGAGGACATACATCAAGTTTACACAAAAACAGATCTGACAGTGAAGCAAAACACTTAGAGACACAAATTCTCTGCGAAGGTCAGTTTTGAAGCTTGTCAAATGTCACATCAACAGTTACAATCAATTAACACTGACCCAGACAGAATAAAGCCACATGTGTATGACAACCCAAAGGCCAAATTAACACTTTTTGGCAGTGCAGTTGTTAAACAAATCACTTGTTTAGATTCAAGTTGTACTGCGTTTTACGCAAACGACATAAATCTTAGTATGTGAGTGCGTGTATTTAGAGAGCGAGTCTGTGCGTTAAGCCAAACATCTGAGGGCGGCAGATGACAGCGGTCCATCAGGGAATACTGAGCCCTTCCCCCAACTGGAAAGAAGGGAACAGAACAGATGGAAGACCCTGGAGAAATGCATCATCGCTCTGCTTCTTTACATCACAAGCTGTGAACCAATCAAAAAGCGTGGTGTATTCGGTATAAAATAGACTAGACATATGCACTTAAAGGGACAGTGAACATTCTGGCATCATTTACTCACCCTCGGAATCATTTTTCAAAAAATATTTTGTGTTTCACAGAGGAAAGGAGAATGAGGGGTTTACAGTCTGAATAACACATCTGGTTTAACGGCACATTTAATATATTTCAAACTCCAGAACAGTAACGCTTCACAGCCACGGCAAGAATGTACAGTATGTTAAAGGGTTAGTTCACCCAAAAATGAAAATTAAGTCATTAATTACTCACCCCCATGCTGTACCAACCCCGTAAGACCTTCGTACGTCTTCGGAACACAAATGAAGATATTTATGATTAAATCTGAGAGGTTTATGACTGCTACATAGGCTCCCTAAGGGAATGACACCGGACGGCCCAGAAAGTCATTAAAGAAAATGTTTAAATATTCCATGTCGCAACAGTGGCAGTGTCGCAATGTATAATTCGCTCTTTCTCTTCTTCTTCTGAATCAGTTTCTGGTTCAAACATATACTGTTTACTGAAGTCGAGCGAGTTGATCAGGTAATCCGAGCTGAGTGGAGGCTAATTTGCATATTTATGGTTCCGCGTATACTAAATGAAGCGAGGCTGTAGAGTGTCATTCAAGCTATTTTAAGGCATAAAGAAATGATCATATGAGAAAAATGTCATTGTGAGTATTAAAGAGTTTTAAAGGATATTGACTTCAGGGGACTTGTATGTTTTTGACCGTATAAAATTTTACAATGGTGTACAAAAAGTTTCAGAACTGCATTACCCCATGAGTCAGGGCAGGGAAGAAACTCTCTTGACAGCAGCATGAATATTTCAGATGCTGTGAGTAGAGAACCAGAGGGCATATCCGTACACCCCCAACCCCAATCCTCCTACCGCCCCCAGTGCTGGCGCTTAAGAGTACATGCCCTGGGCATTCTGGGATACCACCACCTTCACATTACAGACAAACGGGGCGAGAGTCGGGTTCGGCAGTCACAGATTATGTTTATTTTTAGCTGATTCCACAATCTATAGCCACAAACATGAAAACATCTCAGTGATACGAGCGTCTGGTATTAATTCAGCTGGAATGGCTGTCAGCTGAAGTTGGGAGGAACATGTTTGAGTGGATGTAGCAGGCCTGATGTCTGAGAAGGTGCTCGGGACGTGTGTCTCCTCTCCTGCCGTGGCGTCTCTCGCTCACACCGACAGACTGTCAGTGTTGCAGAGGTTCAACTCTTCTGCGTCTGTGAGCTGAGTCTCGTTCGATCTCCTCCAGCTGGAGTGACAGCGCAGAGACACAGGCTACACTAAACCTACACGAGGCAATCTCACAAAACATGTCTGGATATTAAAGGACATTTGGTTAAAGTATTGAGCTACAGTAGTGGCAGTACAGTATATTTGTTTTTAATGACCGATTAAACCATCAAAATATGAGGAAAATATTTTATATTTAATGAGGGAAGATTAAAACACTAAACTTATTTAGCAAAAAAAGAAAAACTACAGCTACAGGTTTAATTTTACTATGAAAAAAAGAGCCATTTACCCTCCAATTCTTTCCCATATTGCAAAATGATCAGTTTTAAAAAACGTATTGTCTCTACTGGATTGCAAAATAAATAGTGATATAATATTTTTTTAAATAAAGCAATACATCATGATTTTTTTGTGCTACTTTTATGCTGATTTAAATACTGATTCTTTTTTAATTATTATTATTACTACAGTGTTTTTGTCTTTTTTTCCTTTACGAATATCTAAACATTCTTAAAATAAGACATTTACTTAAGCAACACTCTTCTCTTTTTTTGCAGTGTACTAGTAGTAGTAATTATAAAAAATATATTACTTATTTGTACTTTTACTAAATGAGCGTTCTTTATGGAAAAACATAATTCTTTACTTCTTTTGACTTTTAATGTTGGGATGCAACATGACCTATGACAGGTTTTGAGGGATTCGCCAATATGGCTGCATCAACACCATTTATGTGCATATCACAAACTTATAGGATTTAAATGAATCCTTTATGCACCAGTTCAGACCACCAACAGAAAACAGCAAAGCAACAACCCACACAATCTCACACCCTTTCATTAAAACAGTGTGTGCAAAATTTCCAGCAACCATTTAAGCATTTTTGTGCAAACTAGATTCCTACAGGGAGTTCAAATCACACCCTCAACATGTCACAGAATAAATGTTCTCGACGGTTATCATTTCAAAATACCAGTGATTAGAGGTATAAAAAAATCCCCAAGAGATGTGAAATTGCTCCTGAAATATATTTAGCATTTTTCTTGAATATTAAACAAAAAACTCTTGAAAAAAACTCCTACTGTAGGTAATAATATATATTTTCTTTAATCATATATTGTTATATTTGCGTATATAATACAAGATTATCAAACATGCTTCGTCCTTGTGTTTACTTAGTGATTTGATTAGATTTATACTTCATTTTACCTCATAGATTAAACATTTTCAATCTACTTGGTAAAGAAAACCATTTAAGCCATTTCAGAGAAATTACAGTAATATACAGTATCAATATACAGTAATATATCAAATGTCATTATAAAGGCTGAAAAATATCAAGATACATACATAGTTTTTATTAGGGCTGAGCTATATATATCATCCCTAATAAAAACTAACAAAAAATGCAGCGAACAGAGAGTGCAGTGAACCGGTCAGTTCAACAACTTTCTTTTCCTATTAGTTCTCGAATAGATTAGCATTTTAAACGTCTGGGACACAGGTATGCACTCGCTCGAAATCCTAAAGTAGGAAAATACTGGAGGAATCAGCCTTTAAATCTTAATAGTACTTTCTAAGATGGGGAGCTCATGCATGTATAATGCGTTAAAGGTTTCTGACCCCCGGTTAACTATGTTGCATGTTTACCGGCTTCGGAGAAATGGACGTTCAGTCAGCAGTGCTGCAGTATCCAGAAATGTAACACCTTAGGAAAAGTGTTTTTCTTTTTTGAGGTAAAATATACAGGGAAAGTGATTTGGGATTTATGTGAAAAATCCCTGTTTCCTGTCAAGGCCAAAGCTAATGCCCCGCTGCCAAACTGGACACCCAGACAGGCCACAGCCATTTCCTCCGAGGAGCTGCCGCGCGCCGTGACCTTCTATGAATCGTGTCACCATCAGTGGAAGCGGAGTCGTTCCTTGCGTTTCATGCCGATATTTCTGCTGTTGACACAGCTGCAGCACTGACAGATAAAACGCGGCTTAAAGAACCAGACTCGCTCGTGTTTTTCTTCACACAGCCAAAATATCACATTATATGCTGTGGAAAAATAATAGAGCTCTGAATTCTGTTCACCATCGGAGCGTAGTGCGGTGTGACCTACATATGGACCAGGTGTAATGAATGGGCGTTAATAAACATCTCCTAATGTTGTTTGCTGAGCACTGCAGCATGGGAAAAGAGCTGGAGAGCTGTGCACCGGCTCATAGTGACTTTAGCCTCACCTACTCTTTAAGTGCCGGCATGCATTTTTAACTGCAGCGCTGGTGAAACATTAAAAGGCTTCTGTGAGAATGTGCGTCATTGTCCGCTACATTAGAGACCTGCCATGCTGGCGTGAATGGGGACGGAACGTGTGTGTGAGTGTGAGTGTGAGTGTGAGTGTGAGTGTGTGTGTGATGAAAAAACACAGCATTATCAAACCATTAAACACAATGGAGTCTTTTTCTTTTGTCTGAAAGTCTTTACGGGTTCCACCAAGATAACGCGAGCTATTCAAAAATTACGCTGCAGGAAATAATGTAAAAACATAGCTTCAGAAAAACAGAAGCCTAATCGACCCTTCGCTAGGCCTCGGTCCCCGCTGGACAAGCTTTACAGAACGTTTACAGGTGTTTTCTGAACAGCATGATCTTCAGTGAAAATGGCTCATATAGTGACTGGATATTACTCTTACTCTGGCTGGAATTAATTGTGGCATGTCAAAGCGTTTTATATGCGACTCATCATTAAAGAAATTTGCCCGTTATGACCTTATAAACTTAAGAATCAAAAAAGTGACAAGCGACTACATTAGTGCAAGTGAACAGAACAGCAAACACATTCACTATGGCACTGTGTGGAGACTATCAGCTCTATGAGTCTTTTCAATACTGAAATGATTAGACATTGAGCAAATATGCTCTACTGTACTGAATGTTTTACTGTATTTGTGCATTCTGTGTATTCCATTTAAAACTACAGACTTCCATATAATTCCATTACAGAATGCCAAAAGCTGATAATAGAACACAGAAGTAAGTGCGGTATTACATTCATTTTCTCCATAGAGAAAGCATTGCAAGTGTCATAATCAGAATCAGCCTCCACACACTCTCAAACTAAATATAGGCTATTGTATCATATATTGTACCATCATTTATTATTCAGTTCCATCATTTGAAATGATTCATGGGATGAGTACGGTAGTTTATAAATAAAATAGTGACTTTTTTCAAATACATTTTTGCATCAAAGCAAAATAAAAATTTGTAGAAGAAAATAATATTTTTTTTCATGGCTACAATTCTTTACTGAAGAATTTTTAAAGTCGGCATGAAATAAAAATTCACCCTATTCAATCTACTTTCAAAATGCATGTTATAGGTATTGTTGTCTGTGCAAACGTGTTATTTTATAAAAAAAAAAAAAATTAATTGTTTAATTTTTAAAAAAAAAATCATTGTTTAATCAATGCAGTGTATCTGTAGGATTTAAAAATTATATTTAAGGCTTTTAAAGACCTTTCTTTAAACCTGCACAAACAAAATTAATACAAAGTCAAAGTTTTGACAAAAACAAAAGGTTTTATAAAATGGTAAACCTCACATTTCAGCGATTTTTTTTAAGGAAAGGCATGAGTCAAAATGATAAATGATTCTATTTATATTCATTTAAAATATGATATAAACACTCTTGGGCAAAAAAAAAAAAAAAGCAAAAAAAAAAAAAAAGCACAATATTTAGTGGTCTTTAAACATTTAAATAAAAAATCACTGGTCAGGAAATTAGCAAGAGTTGCACAAATACTGTAGATAAAGTAACTTAGCATGGAACAGCCTTCCCCAACTTGCAGACAGCTTTTCACAGGAAGAAGAGCCAGTGTTGTTACACTCAACACTGTAAACAATTATATGATCAAGAAGTTATGACAACATATATTTTTACATTGCTTTAACTCATCAAAATAAGTTTTACCATTTTCAAGTCATTCAAGATTCGACTAATTTTTTTAAATGTAGTTTAATGTAATTTAAGTTAAAATGACTTAAACGTCCAAGTTGATCGTTAAAAATGTGAGACCATTCACTTATATATTCAACTTTCATTTGTGGGAAGCAAGCCATTCTGCAATATCCTCCTGTACTCCAAAGCATTAAATGACTTTTCACAGTGAAGTAGCTCACCAACACCAGGCTCCCCACACAACGACACTCTTCCTCATGCTTCACTGTGGTAGAGATGCATTTATTACTATATTTCACAGCAGATTTTTGAAGCCGCCGCTCTGGAGCATCACCATGCAACATATTGTGATTCATCAATCCACACACAACTTCCCATATTCTGTCAAAAACTGTCTTTCTGTGGCACCAATGGCTTTTTAAGTAGTGCATTTGCTTGAATATAGCTAATTTCCTGTAAAAGATTAATATTTAGCCATTGTGGGCGTCGTCCATTTTTTTGCCCAGGAGTGTATATCCTAATTGTTTAGATTTTTGGAATGCACATTAGCTTCTTTTCGATCCACCAGCTGAATAAAAAACAGCAAATTCACTTTCTGACAGTAGATGGCACTTGGTGAACTGCTCTGAAAGCACAAGCCTGTAGAAACTGAAACAGTGCCACGTTTTTACTTCGACATGTCCAGCGCTCTAATAAAAAAAAAAAAAAATCATAGCCTTTTGGAGTTTAATAATCACATTAGCCATATCGCGATTTCAATTATTCTCCAATCATTTAGTCTGCTTAAACCCCACCCCTCCACTTTTGAGTGCCACGCCCACATTTCATCCACCTAATCATCAACCGATGCATAGAATCAAGTCCCCGTCCCGCATTTTTCTTTTACATTTCCATGTTCAGCACAATATGGAAGAAAAGATATGTCATTACTTCCATTTAATCATGACTTAAAAAACAATGGTAACACTTCACAATAAGGTCTTGTTTATTAACATTAATTAATGCATTGCAGACTAACAATGAGCGATATGTTCTTACAGCATTTATTAACCTTAAATTAATTTTAGTTAATAAAAATGTTCATATTCACGTTAGCTCAGTGCATTAACTACTATCTATACTACTATCTGTTAACTCAACAGATACAACTTTCTTAAAATCTTATTTTGAAGGAGTTACACCGCACTCAAGATCATCAAGGTGCCAGACAAACAAGACTAAAGATCTCAAAAAATAAATAAACTGTCCGCACACTTAATCCTTTAAGCAAATTTAATCACCAAGCTTTCCGTCAAAAGACCATCCTCAGGGCATCTTAAAAATATAGTAGTAAATGTTGAGATTAACATGAACAAAGATTTATTTTATTTTATTTTTTATTTTGAACAACAAAAAAGATATGTATGGTTGCAACAGTTGCAACATACCGAACGAAAAAAACAATATCTATAAAGTATTATAACAATAATTGTTCGAAAAGGAGGGGGATGAAGCAGAATCTTATTATTAATAAACACTGTAGAAGTATTGCTTATCGTTAGTTCATGTTAAACTATTGTTAACATAAGTGGTACCAAAAAAGAATGGAATTTGAAAAAAGTGGGCGGGGCTGCAACAGCTGCAAAGGTCAGATTGGTTAGTTGTATTTTTAAGGCGGGGCTTAGCGAAGGGTCAAATCCTGGTACCTGAGAGGGTGTGGCCTTACCTTTGGGATGGCCAGCTTCTCTCCCTTCTCCGGCAGCTCCTCGGAGTCGGAGCAGGTGTGTGCGTCGCTGAAGGCCAGCAGGGGGCTCAGGCGCGGCCGGTGGTGCAGCGGCTGGAAGGTGAGCTGGGTGCTGAGCAGGTTACTGACGGCCCGCAGGGTGCTGCAGGTGTTGGGGGGGAGGGACGGGTCAGCCAGCAAATCTGAGATCAGTCCGTGGGCCTCACCCATCACCGCGATGTCCACCGTCACGCTGGTGCCCGAAGACTGGACGAGAGAGAGAGAGAGAGAGAGAGAGAGAGAGAGAGAGAGAGAGAGAGAGAGAGAGAGAGAGAGAGAGAGAGAGAGAGATAGATGGTAAGTTAATGTAAGGGAGAGATAGAGTTAAATGCACAGGTATCGGGAGAGAAAGAGACAAAGGGGGGAGAGAGAAAAAGCACCGTTAGCTCATCCGCACCTCGCCGGTGACGCGATGCAGGGCTGACGTAAGGCACACTGACGCACGCAGAGAGTGACGCCGCACTGCTACACACACAAGGGGAGCGAGAGACACAGAGAAAGAGAGAGATTTCCAGGGCAAGAGAGAAGGAGGTCATGAGAAGTACAGGAGAAACCAGGCGAAAGACAGAAAGAGGACATGAGAAGAGCATGAAGAGCGAGCGCAGCACGCACGCACACACATACTTAAATATAATATTCATTTCATATTTAAATTTTTCAAATATTTTCACTGTATACTATTATTGACTTTTCATTTTTACTTTTACATTTTTTACCATTTTCATAAATAATTTGTGAAAATGTTATTTTAATAATAAATATTTAAAGTGGACCTATTATACCCTTTTAAAAAGTCTTGATTTTGTGTTTGGGCTCTACTAGAATAGGTTTTCATGCTTAAATGTTTATCATATTCTCCATTGTTGCGGCTCCTCTCTTCCCGGTCTGTCAGTAACGCTCTGTTTAGTTCCTGTCTCTATGAAGCCCCTCCTTCTGAAAAGCACACTGTGCTCTGATTGGTCGGCTGGATCAGTGTGTTGTGATTGGTCAAGCACTTCGAGTGTGTTTGGGGAATGTCCCGCCCCTTCCCATAACCACCAGTTTAACACACTACTAACTAACTCGACCAGGCCCCGCCCCTTTATTCTGCGTATGAATTATTTAAATGAGGAATATTGTGACATGTTCGTTCCCGGAAGAAACTGAAGACTACAATGGAGTTCAGAAACACTGGGAGTTCAGAAACACTGACACTGATATAGAGAATAACTCAATTTTTCATGCTCGAACAGCAATATTACACACTAAAGAGAGTTGAACATGTACAAAAGCATAATAGAAGCCCTTTAAAAAGGCAGTCTGAATTTAGATAATCTGCTCTGTCTTAATCAGCATCATCTGTGAAATCTCATAAACCTCATTTTATTAGACATGCATGAAACAAATGTATAGGAAACAGCTGGGTTAACCAAGAAGTGATGCATGTGTTTGTTTCTGTCATGAGAAGTACAGGAGAAACCAGACGAAAGACAGAAAGAGGACAAGAGAAGAGCATTAATCTCACATAGTCTTTCCTCAGTAAACCACGCACACACACACACACACGCGCGCACACACACTGAAGACAGAGAGACAGAGAGAGAGAGAGAGAGACATCAAAAGCAGATGATGGAATGACACATACAGAGAATAACTAATGGAGGAAGGAGAGACTGACTTGCATTAGGCCTGAGGGCTGCTCATATTGGGCCGTGGATGTTCATTGTTCGAAGAAGAGAGAAAGAGAGAAAGAGAGAAAGAGAGAAAGAGAGAAAGAGAGAGATCTTCAAAACTCAGAGCATCTTCACGACAGGCAGCATCTGCTGTAGCGTGTGTTCAGATGCTAACAGAACGTGCCTCATTTCAAAGTCCACATAAGCCTTCAATGCTCTCTAAAGCTCACGTGTGTCGTTTCTGCACCTTGAAAAATCATCAAACGGAATTGCAAAATGTATAAATATATTTATTTCAAGAGTTTGTGTTTCATTTGCTTTAGCTGAAGTAGCTGGACACGAAACACAACACATTTAGGAGCCAGCAGAAGCCTAGCTCAATCAGTGTATCCAAGCAAAGTTCCTAAGTACACATACACAAAATTAAACTGCAAAAATGGCTCATTCTGAAATAATCATGTGATCTCATTACCACGAATACATTAACATACAGCCATCCACATTTACATATTAATGCCTATTGAGCTGTTAGAAAAGTGTCCTTCTATCTATCTATCTATCTATCTATCTATCTATCTATCTATCTATCTATCTATCTATCTATCTATCTATCTATCTATCTATCTATCTATCTGACAAAATTGAAATGTCTATAAGAAGAGACAAATACTAAGTATAATCATTTAAAATAACTTTAAAATAATTTAAGTTTTTTCAGTGTATGGACAATGGCAATCATCTCGGCAAACACAACTAACAAAATTAACGAGTAGTATTGACTTTTTTTTTTTTCTCGCAAAAAAATTTGTGAAATTTTGTTTTAGGAATGAATTAAACCATTTTAAAAGACAGTCTGAATGGAGATAATCTGTTCTGTCAACATCAGCATCTCATATTTGTATAAAACAAACTTGCAGGAAACCGGGATGCATGATACTGACCAAGAAGTGACATGTGTGTTTGTTTACATGTTTTCCCTCCATCAAAAACTCCTTCTGACAGCACAGCGCACGTGAGGCTGACGGATGAGCTGTTGCCACGGCAACGGTTCTCTGTTTGTGTATAAAACACACAAACACACACAGATGTATTAAGTGCTCAGCCTCATCGTACTGTATCGGATTTTCTTGGTAACGCGCTCCTCACAGTGAGGTCAGGAAACTACCCCCGGTGAATAATGCAAAATCCCTCACTTGGATTACATAAAAGAAACATTAAGTAGAGCTGCTTTAAAACAGATCACGAGGGCTAGATAATACTAATAATTCTAACCCGGGCACACAGCAAAAGGGAACAATTCGGTTGCCACATCAAAGAAAATAAATACAAGTATTCTTGCATTTGCAATCTTTTATCCAGGTTTAAATGCTTAAACTCATGTGGCCATTTTGAGCTTGAAGCTTTGGCAAAATTACACAGATATATTTCTGACTCCAGTCTGATTGTGACCAAATTTGGTACAGTATGTTCAGACTGGCATATTACCATACCACCTGTACTATTCCTGGACAGCAACCATAACTAAAGACCAGAGAAATCTAGTTATGCTTCCTCCATACAAACACATAACAGCATCAGAAAAGCATTGCACTGGCAGACAGATATGGTCACACACATAACAGCTGCGTTCATAATGCGATTATAGCAGTACTGCGATTAAGTGCAAGCTCTTGTAAACAGAATTTTGTGATTATGTTATTATGATTATGCTCATAATTAGAGCAACCATAATGACAGTACCGCAGCTTTCTGCATACACTTTAATGCCCTAAAACGGCATGTGTTTATGCTATAGACAGATGATGCATTATGCAAATGCATGGGTTTGAAAACACAGACTGAACAGATTTGAACATATCTGGAGAGCTCAGGAAATTTAGCATTTAGCATTTGAAAAAGAGCAGCGACAAACAAGCCTATTGCATTTGCTTTAGTGTGCATTTAAAATGAAATGTTGTCAGCATCACAGAGACGCTGGCGTGTGGCGTGTCGGAGCTAATGTAAGTTCATATGGCAGCGGCGTAGCTCACGCTCCCTCTGACTGAACAAGCCTGGAGTGAGGAGCGTTATTAGCCACTGCGCTCAGGGCAAAGCAAGAGCACGACTGGAATGACAAACTCAAACACACTGAGAGATCCAGTGTGACAGAAGAAGCATTCTGGGACTCCTCTGACATCCGTCACTCAGGCTACAACGAGAACATGTGGAGGATGTGTACACAACGCTACGCTACATATCTCAGAGTTAGCCACTGTTACACGCCAAAAAACTGAGTGAGAGGCAGATGGGACTTGGAACGAGAGCTTCCGCAAAGCGTTTGGGTTGTAAAACTACAGTATGTAAACACAGAAACTGTCTGCCAATGTGCATATTTGGAAAAAGAATGGCTGCTGGGTTCAGCTTTAACTGTCGGAAACAGGATCAGCCGTGAAGAGTAGGCACCGCTGAAGAATTATGAGTGTGGTGAACTATTAATGAGAGCTGTATGTCGATGTGAAGAAGAATGCTGTGACCTCACGATCTGTCCTCTCCTGCAACGGAGGGTCACGACCTCACAACCCACAGCAGGGGGCATGAAAGTGACCCTTTGTGGAAAAAAGCAGACCTTTCTCAGATTCAGATGTTGTTTAGGTGTAGGTGAATCTCACAAAAACATGTAGAAGTCACATTCTTCCTCCAAATCAAAATTGATCAGAATAAATTTGACTGTAAATGGTTATAACATACATTCATATACACATTCATACATACACTCATTATGTACATACAAAGATATATATATATATATATATATATATATATATATATATATATTGGTGCTGTCATATCGATTAATTGCATCTAACATAAAAGTTTTTGTTTATATAATATGTGTATTTATATATATATATATATATACATATATATTTGTGTGTGCGCACACATACATTATATATATAAATATAATAAAAAATATATATAGACATTATATAAACAAAAACTTTATGTCAGATACGATTAATCACAATTAATCAATATGACAACACTAATATATACATTAATGTGTAATATATAATATGTTTATATACTGGAAATATTTAAATTATATATAATACATGTATGTGATAAAATTGCAAATAATAAATAATAATATGCATAAATATGCTTACATTTTCATGATAATATGACTAATCATATACTAATATATAGTAATGCAATATTAACATCTAATTATATATACATATATATATTTATTGGAAATGAAAATAAAATACATTATATTAATACAATAATATTTAAATAATATATACAGGACATATAATACATATATTTACAATAAAAAATATTTATATCTACTAATATAAAAATAAATATATAAACATACACATAACACATCTTACTACATTACAGTCATATTTTAAATTTACAGTAATTTTTTTACGTTAATGTGTTAACAAAACAGAAAATGTAGGCTCCATTATTTATACTTCAGTATTTTTGGTGTGGTAAATGTGACCCGTGCGCATTCCTGACAGATTTAGAGAAGTGTTTGTTAACAGAAACTCTGTGTTTCTCCGGTCTTCCACTAGGGTCACACGCGGATTGCCGGGAAGTGTAAAAGGGCGATTAAATATAGAACGCAAGGAAAGTGAGGTTAAGTGGACTGAGACAACATCGCTCCTTGCGTGGGAGTCTTTCAGCTCCTTCCTTTCATTACATTTCTTCCTCTCCCGCTCCTCCTGTCTCAATCCGTTATCAAAACATCAAGAGACGTGAGTCAGCCAAACATGAAGATGCTCTGTGCAAACAATGGGCCGTAAAACCAAACCTTGCCTCTCTTAAACTTTAGCACATGGGTGTTTGTGTGTTTTATCACGGACTAAAACAGGAGAGGTGTTTATGGGAAAGTTGCTCAAGCACTTTCGATTTGAGAGCGTCTGACAGAACCCAGAGAGCCCGGCCTTAAAAAGCACACATTATCTTGCTCTTCAGCGCAACCTTTACGACATCCTGTGATAGCGAAATCTGCCCATTACCTGACTGAAATGGACTCTCTCCACGGCTAATGTCCTCGGATTAGTGTGATTGTGTCTGTGTGCTTATGTGTGTGTGCATAGGTGATATCAACAACAGATCCAGGGAACAAAATGAGGGTTGCTGGTGGAAACAGTATTGATCCGCCCTGGTCATTGTGAGCGGCGTACACACATCCAGGACAGCCGGGAGGGAAAGTCCTCTAATAGCGTCTCATTGATCACAGTGAACTAGGGCTTATACACTAGGCAACTGTTTGGCACAGCACAGGGAGATGCTGAGTCATGTTATTATTCTCCGTGCATATGCATTCAAAACACAGCGTCCGATGGGATGTGAATGTGCTTTAGCATAACAGCGAGAGCGAGGGCTTTGATTCATGCGCCGGCACGTGTTTCTACACTCGGCTCCTCGGAGGAACACACACACACACGAGACCGCATCACGCAGATGGTAAAGCTCCATCCACGGGCAGAACAGATGCAGCGAGGCATGACGGAGGAACAGCCCTTTACACCACACCAGCTGAGACGTTTCTCTTACTCTTCACCACGACTGTCCCCTCAAAATACCATAGCATCAATGAGCCCTTTCTGTTAGTTCACACAATCTAGCACTAATGTGGTGCTCATATCCAAAGTGTTTTATTAAGTGCATGTCACAAAACCTGTAAGGAACATGTAAAGTTCCTATATATCACTCCAAGATTAAAATAAATTGAAATTATATCTTGCATAAAAAATTAAGCGTGTTTTTATGAGCATTGAGTTTTTGTTGTTGCATTTTTACATGAATAGTAAGCATATTTCACCCTCAAAATTAAATTAATGTAATGCAAAAAAAAAAAAAAACATAATGATAGATTGTGTATTTTAATAATAGTTATAGGCAGGGGTGCACATAACTGGTGCGCATGCGTCGTAAAAATAAACCATGCGCATCAGAAAACGTGGAGGGAAGCGCTTTTGAGTAAATTTTTTACGGACAGGGACACGTTTACTTACTGGAGTGGGATTATTCTCCATCTCTGCATGATAGCAATCATGATGATAAGCGTGTTCATTAATTAATAGGGGTGCAATGGATCTCAGTTTATCATGTGATCGTACGGAGCAGACCCCACGGTTCGGCACGCATGTGATTCGCGGATTAACTGCTAACTTTAACCATCATAGAGTGAAAGTCTATCATTTGGAAGTGTTTTGTCCTGCCAATTTACACAATCAAACGATTTTAAACGTGGAAGAGGAGGTAAAAATCAGGACTCGAAGAGAGAGAGAGAGAGAGAGAGAGAGAGAGAGAGAGAGAGAGAGAGAGAGAGAGAGAGAGAGAGAGAGAGGCATGTTTCAGACAGCGCTCCAACACCGAATGAATTCCTCTTACGCGCTTGAACACACTCGTACACACAAAATTATGTCAAAGTATACCAGGTAAGATTGTTGTTTTAAAAAAAAGAAGTCTCTTATGTTCAGCAATGCTGCATTTATTTGATTGAAATTTTGAAATATTATTACAATTTTAAGTAGCTATTTTCTATGTGAATATATAGTAAAAAAAAAGTATTTATTCCTGTGATTTCAGAAATCACTCTAATATGCTGATTTGCTGCTCATTAAACATTTCTGATTATTATTATAAATGTTGAAAACAAATGTTGAATTCTTTTTTTCAGGATTCTTTGCTAAACTTTAAAAGAACAGCATTTATTTTTTAAATAAAAAAAATGTGTAGCATGATAAAATGACTTTACTGTCAGTTTTGCTGCATCCTTGATAAATAGAAAGATTAAAAATCATTCTGACCCCAAACTTTTGAATGGCAGTGTCCATAAATATAAATACATATATATGTGGTATACAAAGCACATGCACAAACACATTTAAATCATCAACCAACCCAGATCTTTAACCACCAGCTCCAGATCTCTGCACCACCGCCTGAACGTAATGATATTACAGACTTGGCCGGTGGACTGTATTCATGTTTGAGCATGGAAATGAGTTTTTAAGCATGAGAAGTGACACAAAACAAGCGTGACAAACAGTCGTAGCTCTTTAGCACCACGCTGACTGTGTTTCGGCATTGCTCTCGCCCCACGACGGCAGTTTTAACAGCCAATGTGTCACAACGGCATCATAAAAATTACAGCACGACTAAATTGTGAATGAACTGAGCTGCCTGAGGACCTCACAACACAAGAATGTTAATGGCTGCTTGTGGAAAGAGCTCTTAGATCCAGCATTTAAAGGCTTCTTCACTCCGCAATACTGAATTGGCGGAAGGAGTCACATCGCTTTGACACTTTCACCCATGTGCAAGAGCCAAGCCACCTCTGTTTGGTGCATAGACTGCCCTAACTAGACTACAAACCATGTCAATTGTGCACTGTTGAAAAATGAGGTGGTTTTTATATGGGGTTATTTGAGATTCTTGGTGTGGCGTCCCACAAATTCCAGGAGCTCAACTCTTGTTCTGTGACGTCTGACTGCGGTGATGTTGGATGCAGACGTCTTTATTCTTGATTCAATGTTACCGAAGGTAATGATCTGAATCCAATGAGCTTCCAGCTTTGAACCAAAATATTGTATTTGATCTTGTTCCATTTTTTCTTCTCTCCGTTCAAATGTTAAAAACATTAATTTTTTGTCATCGTAATACACACTTAGAGCCGACCCGGGCCGATGTGTGAGGTGAGTTGGCTGGGAAGGTGATCGAGATGAAGATATATCCATAAGTGGACTAGTGATTTACACAACCTCTGAGCTTCCCTGACACGCCACAAATCTCCTTCTCCACACAGACACACGGCGTGATTCACAGGAAATACTGTATGACAGTAAAATACATCCTTTTGATGCCTAAGAAAACAGAGACCCTGAGGATCCCTTGAGTAGAAGCTTGAAATAAACATTTTCATTAGACAAATAAAATATCAAATATAACATCTGTACCACGGTTTTGATATTGTAAAACTATAAAAAAAAAAAAAAAAAATTATATATATATATATATATATATATATATATATATATATATATATATATATATATATATATATATATAAATATTTTTATTTCAGGTATAAAACCTTCATTTAAAATTAAGTTGAATATATAAAATAACTCAAACTAAGTAAACGAACTAAAAACTAAAACTTAAAAACTATATAGACATTAACAAAAACTTAAACTAAAACTAATGAAGAGACACATTCTTTTTTTTAAAATATTTTTAAAAACGACACAGAAACAACTAAATTACTAAAACTTTAAATTAAAATAAAAACGTACATCAATGATATTTCTATTTATATACATATTTATATACAATTGATATTTATATACAATTATATATGCACTACATAGTCAAAACTTTGGACACATCTACCCCTTTTTATTCTGAATATCTTTCATATTTAAGAATAATAGTATCACAGCTTTGAAATATCACAAATAGAAATATTGGAATAACGCCGTTACAAAAAATAAAAAAAATCTTTCATTAAAAAATTAGTTGTGCTACGAAACACATGTAGGCACAATGTATTTTTTGTCCAAAAAATTATATAAAAATTATATATACACCACCGGAAGTATTTATATTGAAAATAGCCTGTTGCTAAGGCAAGCCAGGCAAAAAGAGCGTTACCTCAGGGCCCAGACCAATAAATGGTTGTTTGGGGTAAATTGGTCAACAAAAACGCCTTCTTACTCCCACTCCCACTTTTTTACGACACACTGAGACTTGATTGGTTTTCTTCACTCACTCTAAAAGGGACATTCACACTGACAGTGAATTTATTCACGGAAACACGAGTGACTACAATATAATATAATATAATATAATATAATATAATATAATATAATATAATATAATATAATATAATATAATAATATAATATAATATAATATAATATAATATAAAGATTTCATTTCTTTTTTTTTTGGATTGGGGCAAAATAAGACGGATCATGTTCATTTGTGAGAAAAGTTTGTTCATGCAAATGATCAGTGACGCAATGCGGCGGCTACTAATGCGTGTGAAGGTAGTTGAGCACTAACACCAACACTACATCCACTTGGGAGACCCAGTGCACCCTGGGAAGGTTTGAGGAAGAGCAAGGTCTCCCGAGGACCACACACTCACACTTCTTCACTTTCTCTCCTCTCGTCAATGTCACAAGTTCAAATATCAGCCGTGTTTGCACTACTCCACACCTTTATAAGGTATTGGAACCTGGAGATGGCTGCTTTCCACAGATCAATAAGAGGAAAACAGGCAGAAATCACGCACACGAACGACTGCACTTTGAAATGTTGTGGGTGAACGAGAACTTTGAAGTGCTAATCAGTGTTTCATGCAGCAAATAAGATACAGAGACAAAAGAAAACTACGTCCCTTAATTGACAAATGATAAAACCACTCGGTAATTAGAAAAGAGAGCAAGCTAGTGCACACACACACACACATACACACACACACAAATATGTATGAACACCACATGTGCCTGAATATGACTGTGAAGCAGAAAGAGCAGCATCGATCCTCAGGGGGAGGATATCCTTCCGATAAGACGGCTTAGACACTGAACACACACACACACACACACACACACAACTCGCCTCCCACTATTCATTTGCCACTAAGCCCTGAAATGCAGACACTAGTTATTCAAGCTTGATTGTTGCACCACAGACAGGAGTGTAAAGAACATTTTGCATTCTCAGAGTTCCCACATGGAGCGCTATATTTTAAACAATATTAGCATGAGCTGTTTTCTTCTACAGTCAGTTTTCACTTTAAAGTCACCATGAAATAAAAATAGGCAATTCTTATTTTTTATGGAATAATGCAATATTTGTTATAAATTATTTATCCATGGACATATTTTTTCTTTTTTTTAATTCACGTGCATCGTAATCTTGAATCAAAATACCCCCCCTTATTTTGTCATTCAGCATCAGTCTGTTAGCCCCTCCCCTCAACATCAGAGTCTGTTAGCCCCTCCCCTCAACATCAGAGTCTGTTAGCTCCTCCCCCTCAACATCAGAGTCTGTTAGCCCCTCCCCCTCAACATCAGTGTCTGTTAGGTCCTCCCCCTCAACATCAGAGTCTGTTAGCTCCTCCCCCTCAACATCAGAGTCTGTTAGCTCCTCCTCCTCAACATCAGAGTCTGTTAGCTCCTCCCCCTCAACATCAGAGTCTGTTAGCTCCTCCCCCTCAACATCAGAGTCTGTTAGCTCCTCCTCAACATCAGAGTCTGCTAGCTCCTCCCCCTCAACATCAGAGTCTGTTAGCCCCTCCCCCTCAACATCAGAGTCTGTTAGCCCCTCCCCCTCAACATCAGAGTCTGTTAGCTCCTCCCCTTCAACATCAGAGTCTGTTAGCCCCTCCCCCTCAACATCAGAGTCTGTTAGCTCCTCCCCCTCAACCATAAAGTGCACTTTTTCTTTTTTTAAATTTCAGTGTGAACAAACCACTACCACTATTTATACTACAAAACGGCGCATAAGTACATGAATGGGGATGTGTTTCTCTCTCTCTCACACACACACACACACACACACACAGACACACATACATACATAAATTGCAAATCACTCACAAAGAACAACGATTACACACACAAGTGTTCTTTCCTCATGTGGATTGTTCCTGCTATCAGCTCACAGCCTTATGGTTGTCTCAAGGCCCAGTGCATTGTGGGAGGTTGGCCCAGCACGCTCTGACAGCTCTGTTGTAAGACACGCTGACTGACAGCTGTTTTCTAAGCTCATGTTCATCTCGTGCAGTGCACGCTCATGTAAGCCCTGATGTGTATTATGCTTTAACGTACGTCTCTGTCAGCACTATGATAGCTGTAACTCATCTCTGGCTGTGTAGGTTTACCACAGCAGCTTTTGATGCAAATCCCCTCGCGGAAACAACAGACCTCCGTCAACACGCGACCCCGGATGAAATCACTGTCCTTCTGACGGGCTGCACCGCAAGGCCCCGATGCCAAAGTCTCGAGTGACCCGACAGAAAGAAAAAAAGAGTTTCCTTTCTGTCAGAGGCAAAGGCATAAATAGGTGGAGGTTACACTGCTGGGAATGAAAGAAACACCAAGGGACAAACGCAGGGGCACAGAGTACAGAAACACGTCAGTAAAGACGTCAACACTACTCCCTGCTCTCACCCAGCCGTGAAGAGAACTAGATAAAATGTGCAAACACATTAGCATATGTGCGCGCACACACACACACACACTAGGGAGTTCCTGAATAAAATAAAAAAAGGGTAAAAGCACAAACTCAGTAAATCTAAAACACACACACATCCAAAATAATCAATCTGGGTCATATGTCAATAAATGTCTTAATCTATAAGATAAAATATTATCCATTACATATGTCTTCACATAACTCCAAAGTTGGGATTAAAAAACAAAACAAAAGGACATTCACAAGACGCCAAATATAGATTCATAGTACTTTACCATTGATGTACCTTTTATCCTTGTAGTTCTTTAACAACATCATCCTCCATGAAGTGACATTACTTTGGTGGGAACACATACTTTAATGGGAAAGCATGTTGCTTAAAATCTGATGTACTTCTTTCAATTACACAAGCATATCACAAAGTTGCAAAGTTCAAAAGGAACTGCAGAAACGGGACAGACTCTCTTCTTGCCAAGTGTAATGTCGTCACTGATGATGTTTAAAAGACATAATATCCCGGGTTACAGCCAGGAGGTCAGATAGGGGTCACCACCTCACATATTCATTTACACTGCGGTCATAATGATTAATCAGAGATCTAGCAACAAAACAAACAACTCATAACTCACATTTCACCACAAAATCAGAAGATTAGAACTGATATTTTGCATAAAAAAACTATTTTTGGACTTGCTTAAGTGTCACATTATTAGAGCACAAATTAACCTCCAATTTTCATTAATGACAGTTTTAACTTTTGAACTTTGTAATATGCTTGTGTAATTTAAAGAAGTACAGCAGACTTTAAGCAACATGCTTTCCCACTAAAATATTATATTAGAATGTCATTTCCATAATGCAATTCAAATTCATAACATTTTCTAATTATTTTCAATGATACTTATCATATTCTCAATATTGACATTTTTTAACTATAATATACAATAATTTTTTTATTAACTTAAATAAGTGCGACTAAAAGGCAGTTCAACAAATATAACTATGATGAGTAAATAAATGACTTTTCAAATTAAACTAACGAGACATTAAAATATGCTTAATTGTTTTGAAAATAGTGTCGCAAGGCAAATAAACAGAACATAAGAATAAGAATAACAATAAACAAATAAACCTTTTCTTTAAGTAAAAATAATTTTCTATTTCTCTGATTTTGCGGTGAAATGTAGCCCAGAGATGTTCTTTCAGGTTTCATCAGGTTCAGATCCTTCAGCTCTTTTTCAATCATCCACACACACACACACACACACACACTGACCTGAGATCCTCGGGCACCTCTTTTGTGGTCCCATTCTTGCTGTGGGAGCATCTGTGGACAGACACACAGGATGTTTTGAGTCACACACACAGAACGATGCAGCACATATTCCATTCACCATTCACTATTCAGCATCTAGTACACGCTCTACCTCGCTCACTAAAAATACAGCACACAGAGAGAGTGAAAGAGAAAGAGAGAGAGAGAGAATGAGAGAGAGATCAAGGCCTCCAGGGATGCCTCTCTCTCTCTCTCTCTCTCTCTCTCGCTCTCGCTCTCGCTCTCTCTCTATCTCGCTCTCTCTCTCCCCTCCCTCCCTCCCTCCCTCCCTCCCGCACACTTTCCATTTTGTTCAGTGACACACGCTCATAATTCAATTTCACAGTCAGGCTGCCTTTACTCTGTGCTCTTCGCCTCTTAACAGCTCCTCAAAGGCTGTAAACTTTACACACTCTAATTAACAGACAGTAGGAGGTTTCCGCAGGCGGCAAAAAACAGGCCTCGTTGACTCGAGTCACAAAAAAAAAAAGAAAAAAAAAAAGTGTTGCCCACAATTGAATAGCACCCTTTTCGAGAAACACCAGCGGACAGAAAGCAGGGGAGCGCCGCGGGACGCCCTCTCAACCCCCGCCGAAATAGCCTCAGGACTCAAGCCTGGGAAACTAGACTTTTATAAATAAAATGTAGCTATTTGGATGAATATTTTCCTTTGGTTTGAGTGGAGAGAAAGCCAAACAAATGGCATTCTGGCTGGGTTTATTGTATACAGCGAGACAGGCTGTAAATCAGGGTACTTGCTCCGGCCACCCTCAATCCCGTCAGCTCCCTGGTACACGATGTGACCTGGCACTGCATGTAAACACCACGGCATAGCAGAACTACAGGAGTTTTCACAGCTGGAGGACGTCCTAATAACTACAAATAGACTTTCCAAAGTTGGGCGAAACGGTCATGGAAAACTCAAAAATAGTTCACATTTGATATAATCTGTCAGCGAAGGAATATATTTTGCAGTCCCTATTATGCCTTTTCGATATTCTTACATGTAGTGTGTAATATACAGTAGCTGTTTGTGAATGTAAAAGATACAGATACAGATAAATGGAGTTATTGTCTCCCAAAAGAAAGAACCGATTCTGAACTGCTGAAACTGAACTGTCTTCCTGCTCGAACCCATAGGGTTTGTAACTAATATGTCTTGATTGGCTGCCCATGAATAACGTCTACTTTGACCCTCAATCAATCTTTGACCAATCAGAGCAGAGTAGACCAATCACAACAGACTGGGCCATCTGACCAATCAGAGCAGAGTAGACCAATCACAACAGACTGGGCCATCTGACCAATCAGAGCAGAGTAGACCAATCACAACAGACTGGGTCATCTGACCAATCAGAGCAGAGGAAGCTCTCGGAAAGGCGGGGTTTAGAGAGACTGAATCATGAGAAATCAGACTGAATTATGAGAAAATTAAAGTGTTTTTTTTACTGCATGTAAACCTGTTGTAGGAGACCAACGAAACAAAATTTTAAATAAAACTTTCAAATACGTCTCTCTTCTTTGTGCATATGAAGTAAATACCACGATACGTGAATATGACAATCATTCAGTACCGGCAGATACCGGCACTGTACTTTTTGCAAGTTTTCTTTCTGTCTTTCACATAACAGCATGATATTATGACAGGCTGTAAATGGTTCTGTCGTTAACTCAGTGTCAATCAGAGGAATCTCGGCCGGGCCGCTGCGGGTTACATAATGTTACGTAAAGGCTCTTTGGCCGAGCCGTGTCCTCAACCGAGGTTTTAGGAAACCAACGGCTGTCATTCATGACATTGCCCTCATGTATTCATTCATTACTGTGATCATTTGCTAGTAAAGAAGTCCTTTCACAGGCTCTTAAGAGCACAATCCTGTTTCTATTCATACATAAATAATAAAGATGATTCACAAACAAACTGCTCCTTTAAGCAAGTTCTTTTCGTTTGGTTTGGCATTCAAACTACAAGGCTGTATATTGAAACCATGAGACATGAACCATTATAAAGAAGCATCTGACGGAACCCTTTAAAGATACTATATAGAAGCTTTTCTTAACAGTGTATCAGTTTTTATTTATTTATTAAATAAACCATTTGAACGAACTGATCCTCTAAAATGAACCTCCCAGTACGTATGCATTGTAGCTTAAAGTGTTTTAGTTGCAGTTATTTGACGACAACAAATATTATTGACTTATGATGAACCGTTCTCCTTCAGTTATGACCGATATTATATCAGAAAATAAGACATCAGTGCATCCGCGAAGGAGAATACACAAGTCAGTTTAGTTGCGATTGAGCTTCTGGACAGGCGTATCTACCGTCACAACAAAACATCTTTAGCAGGAATCCTTCACACGTTTTCAGCCGACTTCCAGAGAGAAACGCTTCTTTGAAAAGTCAACATTGCACAGACAAAACCTGCCAGCCTTTCAGTCCGGGGGTTTATTTCACTGGAACGGCAGTGTGGCATTCAGCTGCTATATTAATAACAGAGCCTGACGTAGATCCACCCTCATCTACCGCTGTCAAAATCATTAAACTATTCATAAAACACAGGAGAATGGGCAAAGGAGAGATTTTCCAAGGTATTTCAAAGGCTTTCCATCTGACCACAGCCAGCGCCGTCACTCAGATCAGCCTTTATTTACACATAATCGAACTATTATCGTACTTGCCCTCCATTTAAAAGCAAGAGAAAGATATTCGCAAACACAAAACAGCACCTTAAATTGGATTTAACAGCATCTTCACAAATATTTATCTTCCCTGATTCAAAAGCGGCGCTCGCTAGAGAGGATTTCTCAAGGGACCGACACTAACGGGCCGTGTTAATGAGATTTCTCTTTATTCAGACGTCATTGTAGCGAGGACAGACAATAATCTGCCATTAATAACCGAGCTCTCCATTTTCTAAGCGAAAGGGTTGAATGGAGGAGAACTAGTCGTGACAGAATGGCGCAGCTCTCAGAGGACTAAGTGACAGATGAGGCAATCCTCATAATAAGGCGCATGATGCAGCAGTGCTTTAATATTGCATGAACGAGCTGCAGCCGGCAGTCCCGCTAGCAGCAAACACTCGCTCTTCCATCTCTCTCTCTCTCTCTCTCTCTCTCTCTCTCTCGCACTGTTTCTCCATCTCTCCAGTGATGTTCGGAACAACCCTTACTACTCTTTCTGCAGTATGCATACTGTGCACAGTGTGTGTGTGTGTGTGAATTTTCTTTATGAATGGAATACCGCATAACCTACTAAAAAAAGTAGTATGCCTATACAAGAACAGCACTGAATGGGACTGCATTTTTATTGCCTGCATCCCTTTTATGGTACTTCATTTTTATTCTACTTTTGGTTTAAAAAAGAAACAATATAAATAGACATAAAAAAACTAAAACTAAAAACTATATATTAATAATGTATTTATTTAATATTTATTACTACTACTACTACTACTACTACTAATCATTATTATTAATTATATAATGATAGTAATGAATTATAGTTAATGAATAATATTTATTATTATTTTAAATAAAAACTATGGGACTCTAAAATATCTTTTATTGGCTTTTTTATTCTAAATGGTTTAAGAATAACCATAAATAGACCTAAAATAATCCAAAATAAAAACTATATATAAAATGTATTATTATTATATTATATTTTATACTATTATTATTATACAAAATTTTAATACAAATAACTATAAATTTAAATACATTTTGAATAAAAAAAAAATGGATTTAAAATAACCCAAAATAAAACATTTAAAACGCATTAAATATTAAATCAATATAAAATATAAAATATATTTAACACAAATATAATTTAAATCATTTACATTGGTTTATAATTACAAACATTTTTATATTTAACCCTAAAAAGTCAAATTGGTAAAAGTTGTATAAACACATACTAAGACTAAACTGGACATTTCTTTAAAAAAAGTTGATGTGACAACAATGTAGCATGCTACTATTATTTGAAAACATTGCATATTACAAACTGTTCCTTCTATGAAAACAGCAGGCAGTATGCAGTATAGTATGCAGTATATGCAGTATAGTGTGTAGTATAGTATGCAGTATAGTATGCAGTATATGCAGTGTAGTATGCAGTATATGCAGTACAGTATGCAGTATATGCAGTATAGTATGCAGTATAGTGTGTAGTATAGTATGCAGTAAATGCAGTATAGTATGCAGTATAGTATGCAGTAAAGTATGCAGTAAAGTATGCAGTAAAGTATGCAGTATAGTATGCAGTAAAGTATGCAGTAAAGTATGCAGTAAAGTATGCAGTATAGTATGCAGTATATGCAGTATAGTATGCAGTATAGTATGCAGTAAAGTATGCAGTATAGTATGCAGTATAGTATGCAGTATAGTATGCAGTATAGTATGCAGTAAAGTATGCAGTATAGTATGCAGTATATGCAGTATAGTATGCAGTAAAGTATGCAGTATAGTATGCAGTAAAGTATGCAGTATAGTATGCAGTATATGCAGTATAGTATGCACTAAAGTATGCAGTAAAGCATTACTCTAGTATTCCATTCTGGAAACTCTGTCTGTTTTCTTCACGTGACCTCCCTCAGCTTGAGCCTAAAGCAGGACTTGAGACACATCTCTCAGCCATTACGCCACTAATGCGCTTTTAATAATGTAGAGACTGTGGCTGAGCTGGAAATCACACAGGACTGAACGCAGCCCAGTGCTTGACTACTGCTCGCTTATTTCACAATGATTCATTCATATCCAGCGTCCTGCACATTCACAGAGCTTACTCCACACACACTTGTGTTCGTTTGAATAGATATAACTGCGCCATTTCTCATGCACTGCTTTCAGTTGTTTATGAGAAAGATAATACGGGGGTAAAAGCTATAAATATGCTCTTTATTTGTGCATCTGCAAATGTCTGTCTGTGTGCAGAGACTGTTAAGTGACTAATCATAACTGAATAATAGCCTCCAATCATTCCAAGCTCACGACACTTCTCGCTTGCATGTCATAACGGGTTAGATTAAGTGCAAATTATGCACACTTGCACACAAGGCTGGATTTTTAGTCAAGAGTGCTTGTTCACCCCCTCCCTCCCCTCCTCACTTTCGCTTGTTCTGCCCATTTAATTGACTTTATTGACCGCTCCTCCTCTGACGGCCTGCAGGTGGCGCAGTGAATGGAATCCTAATGGCGCCAGCGCAGCGTTTCTGTGAGAGGAGTTACTGTGGAACATGAGAGAAAAACACTGCTGAGCTGCCAAAACACTTTAAAAGGAAAACAGAGAAAGGAAAGTGACATGCGGTACAGATATAAGCCCGTTCTCACATCTGAATATATCTATCATAATTCACTGAAAAGATTAACTTTCAAACTAATTTCGGTCAGAAATTACAGGCTGCAAAAATTAATCTCTAAACAAGTATTTGTGTCTCGATTTTCTGTAAAATATCTAAACATTCTTAAGATACATTTCCTTGAGAAGCAAAGTCTTGTTTACTGAAACAATTCGGCAAAATTAAGTATGCTTAAAACAATAACAAATATCTGCAAATGGGGTAAGAAAAATAAAACTAGTTTTCTGTTTGAATTGGGTTTATTTTTCTGAGCCCATTTGCAGATATTTGTTATTGTTTTAAGCATACTTAATTTTATACATAATATACATAATTAATATACATAATTCAGTCTGATTCTCATGATTTCTCATGATTCAGTCTCTCTAATTCCTATTATTATGACATTGAGCAAACACAACGGCATCAGTCACTTGTCACAAGCATCGCTTTGGTTGGTTTGATCTGCTTTGTTGAGAAACAGCATAAATATTTGTTAAAAGATGACAGCGACTGACAAAAGCCCATGCGACTGATATGGATGCGGTCATACGGTGCGATAATGACTTTTCAGGATCTGTTCTGGGTCACTGGGGCTGACTGGCGGTGGACATCCCTGTGCGCTTGTGAAAAGTGATTCTGTCCACACTAATATATCCTGGTCTAAAGACAAAAACAAGAGAGCTGGACAGGAAATGCTTGGCCTCCCCTGAGACCTCGACCTCTGACCTGACTCAGATCCAGTCCCAGAGGTTTGGTGGAGGGGTGTTGGGTGAAGGAACAAAGGACCCTGGAGAAGAAGTTTTAGGTTTCCAGGAACAGAGAGACAGAAGCACTGGCCAGACAAACCTTCATATCACCATTAAAATACTGGAGCAATGAGCTTTAGCACAGCCTCTACATATTGCACAATACATCAAGTTCATAGATAGAGTGAAAAAAAGAACGCAAAAATGATAGAACGATAGATAGATGATAGGTAGATAGATAGATAGATTGATAAATATAGATAGATAAATAGATAGATAGATAGATAGATGGATAGATGGATAGATGGATAGACGGACAGATAGATCAAGCGGTAGATAGGTAGATAGAACGATAGATAGAACGATATATACATAGATAGATCAAACGATATATACATAGATAGATCAAACGATAGATAGATAGATAGATAGATAGATAGATCAAGCGATAGATAGATCAAGCGATATATATAGCGATATATAGATAGAGCGATATATAGATAGATCAAACGATAGATAGATAGATAGATAGATGGATAGATGGATAGATGGATAGATGGATAGACGGACAGATAGATCAAGCGGTTGATAGGTAGATAGAACGATAGAACGATATATACATAGATAGATCAAACGATAGAATGATAGATCAAACGATAGAATGATAGATCAAACGATAGAACGATAGATAACGATAGATTTGTGATCATATCATTTGTTATAAGAAACAATTTTGTTTTAAACTATCAAGAGTAATTCCCTACTAATTCTTGCTAATTGATTTTCAAGAAATATCAAAACCTTTTTAGAAAGTTACAAAATTCCTGACAGAATAAAAAAGAAATTCCACATTCACGCTGAACCTCTCACATCATTAACTACACATGCTAATCAAAGTGAGGGTGTTGCTAAAACATGTTCAACGCCAATAAATCCCCTACTGTATTTCCTATTTGACTGAGCTCAGGCACAACTCTGGCCAAATCTCTCAGTCACACTTGCGTCACTCCACAGGAAGGCCAAATTTACTGTGTGTGTCAATATGCATCAGGAATTAGCCAACTGCTTAGCAAAGAGGAAAACCCAGGTTTTTTTTTTGCACTTCAGCACGTCTTTCAGCGTTCTGTTCGCGCATCTAACCTACATTGCGAAAGCCGACACATTCCAGTCCATTTGCAGTTTGCGTGCAGCTCCGCACAAAAAAACCCTGGCGCGTTTGGCCTGCGGTGTAAAGCTTTTAATGACGCCAACAGTCTGACTGCTGAAACGTATCCTTCAGTGCCACAAGGGCCGCTGTTTAAACCCACCGAACGGCTCCCCACTGTAACCCTCTGTGCTCCAGTCAAAGCGGCCAGAGGAACAAATTGCTCCCCAGGACTCCATTTTCTGTTTCTTAGCTGCTCGAAACTGAGCGGAGCCACAACAGCGTTAACACCATATCATTACATGTTACACAGCATGAGCAATGGAACGGCCTGAGCTAACGGGACCGCATGCACTGAGCCATAAAACCTCGGAAAAGACACACGAGTCAGTCCGTTTGGCAGCGCGGGCCTTTTCAGAACAAAGAGCCATTCGTTTCAAACTACGCTGTGCGATAGTACAACACTGACAGAGCGTTATTAAGTTTACTCGCCGCAACTAATATATTCTGGGCCTGTGAGAGCTGTCAAGTAAAGGCTATTAGAGGACACTTGCATTGACCAGATGAAGGGTTTTCGCTCACTGAGGTGTAATTGAGTGTATTAGGGATGATGGGATTGTGAGCAGGAGTTTGGCTGCTGTTCGCTGTCAAGCCGATATGGCCCACATTCTGGAAATGTCAAGTTTGTAATGAATGAAGTGCATTGCAGATTCAAGACAGGGATGAGGGGTGATGAACCTTTTGCATGCACAATTGTGACTGACATCCGTGTGAAGGATCTGTGTGTGAGAAAGAAAGAAGGAATGTGTGTGTCAACATTATTATTAGTGCTGGTTTGCGAGGCAATAGAGGAGAACAGGGACTGTAAATTGCTTTTCTTCATTTCGTTCATGTGCCACTGCTTTGTTAAATGCAGAACGCAAATTCTGACTTTGACACTGGGACAGATAAAAGATGGTAAAAGAAGCCCAAATGCAATGATGCGTAAAAGACCATCAACAGGAAGATGAAGGAGGAATGACAGGAAGAGGAAGTCAACACAGGTGACACCCAGGTCCACAAAAGAGGACCAAATAAAGTATACTATTTGACATTTTTACAAATATTATTTATATTACAATTATACTTAACAGTATATTAAATAATCAAATATTTCATATTAAATACTGATGAAATATGAATCAAAGTTTTTAACTTATTTAAAAAAAAAACTTTTTATTGGTTATTTTATTTCTTAAGCATATGTTATGATTATTTATTGATTATTTTTAAACCCCTTTTACGTAAAGCATTTTGAATTACAATTATGTAATAAATGTGCTATATAAGTAAACTTGCCTTGCCTAAATACTAATTTTAAAGGAAAACACAAACTTATGAATCTTTTTTTTAAGGCTTTTAAACCTTCAAAATTTGCAAACTTTTTTAGTTATTCCATTTCTTTCAAACACAATTCATTCATAATTCAACTTACATTTAATAATAAAATTATGCAACTGGATAAGATTTGAGTTCTGCAGCAGAGGGGATCATTTCCAAATCATTCATTCATTTCTTTAATTGTGTGCGTCCAAACAGGAATGCTGTAGAGAAAGCATGCTGTCAAAGTTGTGCAGGTGAGAACAAGCAAGCAGCAAAACCAGCCCCATATATTGACACACGTTCAGGGCCGTTCGCTCACACACACAGTCATAAAGATTCCTCTTCAAGATGGTGTCAGCTCCAACAAACTCGAGCTGGACCACCCAGCACTGTATATGCTCACCGCTGTGAGTTACAGCACATAAATATGGCATCCGACGTCAGTGACAAACGGGCCGTCCGCGCTTCAAGAGGTGACAGTCGGCGCCTTGATTCTCACCGTCTCTGTCTCCTTAATCTAAACAACCCCTGCTCTGTTAAAACGTCTGAGACAAGTTCACATGCAACCTTCACGGTCTGCCAACGGGCACAGGTTAAAACAGGGCAGCGAGAAACAAGTGACGAATCTGTTCTTTGTTCGTACGACAGGCCCGCCGAGAACATTGTGTTCAGTCGAAGTGCTTCTGGCCAATTAAAAGCCTCCTCTCTCAGCGCTGCTCTCCAGGTCGCTCTCGGGGAGTGAGTGAGAGTGACGTATGCGATCTGAGATCTCATGCTGTGTTCACGTTGCCTCTGGCAGGGCCTTGTATGGAATAAAAGCACCGGAGAGGAGACTGCCAGTCACACAAAGGCTTGGGAAGAACAGCCTGCGAACGAGAGAGCTTCAGAAGGTCTTGGCCTCATTAGCGTAACGAGAGATGTACAATGAGGCTCATCGAAGCATCTGTCGATCCCCCGTGTGCCTTCGCGAGGCGTATTGCATTTACAGTGGCGTTTACACTGTCAACAGGCCTCGACTGCTTCGCAACAAACATACCCCGTCACATTTATTTGTATAGCGCTTTCACAATACACACCGTTTCAAAGCAGCTTTACTGTTATGTCTATGATGTCAATTGTGTCAGTAAGATGAAAATTAAGTCATCATTTACTCATCCTGGTGTTGTTCTCATGCCATATGCCCTTCTTTCTTTTTTAGACCACAAATGAAGAAGTTTTAAGAAGCTTGTCCATATAATATATTATATATAGCTCATATATGAATAGTGACCAGCATCAAGCTTTTCTAATAAGACGCAAAAGTATCACAGAATGATCCCATGTAACACATGCCTTATATTCCAAGTGTTCTGGGGGAAAACTGAAATTTTATGTAATTAACGAAAAACCTGACCTTGGCCGTTGGTCTTCTGTGCTTGACTGTGCGTTCATGAGACCCTATTAACGCCGCAGTTCACTCCAACACACTCACAAAACACACACAAGTGTGAGAACTCAAGATTAATGAAAACATGACATGAAATACAATCCCTGTACTTTCTTCTCTGAGGTGAATATATCTGTTGTGTTTGTCGCAACAATTATTACGTTCACATCTGTCAACTATCATTCTGACTGTCATCAGACAACCAGAGTTAAGATCCAGAGATATTATAATACACTGAATTTCAGTTTGCTTTCACCATATACCATATAGTATATCGTATCAGTATTGTTATATTAAGAGATTTAAATATTGGTCAGTATTGTTCTATTGAGGGTTGTTTGTTTGGGTCTCAAAAAGCTTTAATGACGACATGAAACAATCTGATGCTCGAACACACGCCGGGAGAAAGTAATTATGGGATTTAGAGTGTGTTCATCCTTGTAGTTTGGTTCGCTTGGTTCAGTTGGTCTGGACCAATGACCCCCCCCCCCCCCCCCCCACCCCACCCCACCTCACCCAAAAAAACAAAACAAAAATCATTTAGTCCTGGTTTGCTTAGCGTTCACATTGGCATTTTAACACCGAACCTAAAGATACTAAACCTAAAGGCATAGGGATACGTTCACAGCCTGATTGGTCGAATTTTTTCGAATTTTTATGTATATTTTGCGACGGAACTTAGCGAACATTTAAAACAATACTGTGTTCTGGGCTAAATAAGCGAATCCCTCCGTCACACACACACAAACGAAGATCTGCTGTGAGGAGACGCGGTTCTGATGCCTGTGCTGAACTGTGGGCAACATCGCGACTATGACGAGTAAAAACAGGTTTGCTTGAGCATTCTGTCCTTTTAGGGGGTTGCATCTTGTGACTTCATGTCCCGTTTTTGGTTAGTTTACATGTTTGGTCCATGTTGCGCTCATATTTCATTCGAACCGTAGAGTTTGTTTGGACCCATCTTTTCAGCGTCTCGGTCCGCTTGTTTGGTGGCACCAGGGTTCAGAAGGCAGCGTTCACACTTATTCAAATGAACCGGACTAACAGAGCAAACGCACCAGGGTATGTTTTAATCCAACCAAACATGCCAAGTGTCAACATACCCTTAGCCAATAGTTGGTTTTGTTTTAAGCGAGAGTAGACAATTCTCAAATCCCCTGCAAGACAAATGAGACGGCACTGCGGTAAACTCGCTGGAGTGCCTATACCTAAAGACGTTCCCTGCACTTTTCTGAGAGAGAGAGAGTGTGTGTGTTTCTCCTTCTCGTGCATTATCTGGCCTCGCGCATGCATGTGTACCTATTCATTTGACTGGAGGGTAAATATTTGTCTTGGCAGTGTCAGCGGGGGTCCGGCCTGAGTAAGTGGCACTGAGGGAATTCTCCCATGTTCCGGGGGGAGAGACAGGCACTGGCAGCGCCTCTCAAAGCCCAGCTGAGCTCACTACCAGCGGTCTGCACGTGGAGCCCGCACGCTGCTTTTTCCCTTCGTGCATCTCTCGCATAAAACGCGGACGGAGTCACTGCAGCTCTAAATGTCAAGTGTGATATAAAAGGCACTTACGTCAAAATGAGATAAGATTACAGTGGGCTCTGCTGGGGCACTGAAGGCAGAACCCTCAAGAGCACCAGGAAAATGCATTAGTGCATGACAAACACAGCGAAAGAAAGGTGTCTTTCTTACTTCAAACGCATCGAATGCAACTGTCCACGGCATGTCTTACACTGAAGAATTTCAGACATATTACCACAACTTACATAAATGCATGGTTGCAAGTTACAAATTCGAATTTATTCCTTTAATTAACCTTTTTAGTTGCAAACATAAGTTGCAGTACCTATGAAATTGTCTTGAAAATGGGTCGTGGATTCCTAGTTTCCAGCATGCTTTGCATAGCAATGGATAAGGAGAATAAATGTTGAAATTAGGTGTTATTTTATGTGTTTTTTAGTAAAAGGAAAGTTATATATAATATCTTGCTTATTCATTCAATGCTAAATAGGTTACATTTAAAATCTGCTATGCTATAGCTGTTGATTTGAGTTCTAAACACCATCGTTCTATGTTGAAATTAGTTGGAACAATTAGTTTTGAGTAATCAACTTTCTTTTTTTTTATGCACAATGTAGTTGTTGGTTGAACATAATTTCATTAAACTGTTCACTGAAAGGTTCTTTGGGGAACCAAAAAGTATTCTTTTGCACCACTGCGAAAACCCGGGGTAGTAAGCATGTGCTAACTGTCGCAAAGCACTATAAATCCATCTTTAATCCCTCTCAGATATGTTTTCCCTTCCTTGGAAATGTGCTTAACTCTTCCTGCTGTTTCGTGCCTCTCATCTCTGTGCAAATCTCCACACCTGCCTGGCCTGGCCTCCGAGGAATCCCCCTCGTCCCGGACGAACCCCTACTCTAAGCGGGTTAGACCCGCTGCCCATGTCAGATGGGTGAGCGATGACTCACGCTGCTCATCAATGGCGTAAATCCCATCAGTGATTCTCATCAATGCTAATTAGGCCCAAATCTGCCGGGCAGGAGGCCTGTCGATCTGCACAGCACTTGCTCCCCGATTGCTTATTGATTTGATTTACCTCTTGCGTCACGACGGCCCCCGCAGACCAGTGCCGATTCAAAGGGACAGGTGAGGAGGATCATAGGAAAGAACATTAGAAGATTGTTTCATTACTACAGGAGAAACAAACAACACGGCCAGCTGGAGAGAATACAGACGTCTCCAGGCTCATTAGTGAGGGATCTGGCCACCTCTGATTATCCATGACGTTAAATGCATAACTGCCTGTATGTACAGTGTGTACCAGGGTTGGACAAAGTTCAGAAAAGAAAAATTTGAGAATTTAAAATAGATTGGACACAACACAGTTACGTTGGGTGAACTCAGATACGAGGAAGTGCTGGATCCAAAAACAAAAGTACAAGTAAACTCAAAAACACCAGGAAATTAAGGGACAGAAACTGAGCATTTTTTTCAAGCAATTCTGACTTTTTTCTCTCACACAATTGCAAGTTTAAATCTCGCAATTCTGACTTTTTCTCGCAATTCACAATTGCGAGTTTATAGAATTGCGAGAAAAAAGTCTGAATTGTGAGAAAGAAGTCACAATTAACTTTTTTATTTTTTATTATTTATACAAGCTTCCATAGTCCCACAGAAATAAGCTCTTGCTATAAAGCAGTCTGGAGAGATTGAAAAAACGCTTGTTCGGTGTTAGTGTAAAAGCAAGCTGAAACATTCCCTCTAAAATGAAAACAGAAAACTGGGCCACACTTGCACTGTAAAGTCTGAAGCCACCCCGAAGCATACAAATCTGGGCCCCTGGTCAACACTGATTTTACTCCATATGGGAAATTTGCACTTTTTATTACAAATTGCGCATTAGTCTAATAAGAACCAGACAAGACACAGACTACACCTCCCAAAATGCCAACCCACAGCCAAGCACATTTGAATGGATCGCTCTGCTCGGAAAAGTCGTTTCAGGGCAGCCAAGTCTGCATTTTTCAAAAAGTTTACCTCGATTTACCTTGATTTAACTGTTTACAGTATCAGTGAATCATAATTAGAAGCTTTTTTTAGAACAACAGCATGTAGATTACACAAGCCTCAATCCAAAATAAATTCAGGATTGCTCATTGTCATTACGGATCTCTCTCGTGGGAATGAGAGAAGGCACCAAAATAGCCCATAAACGGTGCACAAATTAAACTCGCAAGCGTCGCAACTGTGATCAAGGGGGAAATGTTACGTCTCATCTGTCTTTGAGGCCATTCTGAGCCTTTCCAATAAGGTGATGTGCTGTTTTTTCCACTGGTTTGAGCACGGGTGACATCAGTGCAGGGTAGCGAGGGGTTCTGGACGGGCTGTGATTGGGTTAGCGACTCTAATGGCCGAGTTTGTAGAGGGACTGCATTAACCTCACAGCCACACTACTGATTACATTCATAATACTAATGAGAACGTGTCTGGTGTCCCAAATCAGAGTAATAGAGCCTAACAGAAACCTGAGAAAACACACACTCACACAAACCTTCTGCTCTCCATCTGTAATATGATCCAGTTGGTATGACTGAGAACAATATCTCTGAAACTCTGAATATTCAGGACAAGCCACATTTGGTTGGTTGAACCACAACTGACTTTCTACACTGTTGTAAGTTGTAAATAAAACAGATTATTGAAGAATGTTTTACCTTGAAAATTTCACATTCAATTCAATGTGTTACTTGCCGTTTCTAGCAGTGTTAATTTCGTTGACGAAAATAATAACGAAAATTATTCGTCAACGACATTTTTTCACAGACGAAAACGAGACGATAACTAAATAAAAAATAGTTTTGAATGACAAAAACTATGACGAAAATCTATTGACATTTTCGTCAACGAATAAAAACTAGACGAAAATGTTAGTGACGATTTGGGAAGCGATCCGTCAGAACTGATGTCCTGCGTGTGTGTGGTAGATGCGCACATTTGTAGGCTGTAATGTGATCTACCCCGTGGTCTCATAAAACGTTAAAAAATGTGAACGTCTGGGAGAATGAGTAGAGCAGACATATAGATCTGAATAAGAGTGACGATGCAAAAAAGAGCTCTATTCGGTACGGTTTTCTGTGCGCACACACCCGACCCGAAGCGAAGCGTGCAGCCATGCACATTGACACAAGCACGCGAGGACTGAATTAAGCTCTCTTTCGTGTCTGAACGGACAAATACACACAACAGTATGTCTAAATGTCCGTTTTGGAGAGTATTCATGTAAACTATGCTGGTTATGTCTTAAACAGTTGTGAGTGTATCATCAGTGCAATTGTATCCGCATGTCATCGGACATGATCTGACGTCTTAAAGTAACAGTGGCAATAAACAATGCGGTCTGTGTCCTTAATATTGATCAAGCAACAAAAGAAAAAGAGAAAAGCATTCACTGTTTGTTAATAGCTTTAATAAGGATTAATTATATTTAATTCATACAAATAAATATGTCTGCTTGAAAGAATAAAGAATGATGTTTGCAAGTAGTTATAAAGAATGCATATTCATTGAAAAGAAGACTGTTCTACTTTAGGAAAAGTGGTTTTATTTAATTTTAAGATATTTTTAAGTCATTTTTAAGTAGTTAAATCTGTGTCTGTATTGCATGTTCAAACTTAAAAATCATTAATATTAATAGGTTAATAGATGTTTTCTCCGGGAGTATATGGGTTTGGAAACTTTAGAGAAATTCTAAATTAACGCATTACAATTTACCTAAACCCATTATATTTTAGTCGACTAAATCTACTGTAGATTTAGTCGACTAAAATGTTATTGTATTTCGTCGACTAAAACTAGACTAAAACTAAAACAATTCAGATGACTAAAACATGACTAAAACTAAATGGCATTTTAGTCACAAGACTAAGACTAAAACTAAATCAAAATTTGCTGTCAAAATTAACACTGGTTTCAAGTTAATTATTTGTAAAATTTACTAGCAATTTAGAAAAAAAATTTCAGCGTAGCTTGTCAGAGCATGATTCTGGAGAAATTGAGAATAATTTTTTTTTTGTTTCAAATTCTGCACAGACAACTAAACCAAATAACGTAATTTACTAGAGGTTCTGACAAAATGTTCATTGCTGTAGTCTACTTAAAAAAATATATTTAATTTGAATTATTTAAAAAAAAGTTTGAGTGAATGATTCAATGACTCACTCAAAGCATTAAATTGTTTCATTACTGGATGAATCAGCGTTTTTGAATAAATCTCTTGAATGAATGATTCAATGACAAATACATTTTTAAGTCACTTGTCGCCACCTACTGGTGTAACGGTGTAATTAATAAAAAAATGTAAAGCATCGAGTTAATTTCAAAAGGTGATTTAGATAGCTACTGTATACATCATTGTTTATATCTGAACTATAAACGTGTCACAGTGGTGTTTGGTTCAGTTTGTTTTCATTTGGACTTGTCATCACGTCACGTGTCATCTTCACTGTCCGATCTCAGTTGTAATTAGTGTGTGTTGCTGCCTGTTCCGCTGTCCTGTATTTTTGATCATCATTAAACCTTTGTGTTGAAAAGATACCTTCATCTTGTTCTGTCTTCCTGCAACCACCCGTTACAGAAGATTGGTCCAAAACCAAAAGGAGTGGAAATGTCGAACATGGGCATTCTCCACACCCTCTTCGATTCCGCGATTTGACTGGTGACCTGTTTCCACGACGGCCGCCAGATCGATGAATAGGTTGATGAGTTCCTGGAAATTTGTCATGGGGTAAACTGGGCAGATGACGTCCTTAAGACTGTGTTCTGGTACGGAATGGACGCTCATCTGCACCAGCAAGCTCCAGCGGCTGCGATCCCAGGCACTTTCGCACAATACCTGGATCATGTGCTGTTGTTGAGTAGTTCAGCCTTCACCGTGGGTGAGGCTGATGATGACATCGCCACTCAACCACCAACACCAGCCATCTTCCTCACCACACCGCAACATATCTTTCCGTCGCTGCTGCTCTTCCAGAACCTTGTTCCGTCATGGCCCCCACCTTTCTAGAGTCTCGTCCCGCCGAGACCATCCTTCCAGGGTCTCGTCCCGGCGAGACCACCATTCCAGAGTCTCGTCCTGCCGAGACCACCCTTGCAGGGTCTCTTCCGCCGAGACCACCTTTCCAGGATCTCGTCCCGCTGAGACCACCTTTCCAGAGTCTCGTCCCGCCGAGACCACCCTTGCAGGGTCTCTTCCGCCGAGACTACCATTCCAGAGTCTCGTCCCGCCGAGACCACCCTTGCAGGGTCTCTTCCGCCGAGACTACCATTCCAGAGTCTCGTCCCGCCGAGACCACCCTTACAGGGTCTCGTCCCGCCGATACCACCCTTCCAGGGTCTCGTCCCGCCGAGACCACCCTTGCAGGATCTCGTCCCGCCGATACCACCATTCCAGAGTCTCGTCCTGCCGAGACCACCCTTGCAGGGTCTCTTCCGCCGATACCACCCTTCCAGGGTCTCGTCCACCCGAGACCACCCTTCCAGGATCTCGTCCCGCCGAGACCACCCTTGCAGGGTCTCTTCCGCCGATTCCACCCTTCCAGGGTCTCGTCCCGCCGAGACCACCCTTCCAGGATCTCGTCCCGCCGAGACCACCTTTCCAGAGTCTCGTCCCGCCGAGACCACCCTTGCAGGGTCTCTTCCACCGATACCACCCTTCCAGGGTTTCATCCCGCCGATACCACCCTTCTAGGGTCTCGTCCCACCGAGACCACCCTTCCAGGATCTCGTCCCGCCGAGACCACCTTTCCAGAGTCTCGTCCCACCGAGACCACCCTTGCAGGGTCTCTTCCGCCGATACCACCCTTCAGGGGCGGCCTTACCTATGTTTCACCCGTTTCAATTGAAACAGGCCCTGCCCTCCAAGGGGGGCCCCAACAGACCAGCAAAATCCCATTCAATTTCTTCCGTAGGATATTGATTTTCA
Organism: Tiaroga cobitis; assembly: GCA_030578255.1. Taxonomy (NCBI): domain Eukaryota; kingdom Metazoa; phylum Chordata; class Actinopteri; order Cypriniformes; family Leuciscidae; genus Tiaroga; species Tiaroga cobitis. The sequence goes on from CM060594.1 coordinate 40,803,529, forward strand.
GCCATAATGTCTAAACCATTCAAGGTAGATTGACTACGAGGTTGTGAAACAAAAGTTTATGCTCCTATAAAAGCCACAAGGTATGAAATCAACCTTGTTATTCGCGATCTTCTGGAGAAATACTACACTACCCACAATTCTAAGCAAAACACTGACGTCTCTGATTGGTCGAATTCGCGGTTACCATGGCGACGTTTACCGCCCCCGCAAACGGCTTGGATCTGAAGTATAATATTTGTAGTTTATGTATTTATTATACCTTTGCCTTTTTTTGCCGTTAGGGTAAAATGTTATTTTGAGCAGGAAAATAATTTTAAGAGGAAATGAAACGTACATATGCCAGTGGTGCTGAAAAACTAGAGATATCAGACAACAAAAGAAAAGCTTCAGTCTACCAAAAGTGAAGGTACCCTGCGTGAAAGGGCGAGGCTTATTCCAACGTAAAACGCTGTATAATTGTATATAGTTTTAATAGAATAAGGTTGGATTATTTCTATGTTGAGCAGCCTGTTCATGAAGCTGAAAGTGCACGTAATAAAATAATATACCATTGATACAAACCAACAGGAATCCTTGCTTTTTCTGCTCTATTATGTTTATGTTTTATGTGGGTAGGGCCCCATATTAGTTATTGAAACGGGCCCCCAGATGCTTAAGGCCGCCACTGCCACCCTTCCAGGGTCTCGTCCCGCCGAGACCACCCTTCCAGGATCTCGTCCCGCCGAGACCACCTTTCCAGAGTCTCGTCCCGCCGAGACCACCCTTGCAGGGTCTCTTCCGCCAAGACCACCTTTCCAGAGTCTCGTCCCGCCGAGACCACCCTTCCAGGGTCTCGTCCCGGCGAGACCACCCTTCCAGAGTCTCCTCCTGCCGAGACCACCCTTGCAGGGTCTCTTCCGCCGATACCACCCTTCCAGAGTCTCGTCCCGCCGAGACCAACCTTAGCAGGGTCTCTTCTGCCGATACCACCCTTCCAGAGTCTCGTCCCGCCGAGACCACCCTTGCAAGGTCTCTTCCGCCGATACCACCCTTCCAGAGTCTCGTCCCGTCGAGACCACCCTTGCAGGGTCTCTTCCGCCGATACCAACCTTCCAGAGTCTCGTCCTGCCGAGACCACCCTTGCAGGGTCTCTTCCGCCGATACCACCCTTCCAGAGTCTCGTCCCGCTGAGACCACCCTTGCAGGGCCTCGTCCCGTCGAGACCACCCTTCCAGGGTCTCATTCCGCCGAGACCACCTTTCCAGAGTCTCGTCCAGCCGAGACCACCCTTCCAGAGCTTCTTCACGTCATACCTGTCAAGCCTGAGCTTCACGCCACGCCTGAGCCCTCGTCTCCAGCCAGGATGGCCGCCGCCACATCAGAGCCTGCCCCAAAACCTGTTCCTGTCCCTTGACCTGTTCCTACTCAAAGACCTGTCCCTGTATCTATTCCTGGACCTGAGTCCGAGCCCATAGATCCGCTTAAGAATTTTTTTTTTGGGGTGGCCAGAGTGGCCAAACCTGAGTCCCATGGAAAGGTCACGATGGCCGATCCGCCCTGGCCACCTGAACTGCAGACTCCGTCCTGGCCGACCCGAACGGAAGGCTCCGTCCTGGCCGACTTCTGGTCCCTCCTAACCATGTCCTCGTCAGCCTCCAGGACGCCCGCCCGCCCTCCCCCTGGGTAGACTACTTGATATTCTGCCTGCCCTCTCCAGCCCTTCGCCCACTCCTGTTACCAGCCCTCCGCCTGCTCCTCTTCCTCCTCCCAAACCCCAACCCTCCCACCTTCATCTCTCTCGTTACAGCACGAGGACGCGCCATGCGGGGCGGGGGGGGGGTTGGGCTGTTCTGTAACAGTGGTGTTTGGTTTAGTTTGTTTTCATTTGGACTTGTCTGCCTGTCATCACGTCACGTGTCATCTTCACTGTCAGTATCAGTTCAGCTGTATCACCTGCGTTTAGGCAATCATCGTTATCTGCATCACCTGTGATTTGTTAATCATTGTCATCTGTGTTTGCACTTAAGTTCCGTATGTTCAGTCAGCTTTGTCCGATCTCAGTTGTAATTAGTGTGTGTCGCTGCCTGTTCCGCTGTCCTGTATTTTTGATCATCATTAAAACTTCATGTTGAAAAGATACCTTCATCTTGTTCTGTCTTCCTGCAACCACCCGTGACAAAACGTTTATCCAGTATCTCTGTGATAATTTGAAGGATTGTAACACAGAAATAATGATACTGTGTGGTTGAAAAGATTTACTGTGTGTTCGTAAAGCTGTTTCATACATGACAACTGCTCTCTCCGCAAACGCAGATCTGAATGTTCGCTATGATCGTACTTATCCAACGTAAGATCGCATAGGTGTTTGAATTGAGATCAAGATCTTTTAACAATTAATCAGCTCTATTGTTAGGTTTTAGTTGAGTTTAGCATTATAAAATCTCCTAGCTAAGGCATTTTTAAAAGATTTAGTATTCCACAAAGTTAAACAGTAATACATCTTAAAGATACCAGGATGAATTCTTCTCAGAAAATCAATAATTTACTTTTAAAGATGACAATGCTCCAGACAACACAAATGACAGCAAGAACAGCGATTTTTTAAAAGCATATATGACAAAAAACTCTCTTTTCCTAGAATCGCTGAGCACTCGGGACACAGGCTTCATTGTCTGTCGCAGGTCCGTGTGTTTACAGCCGGCGGCTTTCTCTGAAACCTGGATAAGAGTTTTCCAGAAACTGGGAGCATCTTACTGAACCTGATGTTTAATGAGTCAGAGAAAGCATGGTGTTCAATGGTGCCATGCATGACTGAACAGACACCATCCATACTATCCACAGACCAAGGTCCATTTGCAGGTGTCGGTGATGCTGAATACGGGAAACGTCCCTCTTTAAACTGTCCAGGAAGACATTCACGTCAATGATGTTTCGGCAATGTTTATACAACTGCTGCTTATGGACCAACACTTAGGCTATACTCAGAACACTTGACTGGGGTTTGGTGCTTATAAGAAAGAAGTGAATCTTTATGCCTTGTGCTAAAAGACTTTTTTTTAAAGATATTTAGCACAATACTATTTGACTTCACCTTCCATTTCTAAATAGCAGTCTGCTTTTTAGCATACTACTATTTGCATGATGTCAAATAATGAGGAAGGGATGTTAAAGCTATCAGTTAATCTTTTGGGCTAATCGTCGCACTGGAAATGGAAGGTGAAGTCGACAGCATTGTATTGTGCTACTGTATGCAGTGCGCTCTGGTTCTATATTTTAATATATTTAAACTTTTAATGTTATAATTATCTTTCATCATCATACATAACATTAATATTAATGATAATATTACATTAAATGATACATTTTAACATATGTAATAATAATAATAATAATACATTTAATATATATATATATATATATATTACTTTTATAATTATGTTTCATTATCTCAATAATAATAATATAATGACCCATTATACTATATGTAATAATAATAATAATAATAATAAAATACTGTTAATATTAAAAATATTGTTTAATATATTTAAACTATTACGGTTATAATCATCTTTCATTACCACAATAATAATAATAATAATAATACATTTAATTATACATTTTAATATAATCTAATAATAATAATGCATTTAATATGAAAACATATTTAAATATATTTGAATTATTACTGTTATAATTATCTTTCAATACCTTAATAATAATAATAATAATAATACATTTAATATAACAAATATTTAAATATATTTAATTATTACTGTTACAATTATCTTTCATTGCATCAATAATAATAATAATAATAAAATGTTAGTTTAGAGCTTTATTAACCCCTTTGGTGCTCAACATAAATAGACAAAGCATACACTTAAAAAAATCAATCAATCAAAGATCAAGACAAGATACTTCTGTCTTTCAAAAATATGCAGTATGACATTCTGAAATGTATTATTCCTTCAACCGTAACCTTAGAGCAGGCTTAATCCCAGATAAGAAGGTAATGGGGGGAAAAAAATAAAAGAGTATTGCTAGAGTCAGCATCACTCAGGGTGTAAGGGGACCTTGAAAGTACAGGAGCGCATCTTTGTGTGTGTGTGTGTATGGACGTTTTCTGTAACCATGGCGACGAGAGTGACGGGTGATGAGTGGAGACATACTGTGGTGTGAACTGATGCTGAGGGAGGAACTCGTATACAAGCACAACATCCTCTCAGAAGCCTGACTCAGCATGAACACAGATGGGACGACTGCATGGGGAAACTACTTCAGAAACCACCTAGCAACCATCTATCCTCACCCTGGCAACACACTTAAAATCCCTCAGAACATGTGAACAACTGCACAGCAAGCACCCAAAATGGTGAGTTGTGCAGGGGTAAGCATCACTCCGTCTACTTAAATCCAGATCACTTTTTATATTTAAAGTTTTTAATAATGTATGTACAGCGGGAACACTTTCACTGATATGATTACAAAATAGCTGATGTCCAGCATTTTTCCCCCAACCAAATTCTTCAAGGGAAACACAATAGGGAAGAGTTAAACCAGAGTTCATATAGCGAAAGAAATACGTTCCTAATTATTGTTTAGCGGCAGATGATCATTGAACACAAATGGATATTTACCCTGATTAGTTACTAGATTTTTGACTTGTGAGCACTTTCTATAATAAAAATACTTCAAAAATAAATCACATCAAGGGTTTATGATTATGACCATTCTGATTATATGTATCATGTAAACACGATAAAGCTAAACAAAACACCACAAATTATAATAAAAAGGCTTTGGCTAAATACAATTTTAAAAAAAGAGGAAGAAAGGCCTATCCCCCATCCCTAGGCTTAACGTCTTTGTTATTTTTTCCTAAACCTCAGTCTAAATTCTGTTCATTTTTTCCCCTCATAATTGTCCTTTTCCCGGAGCACAATTCCACACGAGCAGGAATCCCTCTTGTGAGCGAGTCCGTTGAGCGCCTGAGGCTGACCGCTCTCTGTCCTAACACCAAACAAATGAACATGCCAGCGCACTCTTTTCCTTCTTACACCAAAGACCTCGTTCAAGACTTCAAACAAACGGAAGCGTTAAGTGCCGAACGGAGATGCACCACTTTTCTGGCTCATATCTGCCACGAGACAAGAGATAATTGGGGAAACTGGGACAGGGTGGATCTTTCAATCACTTTCTCAAGCTTTTAGATCTCAAGAACTTTTGAACGAGATTAGAAGCAGGCTGTTCCTGATTTATCGCAGCGCTGCGTCTCAGTAATTTAGTTTTAAATCTCAGCCAAAAATAAAAGTTGTCATCATTTACTCGCCCTCATGATGTTCTGCAGCTGCAGACTTTTGTTCTTTGTGTCCTTACCAAAAGAATTGTGATGCGGGTTGTTGACCTCTCAAATGACCATAGTAAAACTTGTTTGACTTGTGCGCTATATTGCAAACCAAACGATAGCTTTGAGTGACAAATAGATTGAAATGTAAGTTATTATTCACTGAAAAACTTAAATCATTTGAATATTGCGTGACATGCAACCAACTGCAAACCAACTAGCTGATGAATAATAAAAATAATTGAGAGCCAATCAGAATCCTGCTTTAAGGAGCTCGAGCATTTAAAGCGGCAGACGTCATAACTGCAGCGTGTGCTTTTAATAGTGTGGATGCTGATATACAGTAGTTATCATTACGGTTATCGTTATAGTTAAGGTTCTTGGTGTGAACAGGCCAATGACAATTCCTACTTTATGGAATATTACATTATATATCATAAATGATTTATCTGTGCACGTCATTTTTTTAAATTCATGCGCCTCATAGTTTTTTTTTATCAAAAAACTTCCCTTCCTCTTTTTGCACTTCATCTCTTCTCTTCTCTGATGATGAGGGCGGGGCTTAACCTGTCACTCACATGAGATCAGCCAATAGCAAACCACAACCATCCAATCAATTCCCCACAGACAAAATCAAGCCCCGCCCACATTTGTTCTTCCTCCAGAGGCCGTTTCACTCGGATATGTCACAATAGACAACATCTGTTTCATGCCGACTTTAAGACTTTGAATATAGTATATACTACTTTTGTATTATTTTTCTTAAAGATTGTCAGTCTGAGTTCCACACAATTATATCACAAAGCTTTTCTAGTTCAGCAGCCAGAACAAAGACAGTCACATTGAGGGTGAATAAATGATAACAGAATGCTAATTTTTGAGTGAATCTATCCCATATCTGGTCGGAGTGATGAGCCGAAGCCAAAATAGCGTGTTTGTTGGCTTGCTGTTCCTGTGGCCTTCTGGGCTCCTGTATTCCTGCTCTCTCTCTCTCTCTTCTCAGCCAGTTTGCTAAGTTGAGCGTTTCTCCCCGCATTAACGGCACACTGCTGTTAAGTTACACACATGGTTCTCGCTTCCATTAACGTCAGACGGAATCACGTCGTCAGCGTCAGAGCTCGTGTACGCGCCGTGTATTAGCAGATGTGTTCTGCCCTGTGACTGACGTGAGGAGGGTTGCGTGTAGAAAACACACAAAGCTCTGGATCACTGGGGGAAGTTGCTATACCTAGACACAGCAACTGCATTTCATGGAATGATATTGATTATTTAACATGCATGTAATGCATCTAAGCGATATAAACTGCAGTCTTGCGGTGGAGATATGAATGATTTATAATTCTTCATGAAGAAATATGGAAAAAAAACACACACCAGTTTTCCACATCTAATCCACAGTTAGATATTTTTAATTTACTGTGGTAAGTACTTTAAATAAATCAAGAGTATACACATTAGGGATGGACGATATGGGGAATATAATACACAGAACCAGATTTAATCAGATTTATGAAGCACTAACTCAAATTTTTGCATTTACTCAAAAGTAACAATAAGTAAATGTTTCAAATAAATGCTGTTCTTTCGAACAACTTTTTATTCATCAAAGAACGTTAAAAAATGCATTATGTTTCAACCAAAACATTACGAAACACAACTGTTTTCAACATATATAACACACACACACACTTTGTCATTATAGCATGTATTAAATATGATAACATCTAAAGAAGTTCAAATGTAAAAAAATGTGGTGACACCTATTTTGGAATATTCAAGCTTTTTAAATATTTGAATTCTGATTACTTTCTTGATCACAATACTGGTAAAAGACATCTTATGTAAAACTTCAGACAAAAAACAATATTAGAAAACAATTAAGGCCTTGTTCTTTGTAACTTTGCAGTTCGTTTACATGCACGAACAGCTACATTACACACTAAAGGAACGGTCTAACCCCTTTAAAGTCAGTTCCAGATGATTTTGCAGGGAGTATGTGATTGATGACGCAAGCACAGAGATATATTGGTAATGATGAGAGCCAGCTGTGGCTTCTTCTACAGTCCCTAGCACACAACCACTAGATATGTTTGTGTTTACATCTCACTCCGTATGATCGGATGTCATTTTGGTGCCACGTCAAGTTTAAAGTCAATGTTTTCTTTTGGTGGAGGCAGCCAGATCCCGACCGCAGCTTGGGGTTGCCCCAACAATCGCCATGACATTACAGTATGTTTTTAGCACAGCTTGCATTCAGTTTTATGTATTTAGAGTCAGACGGAGCAGAACTGTTTGGCCCTTCCAAACGATGGCAGCGAACAAATCTGACGGATGCTAGAAAGCAGGCATCTTTCCAGGACCCGAGGCCGGCAGGACCACAGACCGCGGGTGGGACGGACCTTATGGAGGTTAATGGAGGTCCTGTGTTGTTACAGTACACTTCCTTGATTGCAGCTTCTGTGCGGCTCTCATGGGAAAAGCAAACCTGCACGTACTGTAACTGCAGCGTGATCCACGTGAGGCTTGTTCTGAGCGACTGGCGCTCTTGTAGCCATCACTCTGACAATGTACACACATCTGTACTCCGCATGTGCTTTCACAGGAGGAAAAAACTGGGTTTGTAACGCTGAATTATGTTCACAAGGGGTCACATTTCTGGCCCCGGTTTGAACGTGAGTATTCACTCTAAGACAATCATATAAATCCATATGAATCAGAGAATATCATGTACTGATACTAATTAAAAACAAAAGATCATCACTTTTTTCATCCACTTAAGGATATTTTTCAACAAGATTTGCTTGCACAGGTAAATAAATAAAAGAAAGCAAACAGAAAACAAAACATTTCCATGCAAATGACATGACTCAGGACTTGCCATCACACACACACTAAAACGAGGTGATTTGAAAGACGAAATCCTATTTTAACGTACTTCCTCCAAATCACATTTCAATACGAAGGAATTCAAATATCAAATATGCCAAAAGTGCAGCATGCACATTTTCTGCAAAGGATGTAAGCTGCTTTTAAAGGGGACCTATGATGCTCTTTTACAAAGTCTTGATTTTGTTTTTGGGCAAGAAAACATTCATGCTTGAATGTTCAAGAATCACATTATTTTCCCTGATATTCTCCATTGTTGCGGCTCCTCTCTTCCCAGTCTGTCAGTAATGCTCTGTTTAGTTCCTGTCTCTATGAAGCCCCTCCTTCTGAAAAGCACACTTTGCTCTGATTGGTCGGCTGGAGCAGTGTGTTGTGATTGGTCAGTGTTTGGGAAATGTCCCGCCCCTGTTTCAACGCACCACTAACCAACTCAACCAGGCCCCGCCCCTTTATTCTGCATTTGAATTATTTAAATGAGGAATATTGTGACGTGTTCATTCCCGGAAGAAACTCAAGACTTGCATTTAGCGTTTTTTGCTTCTTTTACCCTTACAGTGTTTAAGGTACGGTTGCACCAGCCGTTCATAAGTTCTTACATAAATGCAACGTAAAGCCCACACTAAATACTACCCAGTTTGTAACAAACACTGTCCTTTATTTGTTTGTACCATTTGTTCTCAAGGCGGAACTTAGCTAGTATGTCTTAAGGTCTCCAAGTAATGCGTAGTCGCATAATATGATAATCATGAAATAACACACTTAATAATGAAACAAGTATTTTTATATGTAAAGTAAAGTAATTTGGTTACACTTTATTTTGATAGTCCACTTTTGATGGTTAGAAGACATTCTACTAACTATAAGTAACTTTGTAACAACATGTCAACTAACTCAGAGTATTAGTAGACTGTTAGGTGTTCGGGTTAGTAGAATAAGTTGACATATACTTGCAAAGTTACTTACAGTCAGTAGAATATCTGTTGAAGAGCATCAAAATAAAGTGCAGGCAGATTTCAGCAGACGGTCTGCTAATACTCTAATGACTGCTCGTTGACATGTAGTTGCAAAGCTATTTATAGCTAGTAGAATGTCTAAAGTGGACCATTGAAATAAAGCATTACCAGTAATTAACTCGTATAATCGCTCTCTTTGATTGTGCAATTGTCACAAGAATCGCATTTTGTCAGGCAAAACAAGAGCTTATTGATGTAATTCAAATCAATCAGCTGTTTTATTCCAACCATTCCTCCTGGTCAGAGGCTTCTGTAAATATTTAGTTTTTACGAAGAGTTCCATGTCAGCTAAGTTTAATTGGTGCAATTATTTTTTTTTAGTATTGCATACTGTAAATTGTAACTTAGTGCCCATTTACGTCACAACTAGGATAAGTTGTAACTTGTGCAACCAGTATTTTTTGCAATTTTGAATTATGGCATATGAATCTGGACTGTTGGGCTTTTTTTTTTTTTTAAGGAGTAGTGAGTTTATGTTGATTTTTCAATACATGTTAATCCAATTATAGTTTTTTTTCACATTGAAATGCATCACATGTGATGCAAATGGCATTTCATGTAAAAAAATGTAAATAAAAAAAACACAGGGAAAATGGGTGTCAGCAAGAACAACACACAACAAGCCACAAGAGTTAATTTCCTAGAACGATGGGGAATTGTTTCTAGGTAAAATACGCACCCAATGCCTTCCTTACCACAACAACCTAATCCAATAAGAGATTTTGTGGTGGATGAGAGAGAAAGAGAGCGAGTAGTGCTGAATGGACAGTCCAGAGAGTGAATGGGGATCTCATGCCCAGCGGCCCATTCTGACATTAACACAGGCCCTTATGTACCCTGAGAGCCCGACTAATGATACCATCCCAGCACTGCCAAACAGAACCACTGGGGCTCTCAGAGGTGTGTGTGTGTGTGTGTGTGTGTGTGTCGCTTTAATGGCTCCAACAAGCGTCATACACTTACTGCACCCTCTCATCTGTGACACAGATGAGCACTTCCAGAGAAATCCATTTTCCAATGTATGCGTTTATACACTATTACTCTATTAGAGAGAAAGGGATAAAACAAACATTACAAGAAAGAAAGAAAGAAAGAAAGAAAGAAAGAAAGAAAGAAAGAAAGAAAGAAAGAAAGAAAGAAAGAAAGAAAGAAAGAAAGAAAGAAAGAAAGAAAGAAAGAAAGAAAGAAAGAAAGAAAGAAAGAAAGAAAGAAAGAAAGAAAGAAAGAAAGAAAGAAAGAAAGAAAGAAAGAAAGAAAGAAAGAAAGCTACTATGTAACTATGTTCAGAATGGAATATCATATACTGATTGCTTTTTTTCTGTTCACTATTTATTATTCTTTTTAACTGCAATCAATTAATATTTAATATTAATTTATTACTTACAGTGCAGTGCAATTAAAAAAGGATTTTGTCTTTTTAACTATATTTTGTTTACTACTTGTGTGGGAAACACTATGCCATATGTAATGTTCCCATTTTTGAACAACTTTATTCCGTGACTTTTTCACAACCTTTCCAGATGTTTGTGGTTACTGGATAAGGATTCTTAACAGATCATTTTGATTCAGAGTGATTTGCTAACTACTTGGAAAGAGTCTTGAACTTCAGCTCCATGGCTTGTGAGAATGTTTTATACTACATAAACGGCGCAAAATCAACATTTAGCCAATTACGTTGCACTGCAAAAAATAATGTTCTTACTCAGCATTTTGGCATGTACAAATATCTAAACATTCTCAAATTAAGATACATTTGCTTATGAACCAATGGCATGAGATATTAAGTCTTGCTTTCTGAAAAATGTATCAAAATGAAGTTAATCTAATCTAATCTATCTAACTTGTTTTCCCTTTGAATTGGGTTTATTTTTCTGACCTCATTGGCAGATATTTTTTCTAGTTTTAAGCATAAACATTTTTTTACACAGAAAACAAGACTTAATATTTTATGTCATTTTGCATCTCAAATAATCTTGATTTAAGTTTTTTTGCAGTGTGAAGACAACAGCGTAACTAAAAACAGAAAAGTTCATGACTTTATGGAAGTGTTTGCATGCTTAACTCGGCAAATTAAACTAGGAAATGAATATCAAAATAAAAAGATTTATAAAAAAGGAAATAAATGTTGGTTGACATTACTTTTAGACCAATGTCACGTGGAAATAAAAGGTCAAGTTGAGCACACTCATCTTTTATATCAAGAAAATTTGAGTAAATAAAGCAGGTCATAGAGAAAATGCTATAAAGAAAATGAATAGTGCACACTTTAAAGTGCAAAAAGAGCTATTCTGAACGTAGCGTATAACAGCCACATACAGATATGCTCTTCACATACACCAGAGATGAATCCATTAGCCCTTGTGATCAGGGATAGTGCTTGCACAGAGTCTCGTGACAGCCATTAGCGGCGGGCCGGAGAGCGGGAACACCTGGACACATCTGTTCATCAACAGCCCAAACCCTGAGAGAAGCTCTTCAGCTCAGCCCGCAAACCAGCGCCAACAGGCTCTGCTCTGTTTATTTGACAAAGCCGTCTGCCGCACGGCCGGCCTGGTTTGTTTGAAATGTCAGATGTGCAGCTTCACAGGTTGGGGTCGAGAGACAGCCGGGTTTAAACCTCCGAGGACGAGGTGGAGAGTGACTGACTGTGAGACTAGTATTATCAGGGGATTTGAGGAATCATTCATGTTTGGGGCACAAGCAGTGCAGCACAAATACATATCAAAGTTGAATGCTTAGTGCTTAAACTTTTGGTTTGTGATTTGAATAAACCTATGAAACTATTAATAGTGATGCTTGACTTAAATAAATGATGTAAGAAGCTTACTGGTCCTTTTGTTTAATTTAATAACCCCAACCAAACAAGTCAGTCTCTGAGTAACATGTCATTTATTTAAGCCACGAAATAAACTTCATTCTGTATGATGAACTACGTTTTTTTTATAATTACCCAAAAATCAAACATAGCTCATCCCTCACGCGTGTTATCATGTCTGTCATAAACCAAGGCTGGCTGTCGGTAGGAATAATAGAACTAAAAACATCGACGTAACACACTCATGGGCATCAATCACTTCACTGAATACTTCCCGGCAAAGAAATGAATAATAATTACCCTACAGTCCATCTGTTTTCAAATCCACATCATCTAAATATCACGACATTGATGTCTGTCAGAAAATAACGTGCATGATATGGCAGTGATTACGAGAAGCAGAGGACCAGCGAGTTTAGCATTCCCTGGACAACTTCGTCATCGCGGCTTCAACATGCTGTCTGTCAGAGACGATAACGTATAATACATAACGCAAGAGAGTATAAATTTGTTCTTCACTCGCTGAAACTGCATGGAAATAATCAGGGAACTCAGTGACATACGTCACACTGCTAAAGAGAATAAACGCCAATCTGATTGACAAATCTTGCCGGGTTAGTGAACATCATTCAACGTGTTTTATGCATTTTTTATGCACTACCTACACTGACATTCCTGATTTGAATATTTTCAATAATTTTCTATTCTTGACTGATCTTTTTTCATAATTTTAGCAATAGATGAACAGTTAAATGAGAAATTTGAAATTTGAAACAGAAAATTATATTGTCCATGTGGTCGTCCAATCTGACTCTCATATGCTGATGTAATATGTTATAAACTTGACAGGTGATTTTAATGAAATGTAATTTGATCACCATCTTCTCGTTTTTGAAACAACTCTCTTATGCTCAAAAAGGCTGCCATGATTGACCAAAAACACAGTAAAACATTCATATTGTGAAAAAAGATCACAATTTAAAATATCTGTTTTCTATGTAAATATATTTACAATTTTTCCAGGATTGTTTGATGAATAGAAAGTCCCCCAAAAAAACAGCATTTATTTGAAATAGAAACTTTTTGTAACATTCTAAGGCCCGGTTTCACAGACAGGGCTTAGACTAAGCTAGGATTAGGCCTTAGGTCAATTGGGACATTTAAGTAACTTTTATAAAAGTGTCTATGAAAAAAACAAACATTACTGGTGTGCATCTTGAGACAAAACACATGCACTGCCATATTTTAAGCTTTGTCAGTGCAAGTTTCTTTCAGTTGAAACAGCTCATGCATTTAGTCTGGGACCAGCTTAAGTCTTGTCTGTGAAACCGGGGATAAATGTCTTTACTGTCACTTTTGATCAATTTAATGATCCCAAATGGTAGTATTTGTATAACATCAGCAAACTAATAAGAGGACAGATAAAATAAAGCTTGTATTAGTTTTCATGGGTCGCTGTGACTATTAAACAAACAATTAATGTAGCTACAGTAGCAATGCATCGTTTGATTGTAAATTTCTTTGGATTGAAATGGATCATATATTCATTTGTAAAATGAACTGATAACATTGAGCTCTGAAGATAAAATAAAAGATCTGCAATGTCATTAAAGATGATGAAAAACAATGGCCAGTGTTATATAAATGCATATGATTAAAACAGGGATTGGGTCAGTGTAGGTCTATCTGGGTGGTTTAATGCAGGACACATGAGGACAATCTTTCTGTTGGTACGATTGACTTTATCATTTAGTCAATCAGTCTCACAGAACATCCAATAGGTCAACCTCCTTCACCGCAGAAGCGTCCCGTTATGTAACGGCGAGACGTAAGTGCAGGACGGCAGATGAGGTCCACGGTGGAGGTGCCAGATGTCATACGAGTGCCAGCCGGGCATCGCCAATGGGACGCAACTCATCTGCTCTGAGTTTAATGTTACATAACGGCAAACTGACGATGTTGCGTATGGTAGAATGAGGAGAATCATGGTGATCAAATCGAACAATATGATTAAAAGTTGAAGTATGAATAGTGCTGTTTGCTACACTACCGTTCAAAAGATTTGGGTTGGTACGATTTTTTTCATGGTTTTGAAAGAAGTCTCAAAAATACAGTAAAAACTTGTGAAATATTATTACAATTTAAACCTGTTTTCTGATGAATCTAGTTTAAAATATAATTTATTCCTGTGATCAAAGCTGAATTTTCTGCATCATTACTCCAGTCTTCAGTGTCACATGATCCATTCTAACTCTTAAAATCACACTCTCTCCAGTCAAACAACAGTATTAAGGTGGTCGCTAAAGGTTGTTTATATGCTTAACTAACATCTAAGCACAAGTATTAATTAAACTTGCACGGTAGTGCCAAGACTATACCAAGCTAAGATAAAACACAAAACTAGTTCACACTTTTGGCTTTCAGGATCAGGATAACCTCTCCAGATATGACATGAATCACTAAAATGAACATTCCCGTCTCTGTAGGCGTCACACACAAAGGAACGCAAGGAAGCTCTTGCTGTTTGGGGTCAGTTTCATCAGGTCAAATGCCTGCAGCACACCATTACACACACACACACACACCACCTCATGTATCACTTTAAATTACCCACAAATACCAATTCTAACCTAGGCTCATTCATTGGAAAAACATTTCTGCAAAATGCACTGATATTAGTATACTTACCACATGAAGTATACTTGAAAATATACTCGAACCATACTTTAGTATTCTTAATAAAATTAACTTTCACTGAAAGGTTCTTTGGAGAACCCTCTCTTTTGGGACCTGTAATACTATGGTACATGAATAATCATTCAGTAGACATGCCTACATGTCCATAAGTGAATATGCTCACTGGTTTCACTGTGCATTCTGGAAATTTCTATGGAGCAACCATTTCTGAACAGGTTTTGTCAATGGAACAGACCTAGAAATGTCCGATTCTCAATGCTTATTCTGCTAAAAGAAATGCACGAGTGTTTCTTTCAGGTCCTGTACAGATGGATCACATCTGTGAAGGAAGCATGCCCTCTTTCTCTCTTTATCCTACCCTCTCTCTTGCTTTTTCCTTTTCTCCCTCCCAGTGAGAAGAACAGGAAGAGATGTGGCATAAAAATCCCTATAATTTTTAATCGCCTCCAATGAAATTGTTAAAGCAGCATGACAGCAAACTAAGCAAACACATAAATGGCTTTATCCATGTGAGTCCACAAAACAATTCAGTGCATATCTGCACACGCACATACATAAACAAACGCTAAGTGTGCTTAACATTTTAAAGCATGGCACTTATTGAACATAAAAACAAAGTTGTCTTTGTTTCTGCTATAATGTCTTCAGTGTTTAGTAGATATATCTTTACTATCTATTAAATGTCAAGTAGAAACAAGCCTTAGGAGAAACGTTAAACAAACAGAATAATTTGTACGATGGTCTATCAATATAATCCTAAACATCACTTAGTATTAGCAAAACTGGGCTAGCCACAAATAGCTAAAGCCAAATACATAAGTATGAAAAAATACAGTTTTATTTCCATACCAATACTGTTTCAGAAGCTAAACCTTAACATTTCTGTGATACTAGTCCTCAAAACTGCTGGGCAGAAACTAATTGGGTTGCGCTAATGCTGGTAGCATTTTTCAGAAGCACAGCAATAGCTTAGCTGTTAACAAAACACTGTAGCAGTAACAAGCTACTGTTTCCAACAATTAGCGGTGTAGCACGACACTGTAGCACGTTAGAATTTAAGGTGTGTCCCAATTCGAGTACTTATGCACTACTCTAGTGCAAGTACTGTTCACAATGAAAATTCCAAAAAATAATGATGGTGCTTAAAAACAAACTAAAAAGGAAGCGTAGAATGTTGGACACTTCATGAACTCAAATGTCACAGCTTTCCTTATATGGTTGAGGTAGAGGGGCTAATAGACTCTGATGTTGAGGGGGAGGAGCTAACATACTCTGATGTTGAAGGGGAGGGGCTAACAGACTCTGATGTTGAGGGGGAAGGGCTAACAGACTCTGATGTCGAGGGGAGGGGCTAACAGACTCTGATGTTGAGGGGGAGGGGCTAACAGACTCTGATGTTGAGGGGAGGGGCTAACAGACTCTGATGTTGAGGGGGAGGGGCTAATAGACTGATGTTGAGGGGGAGGAGCTAACAGACTCTGATGTTGAAGGGGAGGGGCTAACAGACTCTGATGTTGAGGGGGCGGGGCTAACAGACTCTGATGTTGAGGGGGAGGGGCTAACAGACTCTGATGTTGAGGGGAGGGGCTAACAGACTCTGATGTTGAGGGGGAGGGGCTAACATACTCTGATGTTGAGGGGGAGGGGCTAACATACTCTGATGTTGAGGAGGAGGGGCTAACATACTCTGATGTTGAGGGGGAGGGGCTAACAGTCTCTGATGTTGAGGGGGAGGGGCAAACATACTCTGATGTTGAGGGGGAGGGGCTAACAGACTGATGTTGAGGGGGAGGAGCTAACAGACACTGATGTTGAGGGGGAGGGGCTAACATACTCTGATGTTGAGGGGGAGGGGCTAACAGACTGATGTTGAGGGGCTAACATACTCTGATGTTGAGGGGGAGGGGCTAACAGACTCTGATGTTGAGGGGGAGGGGCTAACAGACTCTGATGTTGAGGGGGAGGGGCTAACAGACTCTGATGTTGAGGGGGAGGGGCTAACAGACTCTGATGTTGAGGGGGAGGGGCTAACATACTCTGATGCTGAATGACTGATGCTGAAATATCCTCGAGAAACTACACAGTTGAGTACATAGTGCGTATAGTATAAGTGCATAATGTCATTTGGGACAACTTCAGTAGTAAAATATTTAGTTATATGCCATTTCATCATGTTTAACGCTGTTGTTTTTGTGCCAGATAAATGTTCTGAATGCAGAAATAAATGATATCATTTTATGTTTATTTACACAAACCTCCTAAGCTATAATAGCTTCCATAGCTACAGATACATTACAACAAGTTTAAAGTCTGAAACTGAAGTAGCAAGAGATCTTTTCTTCCGCATTGTGACGTACATCTGAGTGTAACGGATTATTACAAAAGAAAAAATGTGGGTCATGGTTCTATGCAGCGGTTGTTGATTTTGAGATGTGGGCGTGGCACTCAAAAAGTGGAGGGGCGGAGTTTAGGCGCACTGAATGATGGAATAAATCGAATTCGAAGTTAGTTGTTTTAACCGGAAGATCCAGTTAAGACATTGATTAAACATTACGAGGTCAAAACATTTTTTACAAATTAAAATGCACGGATGAATTGTTAATGATAAGATGCATTTTTAAAAAAGGAAAATAGGGTGAGTTTTCATTTCATGCTGACTTTAGAGTAGCTTCCCCACCAGATCAACAGATCTAAGCGCAGTGATTTTACTGGTCAGTTGTCAGAGATTCAGATCTAGCAGTGGTGGGTGGGCATAAGTGTGCATCCGTTCTCACGGTACCTGTCAACTCCTGACGTAAAGCAGGGGCCGATTTCTCACACGAGCTCTGACGGTAAAACTTTGACTGTGTGGCTTCACGTTATTAGGCCAGTTACACGCTTAACCCGGCTAACAAGCGGCCGAAAAACACTTCCAGCTGCAACGGTCACAATTGCGCATGCAATTATCTGATAGGCCAAACACAAACACACACACACACACACACAGCTAAGGTGCAAGCTGCAGTAACATGTCAACTAAGCAAGTTTGCGTGTTTCTTGGCTGCAGTTAAAATCTTCCAGCTGCCGTTTCATTGTTTCCTCTGAGAAGCTGGTGGTAAAACGTAGCGCCGGCTGTTATCAAAGCCTCACAAAAAGCTTTTGCGTCAGGAGTCCCCTCCGGATACGTGAGGGGTTTGCTGTGATAACAGGGAACTCTAGAATTGTGTTTCCCACCCTTACTGATAAAGATATTAGTCACAATTAATGAGGTGGATTTAAGAAGCTTCCCAGAGACTCACAAATACGGACACGGTTATTTCATGTTTAATTATTGTCATAAATTCATGTTACAGGATACAACTGAATTTTTTGAAGCTAATCTTTGCTCAAACAGCATGACTGATTTATTTATAGAAAGACAACAGAAAATTTAAAAAAAATTATGGTCATATTTGTGAAACATGAGCAGAATACATTTATGTAAATAGTCTGTAAAACCTTTATGAAAATAATTGAGTTAAATTAAATGTGAAAATTTCCATAAAAGGGCTGTTCATTGATTAAAATTAAAGGAATTTAAAGGAATTCATTATAATAATTCATTTAACTAAACTGGTCAATTAATTTGAAAAGCCTCATTCTCATATATATTTCAAATAAATTAATATCATACAGTAAATAATTGAATAATTATTTAAAAATTATAAATACAATAATACATATTATAATACAATAAATTAATTTAAAATAAATATTAATTAATGAAAAATTGTTAAATAAATAAATTGCACAAAATTAAATAGACAGAATTAGCTAAAATGAACCCAATTATCGATAATCAGAATGAAATTGAGCACATGTTCTATAAACGCTCCAGGGCAATGCTTCCCTAATTCAAAAATACTTCGAAAAAGAAATAGCGTAAAACTTAGCGAGAACGAGTGAGAGACGGTCTGACAAACAGAAAGATGTACGGCGTTTTTGTCAATGACTGGCTCAACTCAGAAACTTCCCCCATCACTACACCATCTGCCATCCATATTTTCGAAACTAAAACATGCCACTGAGTGAGTTAACAAGACAGGCCTTGTCTGAGGCGGGCCGCTCACATGGGAGAGAGAGGGGCGCTGGGGCTCGGCCAGCACAGGTTAAAATAACAAGCGCCCTCTCAGCAGCGGCCGTCCATCGGCTGGGGAGAAGAAATATGTGTGACAAACAACACACACCAACAGAAAACACTAATGAGTGTGCACTCAGCCGAATTCAATTTACATTGCCAAATATGTTTATATTTTATATGTATTAATACATGTAATGTACATGAAACAGAAGTTGAGATAGTCTTTTCTTCCATATTGTGACGTATATCCGCGTGAAACGGCTTCTGACCGGAACAAGAACAAATGTAGGGCTGATTGCTGATGCAAACATATCATTGAATCATCATTTTGAATCAATTCACTGAAAGACCAGTATTAATAATAATAAAAAATGTTTTGCCCTTTGGCCATATTCAGTTTATACTACCAAATACTGAGGTATTTTCTTTTAAATGTTTAAAATCACCCCCCACAAAAAAATAAAAATCTGAGGAACCATTGTTGTTAAATAGATGTAAAATATTTAATTAGTTAGTCTGGATCAGCTAATTAGGATCTAATTAGTATAAAAAACTTATAGTTCAAATCACTGAATCAAAATTCTGAATTGATTCTCAGTTTGATTCACATAAATGTAATGCCATTTTTGCCATGTTTAGACGTCACAACGTTGCTTTGATTTTATAAATCACCAGCAAAATAAGGGGAAATATATTCACAGCACAGTCCTAGTCTGCAAAGAAGTGAAGCGCAAGCATCTCTCACTTCTGGGCATCTCATATAGGCGACTTCGTCTTCAAACCTTCATTGCTTTTTACCTTTCCAGGAGCCTTTGAACAGCCTTTATTCTCAAGACACGCTTTTACAGCAGCTGGAGGTTTCTGCAGTTCATTTTTAGATTGACATATGTAGAACAGCTAATGTCATTTGGTTTTCTTTGCTCCGTCAGTTAGCGCCAGCTGCGCACCTGGTTCAGATAGTCCTCTGTAAGCAAACCTGCTTGTCCAGCTCCTTCTAGGTTGTTTGGAAAGAGTCAAACTGCTAGCATTTTTAAAATGGATGAGGTTTTTGGCAGCCGCCCGCTCAGGCAAGACAGCTGAGGCTACACATTCCAGGCCTGGCACGGTCCGACTGGACGCGAGGCCTCTTACAGGCAAAATACAGCGAGTCGACGTCAAAGATCCCTCTGTCTGCCGCAGCGACGCAGACCAGACCAATTACAGTGAGAGCGAGCGAAGAACCGTAGACTGCAGGAAGGAAAACAACCCTCAGCGTGCCGAGTGCTCTGGTGTAGATTAAAAATCTCTCAGCTACTGCAGGTAAGGGCAGAACCGCGAGGAATGAAGCACGGTCCACTTCAGACAGGAAACCATTACCTTCAGGGCACATCGGCTGCTTTTTTCAGATCTCATTGAGCTGAGGTTTATTATCAATCCTGGCAGGCAGAAAAGTCCCACCTACTAACCTCATATCTCCACCAGGCTGGGAAAAGGACCTCTTGACAAAAAAAAGAAGAGGAGAAAAAAAGGCCCATGGCACAGAAACATACTCCAGGTCTCTATGGATCTCCATTTGCGTCATCCCTCAAATAGCTACTCGCACACCCTTTTCTTCTCCTCCAGAAATCTAATACATTATCCTCTCCTCCATCACAAAAGAAACAGAAACATCTTAATTTCTCAGGCCACTAAAAATGCCACTGTTTTTCTAGTTCTGGGGAGGAACAACAAGAGGGGAGGACCTTTCATTTAATCATCCGTAGAAGAGATGTGACAAAAGCGCCAAACTCTTTCTCTTTTTAAGTCATTTGGATTGACCTTTTGTACTTTCTTAAATGCATTCACTGCATATTTCTGCACATTTCCGGGGTTCTCAGAAGTGGAAGTCGTAACATTTGGATAAAAAAAAATCCATGATAATGTCTCTATGACTTTAAATCGAGGGGGGGGGGGGGGGGGGTTCAAGAGAATTATTATGTTGGTCAGAAGAGAGAAAGATGTCAAATGTTGCCGTCACATCCTTAGCCGTTAAATAAGCAGTTTTCTGTCATTTAATGCCAAGAAAACATGTTAACACTTTAGTTAAACTGCCCCTTATCTTACAGATTCCTAATTTTGTTCTGAGTCTCCTACAATAGGTTTATGAGCATCCAAGGTCAAAAAACACTTTAATTATCTCGTAATATACATTGCAGCATCACCTCTGTTCTCACAGCGTCTGAAACGCTTCGATCAAAGATTCAGTCTCTCTAAACCCCGCCTTTCTGAGAGCTTCCTCTGCTCTGATTGGTCAGAAGACCCAATCTGTTGTGATTGGTTTACCGCTGAGAGTGTGTGATGGAAATGAAATGCCTATATTACTATATCTGAATTTCAGCTCTAGATCTTCCTCAGCACTTGATACACAGTGATACGAACAGTAACAATGGTGTCGGTTTTCCCGTATCAATCCCAGTTCGAGTCCTAATCCTTCAGAAAAGATGCAAAGTATATTTTATATTTTGCAGCTCAGAAAACAGAATCTTCTCAGCATGAACATCACAAACCAAACTTTTAAGGTCAAACAGCTTTATTACACACTATATGAAAGGAAATATCTGAAAAAAGCATAATGGGGCATAAAGCATATGTTTAATGTATTATAAAGGTACACATAATGTATGCTACATGCATTACATCTTTTCAGAAATAATTTGAACAATACTGCAAAGTTAAAATGCATTAAGATATTTGCAGATTGCTTGTTACATCTGAAATTGGTTGTGTTTTAACGCATTATACTTTCTAAAAGTATGTTCAATGAAGTATTATAATGTATTATAACTGTGGTTACAATTATTCATGAGAATATACAATGCCTTATAAGGTGCATTACAAGGCATAATTAATGCATTAACATACTTTTATAGTGCAGTCTACATAAAGGCTTTCAGTAAATTATTTTAAAAAATGTAAATAAAAAATAGGTAGATGTATGATGTTAATAACTGAGGAAATGTGTCATTACATTCTGTGAAAAGGGTATTTTGCAACCTTACGTTAGTAAAATGGTATTTTGGATGGATCTCTTCACTATATATTTTTTTTTCCTAACTGAATATTCTGCTTTACTCCAAAATACCATTTTATTGAAGTAAAATGGGTTACAAATGATTATTTCTTCACCCGATATGCCTAAAGATGACGTGTTGGGCCACTCAAACAAACAGAGCAATGTTTTTGAAGCGCTACAGAGCCAGTGTTTACATTCATTCAGACGTCAACCTACAAATGGAACCTAATGCACACTTTAAGACAAAAACCTGTTGCCCTTTATATTCAGTCTGCCATAAAACACCCCAGATTTTACAAAACATGCTAGTGAGGCATGCGCTGAATCCCTGCTATGACAGATTTCAAAAAGTTGAAAATGCGAGAACACCAAAAATTCTAAATCTTTAAATTCACACAGCTTGTTTTAGTACGCGTTGAACCTTGATTATACTTATCTGTGCACATTAAACTGGGACAGGAGAAAGTATTTTAACATTAAAAAGGACACACTTCCCCTTTAAGAGAAGATTTAAATACTCTCTGCTGTGCCCAGAGGCTCCGGCTCACAGCGAACAGCTTTTCCAGGCAGCCCTGGGCTAATCGCAACTCAGTGACCCGCTAAAGGCTTCTAAAGACTCCATGCGGTGAGGTGTTTGAGTCGAAACGACTGCTCGTGTCATTAAACGGGGGTTTTCCACGAACACCGTCCTCTGGAGACCTGAGGTACGGTTCAGTTTACCGCCCAGAAACACTCAAGATGAGATACATTATCTTTTAGATGGGGTACGGTCATCTAGGGCACTAGTTAACTACAAGTTATAGTTTCAACTGTAAGGTACAAAACTGCATGTTTCTACTGTATCATTGAAGGTTAGTCAAGTCTATAGAAAGGCCACAACGGAGACAAGTGAGTGAAGAAGGAAGACTAATTCAGCGTTTCAGTCCTGTTCTCAGTCCATTTGAAGAACGTTACGTAACTCACTTCACACAGCGATGTTCATAACGGGAATGATTTTAAGTCACTGAAAGCGCCCAGGGCATGTGCTCTGCTGAGTCAAGTCATGTCATCTTCATTTATATAGCGCTTTTAACAATGGATTGTTTCAAAGCAGCTTTACAGAGATAAACATACAATTTAAGGTAACAGAGATTGTTTTGGCTTTATAGCGGTTCTTGAATAATGTTATTTCCAGCTAAAGTTAATTTTGTGGGAGAATGGGATAATGGTCACAGCGACTCTGAGGTCACTTCCTGTTTACCTTGCTGGGCAGCATGGGTGATACGAGCCGATAACCAACCACCCCAAATTAAACATTTACTGGACGCTCGGTACGGATGAGAGATTGCATAGTACTTTTGGTTCTCAATTGTTTTTTTACATTTGGCTGTTCTGTAGCTCAAATAGTAGAACGCTTGCAACGCCAAGCTCATGGGTTCGATTTCCAGGGAATTAACTATAAAAGCTAGCTAAATGAATAAATGTGCTTTTTATACAAATTTGGCAGTTAGTAGAATGTCTAAAGTGGACTTCTACTACCTTTGAAACTACATGTCAACGAGCAGTCATTAGAGTATTAGTAGACTGTCTGCTAAATATCTGCTAACACTTTATATTGATGCTCTTCAACAGATGTTTTATTGACCATAAGTAACTTTGCAAGTAAATGTCAAATTAGACTAACCCTAACAGTCTAGTAATACTCTAATGAGAGTCAGTTGACATGTAGTTGCGTGTAGGAGGTCTAAAAGTATAATGTTTTTTTTTTTTATCCGATTTTTTTATAATCATTTTGCATTTGATAAATTCATGCATTCTCTTGGGAATCAAACTCATGACCTTGGTGCTTTGCGATACATAAACACTTATTAAATGTGAGCTGTTCTGAACTGTCATCATGTAGCTCGGTTATGACTCAGGAGGAGAAGACGCATGTTTCACTGTGTTTGTCCCTTTGGATTTTCCAAGTAAACTTCACAAACTGGCATTCGTCTGCAGATGCATTACAAGAATGGGATTTATACAGACACGAGCAGTTGTGAGAAACGCGTCACACTAGAATATATGTGACAGGAGCGTGCAAAGATGCAAACTATACATCATCAATACATGATCACGTGCAAACCCTGTACCAGAACCGTTTTCAGACCAACAAAACACGTGGAGGAGACATCGATCCGCACTTAAAGCTCAGAAGAGCGACGTCTTCATGTGCGCACTCGAGCTGTTCTGTGTGGCCTGTTGAGACACACAGGTTATTGTCGGAGCAGACGTGAACGGTGCAGGGGTCACACAGTGGTATGTTTACACAGCCAGACCACACAGATAAAACAACTACACATAAACCTTTATACGAACTAATATCACTGCAGACATCACACATGTGCACCAGGTGTGTGTGTGTGTGTTATACAGAACATGGAAAACACACTCAGGGGTCAGTGTTCTTTTCCATTTCACACTCAAAGCAAATATCCCAGAAGTATTGCAATGAAAATGTATTGATTCGTCACAAATGTTCTTCCTTTTAACCTTTTAAGGTTCCCATTGCAAATACATTAATAATGCGGCCACTAGAGGGTGCAAACTAAATACTCGCAGACCAAAGGCAGCAAAAAGACCAACTTCTCTGTGAAAACAGTCAACGTCCCAGCAAAGATAAACTGCTTAGAGACCTTTAAATTAAATTAATGAAAAATCAATTCATCTCCATTTACATTCACTACAGGATTTAACGCAAAACTTTAAATGGCAGCTTATCTTACTGCATATTTCACATGCATGAGCAGTAAACAGGACAAAAAGATGGGCAAGTGTGAACACAATATTTACAGTGAGTTCAAGGAATCACACTGCAGTAATTCTTAAATTTGATTTAACAGTTTAGTTTCAACACCATACGTAACAAAAATATCTCAAAGTCTAAATAATTGGCTATTATCTATAATTAGAATTTTTTAGCTAGATATTTTGTGTAATTTTTTCAATCATCGGTCTAAGCATTACTAGCGTATAGTAGACTTTATGCTTACAATGCAGTACTGGAATTTTTTATTTATTTAATATAATTATAATATAATAATAATTATATATACAATAATTAAACAATATAAATAATTATATATATTTTTTCTCAAAATACAAAAAAGCTTTGATGATCAAAAATGTAAAGAAATAATGTGTCTAATGTTATGTTCTATTAAAATACTACATTGCTGAAGAAATTTACAATTGGCCATACAATGATGTCCCGTTGACAAGCCAAATCTTCAGTCTTCTGTACTTGTGTGTATATAGCAAAAAATACCACAAATATGCACAAATGCAAGCATAAACATTCACATCAAATAACCTTCTGCATGCTTTTGCAATTTGGTTGTGCAGAGCACAAAATCTCCACTGTAGTCCACATGCACGCTAGTTCTGTAATATTTTTGTTTAGGTCAAACATGCTAAAATATAACAGCTGAAGAATCAAAAACACACCTAATAGTGTACAAGAGGTCAAAGTCCACTCCTTTAGCTATGAGCTTTTCCAGTAGGTTTTGCTGAAATTATGCCATACATGAAAACTAATGCATGCTGGAGTGAAAGTGCTCCAAAGTGTCAGGACAAACAAAGAATCCTGGAAAAACACAACCCACAGAAATATTCCTCCCCCCCAAAAACTCATCTTTATATTTTTATAGATGTTTTATGATCATAATGTGGTGATAAGAGGCAACAGCAACACATTAAGTGTGTGCAGTTTATTAGCATTACTATTATTTATCCAAATAAACACTAAGGTAAAGTGTGACCTAATTATCATGATCAATAGCACAAAAAGATAGTCGTGTTGCTAAAACGACCACTTACTTTCCTATTTCAGAAGTAATCACATACAGTCTAAAAATTCATCATTCCGGTTATTATTGGTGCTATTGTTGTTGCTGTGATCAATATCAACAATATGAGCTTTCAATTCATGAGCAGCGACAGTAAGCACGCTGCGCAAGTACTTCTAAAGAAATTACTTTACTAATTCCGAACCGTACTGTATTTGTGATCAAAAGCAGCAGCAATATGTGTACCTGGTCTCTCTGCAGACAGGGCAGAGACGTCCTCCTGTGAGATTTGCTCCTTGTCTGGCCGTGATGTGCCATGTCTGACGAGACTACGGAGCTGGACCTCCTGCGCCTCTTAAATACCGGAATATCTCCCCTCGATCCCTCCCGGTGTGATGCGCCCTGCTCCGGCAGCAGTCTGTCCGCATACCTCGCCAGCAGGACACCCAGCACCCCGAGCAGGTACGCCAGGTAGGGTCTCCAACTGGCGCGCACCTTCTGCAGCGACAGCAGCGACACGGTCCTGATGATGCTGATGAAGAGGAGCACGGAGATGCCCTGACCCAGCCGCACCACCATGAGCGCCCCGCTGGCCAGGCAGGCGAGCAGCACCAGCGCGGTGGCCGTGAACGAGTAGAGCTGATGCGCATCCAGCAGAGACTGCGCCGCCGCTTCGCCCAGATGGCACACGGTGAGCAGGAACACGGCCGTACGGATGAGCACCCCGCAGCGGAGCAGATACACACCCACCCAGAAGAAGGCACACACGAGCGTGAAGACGGGCGAGAGCAACTGCCACACGAGCTCCACGAGCGTCACCAAGTGCAGCGCCGGAGATCCCGAGTGCGCGTGTGCGCGCTCAGCGTCCCAGTCCGCGGACTGATGAGCGAGCAGCGCGAGGAGCACGGACAGCGAGGCGACACACACGGCCGAGGAGAGGCTCCTACGGCTCCGCAAGCACGAGTGCCAGCAGTCCTGCTCCACGGGAGTGACACAAGTGCGCACATAGCCGTTGCGCACGGATTCCAGTGCCATCGGTCACGGGAGAGCACGCGTACGCGCTCGCGCACACACGCATTAATGCGCAGAGCCGCTGTTCCTTTTCACGTGAGTTAGTGAGAGAGTGAGTGTGTGAGTGAATGACTTTCCAGCGGCGGACTGCCACGAGTTCGCATTCAACGCATCCTCGCGTGAAAGCACAAGTCAAAAGTAATGTCGGGGTGCGCGGAGGAGGAAAGCGAGACCCTTTTCTTTGCAATGCGTAAAATCCCCCATCGTCTTACGATCCAGCCGAGCAGAACGAGGAATAACTCCTGATGTTTCTAGGCCACCATCATCATCCTCATCAGTGATCTCCCTCCCTCGCGCTTCCTCTCTTTGTTTTTCTCTCGTGCCCTCGTATCTCGCTGGATTATTCCAACTCTTGGATCATTTTCACGCGTGGAAACTCAAGCGGCAGAAAGATTTCCTTGACTTTTGGATAATATTGGCCAGTGTCCCGTCGCCCGCGAGGCGGTCCTTAACACAGCGCGCGAGCTGCGCTCCGTATCAACAGCCGAACGATTATCCTGATCAGACCCAATCCAGCATCAGTCAGCTGATTTATTGATTCCAGCTGCTCGCACCCATGAGCACTTTTACAACTCATATACATCACACTTAAAAAAAATCTTCGAAATTAATTTGATTAAACATAACTATAATAAAAACTTTTTTTTTTTTTTTTTGCTTGCTCCGTAAAAAGTGAAATTGCGCATGACTTGGTGCAGTTTTGGACGTAAACAGTTAATTTACCACGCAAAGCACATTTTTAGATTTCTTTTCTTGATTTCTGCCTGATTTTCCTCTTACAGTAAAATGTTACAGTTCATTAACGTTAACTAATAACCACAATTCCCTGCGGTATCAAACAAATCACTGGCTTTTATGCTTTCTTGACATTTAGTTTTATTGACTGACCTTCCCTTATTTAGCAGATCTAATTAAGATTTGTGTATTTCTACAAAAACAAAAATTTATTAGCCCCAGATATGATGAATTATTTCAATTTTGGGGTTTAACTGGTTTTGTCTTTCTTTCTTTGGTCTTTCTGACTTATCTTTCTTTTACAGTATATATTCAGTTTATATTCATTATGATCATGATTCCTTGCTATATTATTGAAAGTCACTCTCGATGTTTCCTGCTTTCTTTGTGTATTTTTTCCACACAAAAATTCCTTTATTAGCACCAAATATGAAAATATTTCATATTTTTAGACGTTTATCAGATTCTCTCACTTTCTTGTCTTTGATTCTACTGGTTCTTGCTGACTGATCTTCTGTTTACGGTTCATTAACAGTTCGCTCGTAAACTTTTCCCAGTCAATGGCCGATGAGATCAAACACAAATCACATGACGATCATTTGGTTTTCTTG
The DNA here is from genome assembly GCA_030578255.1 of Tiaroga cobitis. Lineage (NCBI taxonomy): Eukaryota > Metazoa > Chordata > Actinopteri > Cypriniformes > Leuciscidae > Tiaroga > Tiaroga cobitis. The sequence goes on from CM060594.1 coordinate 40,831,616, forward strand.
GCAATTAGTTCTTTCCGACTGATTTTCCTGTAATATTTGATATAGCTAGTTAACATTCACTGGTAGGCTACACATGATTCCCTCGTTGCAAGAGGGAGATCAAACAAAAAACCATATGAAGGTTGACAGCCCCAATCTAGTTACCATTCACACAGGCAGCCGGGAGAGTGGGCAGAACTCCCAGGACAGGAGGAAGAAAAGCGGTTTCTAGCTCAGGAACTAAGGAGCATCTCTCTGTTGGCTGGGCAGAAACTGGCAGGCTGATGGATGTCCACATCCCATCGTGACGGTCTCAGCTTCCCGGCCTCCCCCTGCTGAGGAGCGGCTACAGGGAATGTGGGAGTGCTTGTTTGGAAAGCTGCAGAGGCAACAGTCTCTTCCGGTCTCGGTTCCTGGGTCAGTCGAGGGCCAACTAATATTAAGTCCTTGCGTCATGTCCTCCGAACAGCAAAATAAAGATAAGGATAAAAATTGCAGGGAAAGATCCTAAGCGGGAACATAGCAGAGCCGTTTCTGAGGATAAGGGAGCAAGACGTGCATCAGGGAGAGAACGAGCGAAAACGCCCCTGTCAAAACAAATGCATAAATCCTGTATTATGATGTTAGGTCATCATAGGTTAATGCAATAAGAGGGAAACATGGTGGGGGAAAGGCTCATGGAAGTTTAAAAAGGAGCTTAACTGGTTTTAAAATGCAGAAAGCCGAGACACAAGGACACACAGCTTCATCTGTAAACATACAAAATATTCTTAGTTTGTGTTCAAATTTGAAAATAAAGACTTTGCCAAAGTCCACTTTAATGCTGATGCTATTCCCAGGTTTGCCACTAAAGGGCACTACCTTTTCTATGTTATAATACAAAATGATCAAATATTGAACATTTTCCCCCCATAATGAATCCAGATTGATCTCTCAAATGCATTCATGTGAAAATCCAAAGGTTGTTTTGAGCCTTTTTAGTGTACGTCGATCTTGACCACTCAGTTCCATCGGAGAGACACACTTAAGCCAAAGTTATACAGAGAAAAGAATAATTGTATGCAGTCGCCGACCCGACATCGAGGTGTTTACACTTAAATCTATTTGCAAGTCCCGAAAGATTTTAAAACTGTTTTCACCGCCTGTCTGAAACATCTCGCCCGCCTTGTGATAAATAATCAGACACTCTGGGTTCAGCTGAAATATAACCCTGCCTTCCGTGAAACTGTGGGGGAACCGAACGTGTGAGTCCAAAATGCATTACAGGTGAAGCGATTGAGGATTAAGTCTGGGAGAAGATTCAATTTTCCCTCCTAGTACATCAGCTCTAGCATAAACCCCAGCTTGGCACAAGACGACGCGTATAAAAGCGTTATTTCACCTCCACCCCTGCTCGCTGTTCTCTAGGCACACTCCTGAGGTTACCATCTGAAGGTACATCGTATGCTCTGATGTCATGGACCTCCCTTTAGCGGGAAGATCAGTTAAAACAAGCATTCACAGTCCCCGCCTTTCATAACATCACACGAGATGGATTTCTAAGTCAAGTGGCATTTATTTCATTACAAAACTACTTCAGTTTCAGCTGTAAAGCACATATAGTCATTATTAGAAGTTCAATGTTGAGTTCAATAACTGTCAGTGTTGAAAATGCAGGCCCACAGAAGGCAATAGCGTCATAATCTCAGTTCAGTTCAGTAACAGTGTCGACATCGCCAAGGCCCTGTTTACACCTGGTATTAAGATGTAAAAATTCTGTTTTACACATAAATGAGTCACAATATGGAAGGAGACGGACAAGAGAGAGGGACATTCAAACAAACCCCTTGATTCAGGAGGTTAGACATTAAATCTTAATGCACTTAAACAAGTAGATATCCATGAGCACAACTGAACTATGTCTGAGAAATGATTCATTACTTTTACTTTTGACAAAGTCTATACATTTCTGGTAGTATTTACACAACCGTTCACGAACTGACATTGCTTTGCAACCTAAATAGGTCGAAACTAAGAGTGATTGGTTCATTTCATGAAATCTAAAGTCAAACATACTCCATCTTCTGTCTTCAATGTTTCACGAACCTCATTAGCATAAAATTTTACAGCTAAACGTTTGTTTACTTTAATTGTTGCATAGAGACCAGAGTTTGACATGTTTTGGTGCAAATGATCCTATATTACCCAGAAACGTGTTCAGAGACTCTGCTGGGCCAAGAATTTGCATTTCTTGGAAGAACAGCCTGTTCTAGAACGGCGAAAAAGCAAAAAGCCTCCTGTAAATACAAGTGCATGCTTTTTAATTCACCCAATTACAGTGATTCACTATCACAACAATGTTTAATAGAGGGTCACTACATAGCGCATTTTCAATGGGGCGCTCATAACTGACCTCTGGGAGAAAGCAGTGGAGCGGTCATGAAGTACATCGCTGCGTTCCTTCACTCAGGGTCACGTGACCTTTGACCCAGGCACCCGACGACTCGCAACAGCTGTTTGAAAGACGGCAAAGACTGACCGTGTAAAGTGTGGTCTGACCCAACACACGAGTGTAACAAGACAAATACGAGCTTCAAGCTCTTTATCATCGTGCTTCAATTATTTATGAGGTTCGAAGAGAAACACTCAGGCTCAATATATACACTCGGCTCAAGTGCTGGATGAATACGTGCTCGATTTGGGGGTTGAAGCAGGTGAGCGGGTGATTTCAGAGTGTATGCTAATAGCCCGTGTGGTTGGTGGTTGGGCTTTGATGTTGAGGACGGAGCTCGCGACAGGAATGTGTATCTGCGCTGTTTTTGGAAGCAGGAGAGCAAAACCGCTTCAATTAAAACGGGCCATTCCTTAATCAGTCCAGCAACTCATAAACACACTCCTCCTCGACACACACACACCCACACATGCTGAATCGCTTTAGCACCATCAGCTCTACAAATGTGCTTTAAACAGCACAGGCCTCTATCTATCTATCTGTCTGTCTATCTGTCTGTCTATCTGTCTGTCTATCTATCTGTCTATCTATCTATCTATCTATCTATCTGTCTGTCTATCTATCTGTCTGTCTGTCATCTGTCTGTCTGTCTGTCTGTCTGGCTGTCTGTCTGTCTATCTATCTATCTGTCTGTCTGTCTGTCTGTCTATCTATCTATCTATCTGTCTGTCTGTCTGTCTATCTATCTATCTGTCTGTCTGTCTGTCTGTCTATCTATCTATCTGTCTGTCTGTCTATCTATTGGTCTGTCTTTCTGTCTATCTATCTATCTGTCTATCTATCTGTCTGTCTTTCTGTCTGTCTGTCTATCTATCTATCTATCTATCTATCTATCTATCTATCTATCTATCTGTCTATCTATCGGTCTGTCTGTCTGTCTATCTATCGGACTGTCTGTCTATCTATCTATCTATCTATCTATCTATCTATCTATCTGTCTGTCCGTCCATCCAGGAACTTGTTACTTTTCAAGTTAAACATAAAAGTCAGACTTTTGTTCATTTATTTATTAATCTTACACCTATTTTAAATAAATATATTTATTTTATATAATTTTATTATTATCATTATTGTCTGGTGGAAAATAAAATGGTCATAAAAATCCCTTGGACTTAAATTAAAGAGACCTAGTAACCACCTAAAAAACCCTAGCAACCAGCACAAAATGTGTGGATCTGGAATACATACTACAGTAGAAATCTGACATTCTGTATCACTCCAGCCCAGTTTAATAACTAGCTCTGCTTTCACATCATCTTCACCCTATAACTTCTTCAAACACTTCGCCTGTTTCAGCCTCTGCAGAATGCTTGTTAACTTCCTTGACTTTCCCCAATAATGACAAATGAAACTATTTGTCATGTGTTTGACACGGGGCTTGCTTGCGACGTAATTTGGTGCGTGTTTGTTCAAGGGCTGCCAGGAAAAACAGTGGAAGTCCACCTCAGCAGAGGGAATGGGGACCGGAGCACAAAAGTCTGCTTTCACACAGCCGAGCCCTGGGGGATGTGAGGGGCCCGGGGCCCGAGAGATGACTGTGGACTTTCAGGTTTTCCCCCCGCCTGGCAGACATGTTTTCATAAACACCAGGAATGTGTCAAGAAGGCACAGTGCAAGCACCTTCCTCTTCTTTATGAGCGTCAATCCATCATCCACCAATCAGAGGCGGCGCACAGTGAGGCCACGCCTCCTCCTGAGTGTGGGATGGAAACACAATCTGCAGCGTTAGCTACTGTATCCATCACTATAGCTTGTGGGAAAGATCAGCATTGTCCAAAAATTTAATAGGACGTGAAAACAAGCATTGATAATCTTTCCATCAGTCTGTCTCTCATTTATGCCTCGGCCGAATAAATGCACGGCCCCAAACTCAACCCATGACGCATCTAGGGAGATTTATAAGATCGGAGCGCTCAGCCTCCGCGTGCGTCTGGAATGACGCTGTATGTCGCCAACTCCTAAAACTGAGTCAACATTTTGTGGCTCGAGCTGAGAGAGTGAACCTCGTGAAACCTGTCAAGAACATGTCCAATTCACATTTCACCTGAACATCTAGAGAAAATTATTTTAGGACCATTGAGATTTTTTTGTCATTGTGACATTTTCATGACGATTAAGCATATATTTCCCCTCATCACCGTAATGCAGTCGCATATTTTAATCTTTTTGTAATGTATACATGGTAATTCTCATTAAATTCACATAATAATAATATAATACATGATATAATAATAATAATAATATATATATTTATAATGTGAAATTTTAGTTACATTTAAAATAAATATTTTAATTTTAATCAGAACACAAATACAAATATTATGTATAAAATATGGCAGTTGAAATTAATATAAACTTCATCTATCATGTTTAAGATTATACAAATGAAATTTTTTGACAAGCTTTACTTTTCTAGTTAAACCCAAAAGTTAGTATTTAAGTTAGTTATTTTCTCATTACTATATGTTTTTAGTGTATAAAAACTATTTTTATATTCAATTCAGGTACATTTACATGCAATATTTGAATAATATTATTTTCATTTGAATCAGAATACAACAAACACAAGCATGATGTATAAAATATGGTCATTAACTTAATGTGGAATGGTTTGCGTAATTGCTTAACAGTTATGAAAATAATATTAATAAATGATGGTCTTTAAAATGAAATAAATATGAATGAATGAAGGTGGACTCAAAAATTTTTAATACAATTTTCAATTTGTCCCTTTGATTGTGGGGGTGAAATACGTCATGAGCAGGAGCTTTCTTCACACTTTCATCAGTCCATCACAATCACAGGCTCATGCAGGCTTGTGTGCTGGAATATGAGTGTGATGGAGAAAAGCAGCCTCAGTCCTGTCAGGATGAGGAACAGGGATGAGAAGCAGAATTCTTACATTAGGGCCTGAAATGTTTGAACTCTGAGTCAGTCAGGCCCGATGATGTCATTTCCTCGACACTTCTGATGTTTGGTCATCATCACTGCATCCGAAAGACAAAGGAACATCTGAAATGACATCACTTTTGAAGATTTAGCCGGTGCAGAACAGAACAGAACAGATGTGAATAATAAATAATCTTTCATCTTGCATATTTTATTGTTGCAAACGCTGGATGGTGGGGAAGAGCCTCCGAGAACGCTAGCGACCGTCTTTGATGATCACACAGATATAGAGTTATGAAAGCGCACGTTGTATCATAGGTGCAGCACTTCCGAAACACAAGACAAGCCTTGAGAGGAATTCATTTGAATAGTTGTGAGGTTGTGCGACGCCGTAATCCTGAAATATGACTTTCATCAGCTGATGAGCGCTGGGTTTTCATAGGGACACGATGAGCTGACTCACTGTAATTAGGTTACGGAGCTTCTCGCTAAAACTGATTGTGTGTGTGTGTGTGTGTGTGTGTGTCCTACCGGCTGATGGATGGCAACGCTATGCCGAGAGCACATTTTAATACCCCGGATTTTCAAACTCACTTACTGTTCTCAGTCTTTCTTCAGAAGACAATACCCGTAACACAATTACTGTAGGATAAAATTTGCCTGGGTCCTAAAATAACTCCCACAAAGAGACCCCGCTTCCAAGTACTGTCTCGCCTGTCCTCACTCGTGCAGGTATAATTTCTCAGTTAATGCACACTAACGAAGAAACCAACCTAAAAAAAGGGCCTAAACAGATTATGTGGACGTTTTAGAAGACGTTCCACAGAGATGTAGGATTCTTCACATGGACAATAATGAGTGAAATGTATATGCAGATAACATTAATGTGGCTGCCTCAAGACTGAATGCTGTTAACCCTATAATGCCTGACATATGAACTGATAGTCAGAAAAATCTCTCATTTTTTGAACCATTAGACAATATATATATATATATATCTGTTCCATGTGTATAGTGTGATATAGTGAGAGTATGGAGCTCAAGCTCAGACTTTTATTCAGAGGCACATACTGAATATGCAAAAAATATGTAATTTGCTGCAGATGCTGATTTGTATATGGCCAGGAAGTAATATGAAATTCTGATAGCTTGTAATGTAACTCAATGAGATATTTATGGCAGTATAACAGAGTACTGCTTCAGTTGAGTAAGTGTTCATCTTAAAATATAAAAGTTTACTTTTTTAAAAGTCAGTAAAGATTTCACAGCAAAAAGAAACGCGTGAACCACTAGCTGAAGGTGGAGCCGTTTTTTTTTTTTTTTTTTTTTTTGCCTGTCTTGTCTACCAGGCTTTTTGCATGTAATTAATCTTTTCTGTTGGTTTAGAATTGGATAGTGTGGTTCATATCAAGTGTTATCTACATTGTTTACTGTAATAATGATGCGTCAGCATGATGCTAAAAGAGTGTGAGATTTCTCTGCTCAGATCCATCATCCATATCACTATATAAAACATTAAAACAAATCAAACAAATGCATGTTCAATTTACAAAGCAGAAGTGTGAGAAAATCAGTGAGTTCAGACTCATTCAGACACAATACTGCACACTTTGTATGACGTTACATACAGAACAACTTTTAATCTGACTTTACAGACTGAAGGACTGATGTAAATGTGATTCCAAACCCCTGCAACTGCATATGAGTTTTTGTGTCAGATATGGTAAAACATCAGATTTCTGACATCTGAACAGTGGGTTGCCTTCACTGTCAGTGTTTTATTGTCTGCCAGGCATTAACGGTTGCAGGACGAGTTACACAGTTTAACACTCAGAGTTAGGAGTTTTTAAATCCCTACTTAATAAGCAATACTACATTCTTAAAAATAAAGATTCTTTGCTGGCATCAGTGGTTCCATTGAGAACTTTTATCATTCATAGAATCTTTCCATTCCACAAAAACCTTTCTATAATGGAAAACTTTCTACAGACTATTGAAAGTAGTCTATTGAAAGAATGTTGACTGAAAGGTTCGTTGGGGAACCAAAAATGATCCAAAAGTGATGGCATCGCCGCGATAATAACCTTTATTATCAAAGGGGTTTTGTTATGCCTTTTTTAAATGTTCATCTTTCTTCAGTGTGTAATGTTTTTATTTGAGCATGAAATAGATCTGCAAAGTTACAAAGTCCCTCCAGCGGGAGTTATTCTCTATATCAGTGTCAGTGTTTCTGAACTCCATTGTAGTCTTGAGTTTCTTCCGGGAACGAACACGTCACAATATTCCTCATTTCAATAATTCATACGCAGAATTAAGGGGCGGGGCCTGGTCGAGTTAGTTAGTAGTGTGTCAAACTGGTGGTTATGGTAACGGGCAGGACATTTCCCAAACACACTCGAAGCGCTCGACCAATCACAACACACTGATCCAGCCGACCAATCAGAGCACAGTGTGCTTTTCAGAAGGAGGGGCTTCATAGGGACAGGAACTAAACAGAGCGTCACTGACAGACTGAGAATAGAGGAGCCGCAACAATGGAGAATATGAGGAAAATAATCAAAATTCACGCATGAAAACCTGTTCTAGTAGAGCCCAAAAACAGTTCCCCTTTAAGAGTGCCAGTGCATAGAAGCCGCTCAGACGCTGGTCTCCTCTGCTGTCTTAACACTCTCAGGAGAGAAAGAGGTGGACCGACTTCTAAAGTCCAGACTTCTTTTATCATATGCCTGACTGCATCTGTGCTCCTCCTAATTGTTTCCAGAAGACACAGGGCTTGTTTGCGTCTTGCTGGAGTGGAAAATGCCCCGTTTCCTGTTCTTTTCTCTTGCTTTAATAAGGAAGTGGATTTGGCCACCTGTTCTAAGTGAGAATCCAGAGAGGAGTGCTGGAGAATACAAGAATCTCATCCTATTTTCCTTACTCTCTCTCTCTCTCTCTCTCTGTGTGTTATTGTGACAGTGTGTGTTTATATTCATGTTGTCTTTAAAGACTCAAATGAAATCCAATGTTTTACACTGTTTTGGACGTCAATAACACACACTCAAACTTGGCAGGTTCCAGCACCTCAAATATTCTGACCACAGCTTGGGACCCTTGAAACATTATTTGGATGTTTGCATCACTTCCTGTGGATAGTGGTAGAATACCAGGAAATTCAAACATCTAAATCCTGTTTGTGTTCACAAACTCCCATTCATTTGCTAGAATACACTTCCTCATGACCAAGAAATAGGCATAACTCAACAGATTAAAAAACAATCAGTACAGAAATACATCTGAGAGTCATAGATTTGAATTATGAATGCTAAATTATCTTAAATTATGTCCTGTTGGCTCCGGATAATCTTTCCAAGTAGTTAACTGCATGAATTTACTTTGCTAGTGCCCAAATACAATAAAAATGGTGGTGACATAAGCATCACTATTACTTTTTCTCTAAGCTGTGTGATTTGAAAAAAACCCTAATGCTCAGTATTAAATTACCACACAAATAGTAATATCTGGAGAAAGGGTTATTTTTGTAAATCAACTAAACTAAAATACATTTTCCAAACATATCTAAAACTAAATTAAAATAATTTTAGTTTTTGATACATGGTATATTGTAACATTTTAAAATGTTTTTTTTTTTTAAACAAGAAAATGTCAATAAATTAGGACAATTTTAATATTTAAATGATATCATTGAGCTCATTAACTTTGACAGCCCTAAAATACAAAAAACCGAACACTAACAATGATAAAGTAAAAACTTACAAAATATAAAATTGCTTCAAGGTGGGCTATTTTGACTAGCAACACCCTAGCAACCATTTAGAATCTGCCTAGCAACCACTCAGAACACCTTAGCAACTGTATCTGCATATTCTCACATCTCCTGTCCTGTATTGATACGGCTTAGCATCCTCTCAGCATGTTTGTATGGACAAATGCTACACATTTTCTACAGAAAATACAAAAATCCAGCATATCCTCCACAAACCTTTCAGTAAAGAGATTAGAGTATCAAAGCTATGGCGTAATTGCTTGGGCTGAGGTTCTGGAACCGCTAAATGACTTCCTAAGATCTCGCTCATTTCCTGTCGCAAATCTTTCTTGCAGCACTTGGCCCACTTCACTTAGTCCTTTTTTTTTTTTTTTTGAACATGTGATGTGGCGTTCCTTGAGCGCCGGCCAACCTCTCGCTCTCTGTAACCCAGACATCCAATCTCTTCCCCCAATCTAATCTGCACCACCAGGAAATCCAAGCGAAATGTGTTATTCCTCTTTCTCCACCCAAACAGCACCTCAATCCTTCCTCCAGAAGTGCTGGCGCTTGCGTCACAACCCTGATAAGTGCAGGGCTACTAACCCTTCAGGAATCCAATGATAAAGGCTTTTTAAAATAAGCGTAGAAAAAAACCCCCAAGAGCTTATAACCAGGTGTGATGGTTTGTGGGGAACAGAGAAAGGGTTACGTTTACTGCTCTGGGGACGCTTGTGATGCTTTCACACAGAACCGGGCCGAACCAGAGCACAAACTGTGTATTTGGGCAGAATCCGATCCAGACTGTTTTGTTTGGGCTGAAGCTCACTCTCTGTGTGTGTTTGCTTCGTTTCTACACGACCAAGCCAACAGATGTTTGGATGTGAGCTACAATACAGTCAGGAAAGACCAAAGAAGCTATTCCGCAAACTAGCAAATAACCAGTCCAGACTAGTTTCAGCCTCACCCATTCACTGACCATCAAAACGGGAAAGCACAACGTTTTTATCAGTCCACTGCTCAGTTACCAATGGCTCCCTGATCTACTTACACAGTGAAGTCTAGTTTAAAATGTATGTGCCAAATTCTTGTAATTGTAATCTTTAGTGTTCATGATGGTTTCACACATTTAAAAAAACAAACATTTATACTACTTCAAAAACAACATTATGTGAAAATTCATGAAATCATTTAATAAAACATTTAAATAGAAATAATTAAACTAAAGACAAACTTAAAATATAAAAATAAATGCTAATTAAAAATATAAATAAATACTATAATACTTTATAAATATCGCTAACATAACAATGTTTCAAGGTGCTTAACATGTAACATAACAATCATTTCATAAAACATTTAAATAAAATATAATAGCCATAAATAAAATAGAAAACATTTCACACACACACGCATGCACACACGCACACACACACACACACACACACACTAAGGTAAAACATAATATAAAAATTAATGCAAAATATAAATAAATACCATATAACTAAAGTTTCAAAAGGCTGTACAAAAAAATACAAATGACCAATATGAAAAAACGGACCTGTGAGAGTAGATCAACTAGAGCAAACTATAGTTTCACAATCATAAATCTAAAAATCAGCTGATCTCACGGAAGGTCATGAAAGGTCATGAAAGGTCAACCTGTTTTTGTGGCTCACCTCATGCGTACGAGAGTTGGCTGTGGAGGAAGAGCCTGTGGATTTGGCGGGCCGCTCGTCTTCTTCAGTCGAGCTAATGTTCGTCCGGTCGGTGCTTCTGGTGCTTATCAACCACAGGAGAAAATGTGCCTATTTCGTCCAATAAGCATGTGCTCAGGCTATGATGTCATTGCTCATGTAACCTGTGCTCCATTACAGGTAAATAACATAACAGAGATGCTAAATTGGTCTTGTTGGCTCATTACAGATGCGCCATTTTTTTTAAAAAACCCATCAGGTTCTGCATATGAAACACAATCCTCCCTCCGGGGTTTGAGCGGCTAGAGAAGTGACTGCTATCGTTTAGCGATAAGTACATTCAGTTTCATAGACGTTATTGTGAATCTGAGACTCTGATTAGCATCCATGCTAATCTCCTCTGTGTCTCAGTGGACGAGCCACACGGGGTCAGGACTGTTGATGCGTTTCCTTTCCTTTTCGGATCAAACATGCACTAGTATTTGTTTTTGTTGTATATATTTTTACTTAAATCTAGTGGGCTTAGATAGTTTATTGCAGTGCAAACAAATAAAACAGTACATTAAACATGTAGACTCTTACTGACAACACACAATGAGGTCAGATGGGCTTTTCGCAAAATGAAATGACCATAAAGCTTCATGGAAAAGCCCTTTAGGATGGATAAACTCCACCTCTGTCAATTTATTAAAGGCCTCAAACAAAGGTTGTTGTTTTTCTCTGGAAAGGTCAGTAAAAGTGAACATAACCTGCATTCACTGTGCCCTGCACCCAATGATGAACAGTCCAGTTTAAAACACATGTGCCAAGTTCACGCTTGTATTCATTTTTTGCTACATTTATACTCTTTAAAACAAAACTTTTGATTGAATGACTATAAAAATAAGTTTGTCAAGAGAAAAGGAAGGGAGGGGGGGGGGGATTTTTATTCATAAAAATAAATCACGAACCACAGTGGGTATTTCGTGCAGTTGTTAAAGTAACATTTTCGGAGCATCGTGAAAAAGGAACATTTTAATATTTTTTAAATTTTTATTTATCAAGTAGAGTGAGATGTTTGCTCTTATGCCTTGTCCTTTCCTCATTGTAAAGCTAGATATAATTCTCATCATGACTGAGGCACGTAGGCTATACTCAAAGTTTCGGTTCATTGTTGTGACGCACTCCAGAAATGAGACAGAGACGTTTCTCTCTTTCTTTTCCCTTTATTTTAACAAAAGCATAACGATCTGTTGTTATTATGAGTGCACAAATAAAAGAAGATCCGTTACAGTTTCGAACGATGTCTTACTCTTATCTGTACGACCAAAACGTTTTCGCTGTAGTCTTTCTGTAGTCCCATTCTCAGTTGTGATATTTCTAGGATTTATTGTGAGGGTCCTGTACAATACAATGACATGCTGCTCTAAATCATTTTCACTTTCTTTAATTTGGCTAGCTGTAGCTTTCTTGTTGAAATAGACTATTACGTGACTATTGTGCTATGTGAAATTTTGAAAAGACGTACATGGATTAAGACCACTGAAGGGTTAGTTCACCCAAAAATGTAAACTCTGTCAGTAATGACTCGCCCTCATGTTGTTTCAACCCCGTAAGACATTCGTTCATCTTCGGAACACAAATTAAGATGTTTTTGATTAAATCTGAGAGCTGTCTCACTCCTCCATAGGCTTCTATTGTAATTTAAACTTGCCGGCCCAGAAAAGTTATTAAAGACATCGTTAAAATAGTCCGAGTGACGACAGTGGCTCAAACTTAAGTTTATCACGTGACGAGAATACTTTTTGCACAAAAAACAAACAAAAATAACAACTTTATTCAACTATTCATCTCCTTCTCTGTGGGCCTCGAGATTTCACGTAGTGTAACAGCGCAGCGCTTCTGTGTTGTCCGTCACACGCAGGCTCACTATTGGCCGACGCTGGTCGTGTGTATGATGCTTGTGACGTACAACACAGAAACGCTGCACTGTTACACTACGTGAACTCACTCGTTATTTTTTTTATTTTTTTTTTGCGTTTGTTGAAGCGTTTTAATTAGTTATCTTTTTTATCGTTTTTTTTTTAATATTTTAATATTGTATATATACTGCATATATAAAACATGAGTGTTACATCATTGACCCGGTCATCATAAATTGGATCACTTCTCTCTCACATCTCCAGTCCTCATGAAAAACAGAGCAGCTTTTGATGTTGAGACCTTTGCTCTGGAATCACTCTGAATTCACACAGCCCCGATCTTCCTTTCATCTCGGGTCTGCGTCATTCTGTTAACATATAAGCTTCTCTCATTATTACACAGGACAGTCCATATAATTTCACTAGTCTGATGTTTGCAACTTGCCAAGAAGTATTAGCATAGCATCTCGCCCTGATGCATCTTACACAGGACATCCGCAACCCACCAGGGAACAAGACAGAAGAATGTGGCCATCAGTCTCACAGACATTTATGATCAACAAAGGAACAGGTCTGGACTGGACCTGCTAGCTATGAGCAAAACAAGCACATTAACTAGAGGAATTTTCATTATTTATGCGCTACCTGTGCTAACAACTGCAAATCTAGAAGCTGCAGGTGGGCCGCTAATACAACGTCTGCTTCTACATCTTTCAAGGAAAGTTCAACGAGTGAATCGTTTACAGCAGTTTATTGGAAATGAGCTGCTTTCCACGGACTGGTTCACCCAACGGGGAACGAGTCTGTTTAACATGCCTGTGATTTAGGGTTGGATCCGTCTCAACACAGTCCTCGGCTAGTTGGTGATCTCTGCTCAGAGTTTGTTCTTAGACATAATATATGTGAACTCTCCGGCATTTAACAGCTAACCAGTTTTAAAAAGTGTTTATGAACCATCATATGCTGTTGAGAAGTGTCCTGTCTTTACCTCCCAATTGCTCAACTTTACAAGCTTTTACAAGACCGTAAACCCGTTTGAAAAGCTCAAGCGTCACAAACTCCAGCTATTTATTAACCGTTTTAATGGAAATTCAGCGATGACAACACAACAAATAAGTTCATAAACTTTATACTAACAAGAAACAAGCTTCCAGGTATTAGATATTTGGTAGGCCTATTAGATATTTTGTAACACAGAAGACAACACTGTAAAAATAAAAACATGCTTTTTAAGAAAAGATTCTTGGAATGCATTTTACTATAGCTATTATTTCAGTGTTTCTACTTAAAATGTAATTTAATTCAATGAGTTACTTGACATTTCTTTGTAATTATTTATAAAATTGCATTCATGTATTATTATTTTCATGGTGACACATCATTCTTGTCACGTGACATACCACAGGTACAATAGCGCAGTATGATTGATGTATTGGTTTTATTTCATTGTCCTTTTTTATTCGAAACATTCCCAAACTTGTTAATTATGCTTCCACTCATCCAGACTGCATTATAATGTACTTGAGTGTCTCACAGTCTTAAATTTCCCGTCTCCAGCTTGTCCAAAATGCTGCCGCTAGACTTTTGACTAGAACAAGGAACCGGGAACATTATTCACCAGTGCTGGTCTCTCTTCACTGGCTTCCAGTCAAATATCGTGTTCAGTTTAAAGCAGTATTGTTTGTTTATAAAGGCCTCTATGGTTTGGCTCCGCAACATATTTCTGATCTCCTTTCATTTCATCATACATCCACTCCTCCGATCAACCAACAGTCTACGCTTGATTGCTCCCAGGACAAGTCTTAAACTGAAGGAAATCGTGGCTGCTCCACAGCTCTGGGATAATCTGCACTTTACATTAAATCAGCATCAACATATGATGATTTGAAATACATTTTAAAAATCATCTTATTACTGCATATAGTCATAAGTAGGTACAGTGGTATACTTTGTGATTATGTGATTATGTTTTGTGTCCTAGTTTTAATATTATTTGACTGACTGAGTGATTATATCATGAAATATCTGATATTGTCAAAAATGTGTCTATTTAAATGCATTTAAACCAGGGGCGGTTCTATAATGTAATCCCTATAGGGGGGCTTACAAATTTCATAGCACAAATAAATACAAGAGAACAAATATACAAATTAAATAAACAGTATGGTTTACAGTGCTTGTGAAAACTTTTATTTTATGAAGAAAATATGCACAGATCCCTATTAAAGCTACAGAAGTTAAGAACAGTGAGTGATGTTGTTAGATTAACATTATTAACACAGTAAACAGAAGGTATATGAGGTTGATCTAATGCACGGATACGTTAAATTGACCGTTTACGTTCACTTAAGACCGTGTTCATGTGGATACTCGTCAACAGATGACATCATTTGACATAACTTTGTGTGTATTTGCTTAAGAAGAAATGAATGCGAAGAGAGGCGTGTGTGTGCGCACAGAAACGATCTATCACAGCGGGCGACTGTGTTCTTGCCATTGAATGGCTTAAAATCCCTTGAACGCTTAAACTGACAAGACTTAAAAACACATGATAAATGATTAACTTTCTTGAGCCTGATAGTGCTTATAGTTTTAGGGAGGCTGAGACGACCACCTAAGAAGTCTCCCTTAAAAAAGCCCCTGGTTTAAACACCATTATAATGATATATTAGTTGATCTATAACGGGCGATGGACGCCGCTGCCAAAGCCAAACCGTGAACACAGATTTGAACTTAGCAGTTGATGACGTGCCGCACTGAATCACACCAGTGTGATTGCATCAAATGTAAAAATATCATTTTTGGTCTTTTGGAAGCTGCATTCAAAATGATTTTTGGCTTAAAAAATTCTTGTTTTGAATGGGCATGAAGCCTCTAATCACTATTGCACCGGCTGATTCTCTCTGCTATTAGAGCAGCAACGTGAAAATCATTGTGGGTTTAAAGTTTCCTGTAATGTGTAAGAATGCCTTCAGGCTATAGAGAAAGGGCTGGAATGCAATAGAGAAACACTAAAGAGGGAAGTTGAGGGTGAGCTTATCAATCAAACAATACAGTTCACATAAATGACAGCAATAAACTGTTAGCGCGCTGGCGTTCCCACGAGCCAACCGTCTCATGTAGCACAAGCGAGGCCGTGCGGTACCATAACACACACTCATAAAAATCATCGGCACAGTCGGTCCTCTCTAAAATCAACAGCCCTAAACACACGTCATCAATGGTCTTTAGCTGTGTCAGTGAGTCCGTGCCTTCACAAGTCAATTAGCCATCGCTGCGAGGAGTTCTGTTCAACTTAAACACTTCTGACAACCAAATGATAGGCTGATGATTTACAGGCTAATTAATGAAA
This sequence comes from Tiaroga cobitis, assembly GCA_030578255.1. Lineage (NCBI taxonomy): Eukaryota > Metazoa > Chordata > Actinopteri > Cypriniformes > Leuciscidae > Tiaroga > Tiaroga cobitis. The sequence goes on from CM060594.1 coordinate 40,847,670, forward strand.
CAATAAATTGGAGGATCTTGCCGCGCTTTAATCTGTTCAGTATGGGTCTGACTGATAAATGGGCCCTCACCTGATTGATAGGGCCAATTAGTCCATTCTTGAATTGCTCTGGGAACAATAACTGTTGCTGTGCTCCAAATCCAAATAGTGACCAAATACATAAAAGGAGGACGAACTGGATCAAAAGCAATGGAAATTAGCACAATATCACAAATGATATGATCTCACGAAGAGCTGGATGACAGACTTGCTCTGATCAGTGCTTGCAGAACTGTTCATCAATAAGGTGTTGAAATCTAACTTTTACCCTAAATTAATAAACAATAAATGCATAATTAATTAATGGCCAACATTAAAAAGCTAAACTGAAAAAGTTCTTTGTTCGATAAATTTATATTTCCAGAAAAAGTTTCAAACATTACGCAACAATTAGAAACATTTTCGAAAACATTTTAATATTGAATATGTAATATAATATAAAAGGGTATTTTGTTAAATAAAAAAGGTTAATTGAAATAAAGCTAAATAAAATATAAATATAAAATTAAATGTGCTAAAATTCTGAAACTAAAAGAATAGAAATGTTGCACAAAAAAAAATACATAGCAAAATCATCCAAACCTAAATTGATGACTGGAAAATAAAAGCTATTCATAAATTGAAATAATAATAAATTCATATCATAATTTCTAACCATCTGAAACAGTATGAAACCACTTATCAAGTTTGTTAAAATGGAACTGACAGATCTGAGTGAGACATAACCAACAAAATAGTAAATGATGTGTGATTTTATCATATTGCATATTTCAAGGCCCTCTCTGCTGACCCACGCGGTCTGTCTGCACAGATGCTCTCACACCTGACAGCTCCAGCTCCAGACATTCAGTAGTCCAGACAAAAGGCTGCGTATGTAGATCCGATCAGCCAGAAGCCATCATATCACTGACGGATGTTTACAATAGGGTCATAAAATATCAAAAACAGGAACATCCTTGGAGCCTGTAACTTTCAGAAGCCCTAAATCTTATCCGGCGCAGACGCGAGGCCGTGTCTCTGAGCAGAAGTGAAAAGCGTTGTGTGAGGTCAGCGCTTCCCCAGGGCCAGACACACACACACACAACACTAAATGCCTCCATCTGACGCTCATGCGTATTGAAAGGGAGCATGTTCCCGACGACGGAGCGGATCCTACTGTTAGTGACAGGCCTGTCCCCATCTCGCCCCACCACTGAATATTCCTGTACAGTATTTTAACAGTTGACACCACATCTTTGTGATGCGCACTTTGAAGTAATACCATGGTATGTGACTGATGGTACACAGTGGGTTTTATTGGTTAAAGGTCATATTTAACCCAAAATCAAAGGTAATAAATAAGATTATATCATTTGCTGGATTATTTGCAAGATTATTTTTGGATAATTAGACAGTTGTTTGCAGACATTATTTGACCATTAAGCATATTTATGCTCCAAAATGGCATTACCATAATGCAGGTAGAATTATGCACACACACAAAAATATTTTACTAAACTAAACCTATTAAAAACCATAGTTGTTAAGCTGAAATAAAATATAAATATTGATGGATTTGTTTGAAAATTTAAATATTGCCATGTCAACTGACTGAAATAAGTTTCCTAAAATTGAAAAAAAAAAAAGCTTAATAGAAATATTAAAAAGTAATAAAAAAAAACGACAAAAGCACATAAATGACTAAAACTTGAATTTAAAATTAAAACAAAACATGAAAGCATATAAAAGCACATTCAAAATGAACAAATACTATAATAGTACATAAATAATACTAAAATGACACTGTAATATTTTATATTTTAAAACATTTATAATACTTCATATTGATCAGAGCAGTATTTAATCATAGCAAAAATTGCTTTATATCAGAGTTTCATATTATATTTTTATGATTTAATTTTTTTGTTTGTTTTAAAAATTACATTTAAAGGCTAAATGACATATGACCTTTACATTTGACAGGTTTGATGAGATTCACCCGTTTATAGTCTGTCTCTCATTACCCAGTGTGCAACATGAACCTTAAATCTTTTTGAGAGAAGAAGGTGAGAGAGAGAGAGAGAGAGAGACACAGAGAGAGAGAGGGAGAGAGAGAGAGAGACAGAGAGAGAAAGATGATAATGATGCAAAAGGGAAGTGTGTTAAAGAGGAATAGAGAGAACTAAATGAGAAAGAATGAGCTGATTAGACAGATAAAGGTCCAGCTCTCCTGCGCTACACACACATACAGTAGCGCTTCACACCATTAGCGGGTTCGCAGTGACGCAGGCAGAGAGCTGAATTAGCCAGGACTGATTGTGATAAATGTAGTAAACACACAGTTCAAACAGGGTTAGTCTCTGTGCTGCTGCCAGACGTGGTGATGAAGTGTACAATTGTGTCCTTGGGGAGCACAGTTACTGTAATGTTACACCATGTGCAGACGTACATCAAACTCAGCACCGAACAGGAAGTGTGTGTGTGTGTGGGTTGGGGGGGGGTGTCTTTGTAATCATAAGAGAGCAACAAAACCTCCACCTGAGGACCATAGAAAGATACAGATCAGAAAGGGAAGGAGGAGGAACTGTGGGATGTATAAAAAGATGCCCAACTAAAATACGGCTTTTTAAAACTTGTTTTTTAAAAACTAGAGAGAAGAGGAGCGTCATTTCTATGCAGGACCTTTTCATGTCCCCATCATTTATGTCTTAATATTGGTTCCAATTTAAAACTTTTCATTATTAAATACTCATATACATCACAATATTCTATTCTCATCACATGTAAACTCTGTTTCTGTGTTCACGTTATCTTTAGTTCCCGTTAGTGTCCAAGGTTATTAATTAGTTCATCACACCTGTGTGTGTTCTCCCAGATTACTCCTGTGTGTTTAAGCCATGAGTTTTCCTTGGTTTTTGTGTTAGCCTTACTGTTATCCATAAGCTAGTATGCTCCAAAACACTGACAAAACTCGAATTCAGAAGATTTAAGCGCTCAAAACTTACAGTCTCTCACTTCCGCCAATATGGATCAATGATTTTGATGACCTCACTCTGCACTTCAGCTTCTCATCAGACTTTCTCTCCAATCAAATGCTCTCTAGAATCTGAAGCTACATTATAAATAGATGCTGGAGTTGCGGATAAAATCACTTATTCACACATTTACTATTTTCTACATGGTGAATGGCACATAGTGCACTATATAGGGAATAGGGAACGATTCAGAAAGTGTAAATATGCTTTCCATTGGGTGAATGAAGTCAGCTCCGGTCCAGAGACACGACACACAGAGCGGATCATATGATTGTCGCACAGATCAGAAAACGTATCGGACACGTTTGAATTCTGCACAGAATTATATTTCAGAGCGACATGGAGGAGATCAGGAGGAGAAACGGTTAGAGATTAGGAGGAAACTGCGGCTTTACCGAGCTCAACGGCTCTGGCCGAGCTGTGATACAAATGAAACGCTATTGGCTAATTTAAAAAGGGGGAGGAGCTGTTCGATATGTCCCGCCCCGTCTTCCTGTTTCAGTGGAAATTACGTCAACACATTGAATAATGCTGCGCGTTTCAAGACACTTCAGTGGGCCTTTAATGCTGCCTTTCTACACATAATATGCTTCAAACAAACATGTTTCCTCTAGAATATTGTTTCCCTTAACCAACAAAAATCAGTTCCTTAATGACATCATCATCCTCCAGGAAGTGACATCATTTTGGTGGGAAAACAACTGCTAAAACACCAGCGAGTGTTAGCAATGTTTCTGATGAATTCTGTGATGTTTTGTGCTATATAGAACAGGAATGACCCATGAAAAAGAGAGGTAAGGCAGAAGACGAGACGAAATTAAACTCATCCTGCCCACATGAGCATAACGTGTGCTAAACGTGAAGTGCTAAGTGCAGGGCCGTGGTGACTCCAATGGAAATGTGAGGGACGGTGAGACAAGTGGCGGGCTTTTTGTCCAAAGACTTTGGTAATGATCCCGAGAGTTAATGAAAATGCCTTCAGAGCTTGCATCATGGAATGATTAACCAGCCGGCACTAAAACTAAAAAATGCACGAGTTTAGAACCTCTTTCATTCTCAGGCTCATTAAAAGCACTACTACAGTGATGAACGTCTTCATGTCGGACATGAAAGCGTCCTCACTTGAGGAGGTAATCTGTAGCACTGAGATCAACTCTTTTAGCGGTGCGAGTGGCCCTGTGATCTGACACGCCGGGGACTTGGACTTCACAGCTCTGAGTGAAACGCCTCGGGCTCAACGAGCGTCTGGAAGGTTTCGCACATCTGCATCCTGAAATAAAAGATGAATAGCACAACATCAGAGGAGGGCAAAGCAAACAATCACTCGGACTTCACCGAGGGTCACGGTTGCATTGCTCATGTTTTCCACCCAAAGGACGCCATGATTAAAACAGTGATGACTGCAAGAGAATAACATCAAACTTCTGTCATGATTTACTCACTCCCACGTCATTCCAATCCCGTACGCTGTTATTTTCCCTGTGAAGGAATTCAAGAATTTTCATGTTCATAAAACAGTTTATAATGACCACATGTGTTTTATATCTGTTTTTAAGAAGTCTCTTATGCTCATCAATTTGATGTACAGTAAAAGAAGTCATTTTGTGAAATATTGTTACAATTTAAAATAGCTGTTTTCTATGTGAATATACAGTAAAGTGTAATTTATTCCTGTGAATTTTCAGCATCCAGTCTTCAGTGTCACATGATCTTTCAGAAATCACTCTAATATGATGATTTCTTATTATTTTCAGTGTTGAAAACAGTTGTGCTGCGTAATATTTTTGTGGCAACTATGAAAATTGTTTTCTGGATTATTTGAGAAATAGAGTATTCAAAAGAACAGCACTGTTTTTAATAGAAAAGTTTGTAAAATGTATTTACTGTCACATTGGATCAATTTTTTGATTTTCTTTTTATTATTTTCTTTTGTTTTTATGTGTAGGTATGTATGCATGTGCGTTATGGTGTATTCATGTATTGTTGTGGGTAAGATTTGGACCTTGAGTCTATAATAAAAGTTTTGAATTGAATTGAATTTAATGCATCCTTGCTGAAAAAAAGAGAAAGTTTCAGTACCATATCAGTTATCGGTTGATATTACATATTTTTTTTACTTATCATATTCAACCAATATTGGATATGATGATTTTGATGCAACTTTAAAAACACTAATAATTTATTGAAAGATATTATATATGTAAAATATAGCAGATATATTAATTATTATATTATAAATCATACTGAACATCATAATGTTATGATGCCTAACTTTACTTTTAGCATTTAAAATAATTTATTCTTAATTAATTCGACAAATTATAATTCAAGTTTTAATATCAATCCCTGTGTTATTTTACTATCATTGAGATACTGTTGTATTTTTTAATCAATATTTTGAATTAGTTTTTATTTCGTTTTTCATTTTTAGTTTGTTATTTTAGTACATCAACTTAAACTAAATGAAAATGTCAAATGGCAACTAGCTGAAATAAAGTTTTTACATTTTCATTTATTTGATTTTAAATGTATTTAATTTCAAGAGACAAATGTTTTTTTTAAATGGTTTTAGTTTTAGGTAACTATAATAACCCTGACTCATCCATTATCAGCATAACGTCATATATCAGCATGAATTATTTGCCAGAATCTTGTCATCATTGCACGTCTAGTCTCCATAATCGTATGGAAAAGAGCAGCGAGAAGTTTCTTCAGAAAGTCTCCTTTTGCGTTCCACAGTAATATTAACAGCATTCAGGATTGAAAGGACATATTTCGAGTTGTTTGGCCCAAAAACACAGGCTAATGAAGGTGCACATGCAAAGTTTGAGTGGAACAGTGGTTAGGCACATCCTCTCCTGTCGTTGGCTTTGAAGTCACTGAATCTAATCTGTTTTCCATTTTCATTAACAATATAATGTTCAAAGAGACCCGTGGCTCCCTCGGGCCGCGAGAGTCTGCTCAACCTTGACGTAGAGGTTACGGCAGGGACGAAGGTCTCTGAGACCCGCTTCATTTGTCCTCTCTCGTGTGGATTTCGTGAAACATCAGCAATGACATTATTCACAAGGAATTACATAAGATGTCAAAGGCTTCCTCAGAGTGGCGTCCTTCACCTGAGTCACACCGAACAATCTGTCTTATCATGAGGTTCGCCTTGAGGAACTCAGTGTCCGCGGCGCTTCAGAAGTGCTTGAAGGATGACGTGGTCTTGAGTAATCATTTCATACACAGTCAACTACAGTCATTATCATAATCTCTGTGGTAATATCCCATCATAAATAGCAGCCGCCTCATTGGCCGAACCCACTCGGCAAACACTAAACCCACCGTGCACTTTATTTATTACGCGATTCATGCTCTACACGCTATTGAATCTGACATGAGATTGAATGTGTATATAATTTATGGTGCCTGCTAAATATAAGCGCCGTGTGCATTTGCAAATGAAAGACACGGGACGCAGCAAGAGCCGCTGGGCAGGTGGCTTAGAGTTTAACTAGATCAGGATCACAGTTCCAGTACTTTCCCTTCCTCCATTAACAAGCTGATTGATAATCTTTCCATTAAACCATGGCTGATAATGCTTCATTTGTATTTATCGGTAACACATTTAAATTATCTCCCGGTAGTGAACATTAATTAATGTGTTAACTAGATTATTTTTTGTGAACATTAGTTAATAAAAATAAAAACAGTTGTTAGCTCTATTAAATAATAAGGTCAAACTTTACAATAAGGTTTCATTAGTTAACAAACAACACTTCTATAGCATTTACTAATCTTCAGAGGTGGAAAGAGTAATAAAATATTCTACTCAAGTAAAAGTACTACTACTTCAATGAAATTTTACTACAAGTAAAATTACCGGTCAAAAAATCTACTCAAGTAAAAGTAAAAAGTAGCTTATTTAAAATGTACTCAGAGTAAAAGTTACTTTTTTAACAGCGGGGGTGGGGGACTCTCCCGTGTATGGTGGTAATGGTAGGAGATTTTCACAGTATAATAACGTCTCAGAAAATATCACGGTTTACAGTATTAATCAATTATTAAATAAATAAATTGTATTAAATTATGGTTATTATTATAATTATTATTATTATTATCATCAGTTAAAATGACAGTTAAATTAATGAAAACAGGGTTTTTTTGTTTGTTTTTTTGCTTCTATTATAACAAACTTGAAACCATTTGTTTGTTTTGTTAATTAAAAAATTTCAATTTCAATAAAACATGTCTAATCAATTCAATTTGATAATTGATAATGAATTAGATTAACAACTTATTTTTAACGTTAATAATTTATTAAAATGTTTAAGAATAATATTGTCCTATGAAATGTATTTATTCAGAAAATGAATGTTTCTTTTTATGATTTAATCCAAATATATGATCAAAAACGGTGGTAATCAAATTTAAATTTAAACTTGTGTCCTTTTGGGGAAGCGCTGCAAAAACGGATTTACTAAATTAAACCATGGACAAAAAATATATTTCTTTAATGTTTAAAGAAAATGTATTATTATTGTTGTTGTTATTATTATTATTTTGAGAAGTAGAATAGTAATATATTTCTGTCATAATTTCGCCTAGTAAAACCGAACTTTTATTTTGACGGGTTGTAGTGAAGACCAAAAATGTAGAAAAGTATTTCAAAGTGTAGTTGACAATGGTTTTGTTTTTCTCAAATAAAATGATGAAAATGCTCATTAGGCGTTCTCTCAGAGCAGCTCTGGAAATGTTCATGTATTCATATCCTCAAATTGTTTGTGAGACGGTGAAAACACCATGAACGTCACGCCTACTTGAGTATGTAAGTTAGTAGAAAAAGCGGCGCAGCTCAGCAGAACAAATAGGGATATATTTACATGCAGTATTTTTGTGCTTAAATATTCAAAGACCATGTCGCGATTGGATTTATTGCACAGTTCTACTTTCCATGTATTCATGCATCCATTATTTTGCGTGTTTTACGTGACATCTGCGTTATGTGAATTCCATTTTCATGACTGGATTCTGGGATTCCCTCTGCATCACGTAAATTATTCGGCCTTAAATTATAATCGGGACATACCTTTATCTGCAGGAGGGATGGTGTGTCCTATGTATATCCTCCTTTTGCAGCCACTTTGCGTCCACATTTTTTGCAAATTGGATATTTATCCTCGAGGACAACCACGTTTTTTTTCTACAAAGTATTTTCGTACTGGCCATAATCCGCTTCATAAGAATTCGAGGGCGCTTCGCTTTCAGCTTCAGCTGGGTCTGCGTCACCTTTCTTGCGCGTTTGTTCTCCCGCCCTTTAACCAATGCAGTAGTTTCCGGAGTGTGATTTTTTTTTTCTCCCTTGTATTATTATTTTTTACTCAGTAACGGATATGATTTCAAATGTAGCGAAGTAAAATACTTCAAACAAAACTTACTTAAGTAAAAGTAAAAGTACAGATTTTAAAAACTACTTTAAAAAGTAGAAGTACACAAAAAAACTACTTAATTACGTAACGCGAGTAAATGTAATTCGTTACTTTCCACCTCTGCTAATCTTAATCAATGGTAATTTAAAAAAATTTATTTTAAGGTGTCAATGTTACAGTGTAACTATACATTTAAGTACTGAGTAATAATAATTAGCTACATGTACTTACTATATGGTTAGAGTAGAATTAAGGTTTGGTTGAGGGTTAATTGCATGTACTTATGCACAATTTACTGTTATTACTATGGTAAATACATGTAACATATGGAACAAGGACACTGTAAAATAAAGTTACCAGATATTTCTACACTGTTACCAGATCTTCTACACGGTAAAGTCTAACAGTTGTTCGAACTAACTTAATGTCAAACAGTTTATTGTAAAAATTTGTAATCTTACTATTCGCAAACTACGCCTTGGTTACTCAGAAAACCCAAGTTAAGTGTGAGGCAATCAGTTAACTCGTTCAATTTGAGTGTATTTGCAGTAGCTCAGACGTTTCTGTACTTTTATCCTAAAAGACGATGCGCTCTTGTTGTAGTTCCTGCTCTGTGCTGGAATGTGCCGTAGCATTTATTTAACTTTCAGATAAATATATGCATTTATCTATCAGCAGTCCACTCTACGCTTGCAGCTTCACTGGCCAAGCATGAAAGCAGTGCGAGCGCTAGCCCAAACAGATCACGGAAAGCATAAATCCATGGAGAAATATTTAATGAGAGAGAGAGCGGCTCACGTTTATCTGAGAATAGGAACACAAAATCATTCAGTCAGAGAGAAAGTTGAAAAAGAGATTCGACTTCAAGGCCTTTGAAACGGCGTACTACCACACTACTCATACTATTTTTGTAGTATGCATGCAAACATATGAAGTATACAGCACAACACACTAGCTGGAATGAATAAAAGCAAAAAACGTACTGATCCAGATTTTGAACGGCAGACTATATATATATTTTTTAAATATGCAGTATGTAGCTGTCATTGGCTTAAAAGATTACAGTGGTAATATGCTGGTAAAATAAAAGTGTTAAGACGACAAGAATTAAACTGCCTCAGAAGGAAAAGAGACTTCTGTCCAGAAAGTCGAAGACTGACGTTCACTGACGCTCAGAGTTATGTCAACCTTTACGCAAGACAAAGTGAGCTTGAGAGACGTGCTGAAAGTTTAATATCCCAGGAGGGTTTGATCAGAGAGAGCAGCCATCAGTCAAATCTATACGCACACACACGGCACTGCACATGTTCAGATGACCCACGCCAGCCGGATTACTGGATATTTTCAATAATTCACTCTCTTTGTCACCTGCCCGCCTGGAGGTTAAATCATCCATTATCAGGGTCGAGTTCTGACGGGGCACACTTTTATTTCAACCAATCATTTCTTCATCTCCATCTGCCTCCTTCCTGCACTGCTGACTTGACTCTTTTGAACCAGCAATTTTCTTTTTTGCTCCTGGGAGCAGAGCCTGTATTTTTACAGTGTAATTCTTTGTGTCATTATTTTAAATAAGCTGGAGGTAAAGAAAGGAGAAAGAGGGGCGCAGAGAGAGAGAGAGAGAGAGAGAGAGAGAGAGAGAGAGAGAGAGAGAGAGAGAGAGAGAGAGAGAGAGAGAGAGAGAGAGAGAGAGAGAGAGAGAGAGAGGATATTTGGAGGTAGCAGTTGGATACAAAACCTATGACCAAAAAAACATTCTACCATAATGTTCAAATTCAATTTCAGCAGTAAAGCAGCTCTAGAAAAGACAATAGTGTCATTATTCAGCTCAAGTCAGTTCATTGTTGATTCAATCCAGTTCAATAAGTGGTAAGGTGCCCCTATTATGCTATTTTAATTATTATGCTCCTACAATAGGTTTACATGCAAATGTCAAAAAACACTTTATTTTCTTGTAATATACATTGCACATCACCTCATTTCTCAAGGAGTCTGAAAATTATTTGTACGAAGATTCAGTCTCTCTAAACCCCACCTTTCCGAGAGCTTCCTCTGCTCTGATTGGTCAGATGACCCAGTCTGTTGTGATTGGTCTACTCTGCTCTGATTGGTCAGATGGCCCAGTCTGTTGTGATTGGTCTACTCTGCTCTGATTGGTCAGATGGCTCAGTCTGTTGTGATTGGTCTACTCTGCTCTGATTGGTCAGATGGCTCAGTCTGTTGTGATTGGTCTACTCTGCTCTGATTGGTCAGATGGCTCAGTCTGTTGTGATTGGTCTACTCTGCTCTGATTGGTCAGATGGCCCAGTCTGTTGTGATTGGTCTACTCTGCTCTGATTGGTCAGATGGCCCAGTCTGTTGTGATTGGTCTACTCTGCTCTGATTGGTCAGATGGCCCAGTCTGTTGTGATTGGTCTACTCTGCTCTGATTGGTCCGATGGCCCAGTCTGTTGTGATTGGTCTACTCTGCTCTGATTGGTCAGATGACCCAGTCTGTTGTGATTGGTCTACTCTGCTCTGATTGGTCAGATGGCTCAGTCTGTTGTGATTGGTCTACCACTTACAGCGTGTTTTGGAAATGAAACCCACATTACCATAGCCAATTTCAGCTCTGGATTTTCCTCAGTGCTTAATACACAGTGTATTCTCACCACGGTTGGCTAACCATGCTGAATCGTGCTGGTAAAATGCATGAAGTGACAATCGCCACTTAGGATTCATCTCATACCGTCTGTAAACTCCTGCGTTAAAGGCAACGATTGACGCATTTGTATTACATTCAAAAGAGCTGTTATCAGCCCCACAGTGGAAAATGAAACCATATCCGTTTGGCACGGAATGGAACGGTTAAGCAATGAGAATGGTTAGGCCCGACCGTGGAAAAGCGACGTGCACAAAATAACTGGATCAAAATGTGACAAACTTTTAAGGCGACTAAATTACTAATTTAAAAAACAAATGCATACTGTATTTTTAAAGGCTAATTGGATGCCCCTTTCTAAATTAAACATGTTGAGGTCATGTGACAAGCATGTAGCATACTACCTGAAATGCTTATGCATAATGCATAGTGTTTCATACAGTACAATAAATAAATCATATATGTATACTGTGCAGTATGTAGTAATCAGTACACTAGTATTCAGAGTCACAGTCTAGTATAACCATATACACTAACAGTTTCGGTCTTGGTAAGAATAAGCTATTGCATCAAAACAATATCAGTAAGCAAATTAGCCATTGATTCACAAGTGGTTGAGTCACAGAAACACTGCCAAACCTTTTGTATTAGAATAGTTTCAATACAAAAGTCACCATTGATGAATAGTTAGAAAACAGTATATCTGTGCGTATAATAAGCAAGAATAAAACAAGAATAATAGAGAGGATGAATCAAGCCAATGGCATGAAGAAAACAATATTCTGAAGAGCTACCAATTAAAAAAATCATACACGTGACATTATTTTCATGACAAATTTAGCACATTTTTCAAACAAATTCTTATAAGAATAATGTGCAAAACAACATTGCACAAATGCATATATATATATATATATATATATATATATATATATATATATATATATATATATATATATATATATATATATACACACATAATGATAGTATTTGTTGTACTGCCCTGAAATGAATCCATAAAGAAAAAATATAATGATCAGAATTATCAAGAGTAAAATGACGAACATAATTGCAGTGACATGAAGAATTTGGTGGATAATGTGTTTAAAATCACATCATGATGCAACATATCTTAATGGTCCTGAAATTGATATTTTATTAAAGGAAAACTAAACTAATTTCTTAAAATTGTATTTATTTTATTATATTCTTATTCATATATCCTTCAAAGTGCCTTCAAAGTATTGGGATTGTTTCCACCTTTCTTTCTTTTTTTAATTCAACAAGACTTATTCATGCTTGGAGCACAACGTTTTGTTTAAATCGTTAACATGCATTATTAATTAAAATATAATGATACTTCCCAAACAGATGCTTGAACATGTTTTGTGTCATTTGTAAGAGTGGGAAGAAGTTTAATATGGACAAACTGTTGGGTGAATGTTTCGTCTCGCCTGTGTGTGTGGTCGTCTTAAACCGGCAGGTGTTCTGCTTTCTTTCGGGTAAGAAAACCTTTAACGGATCGCCAACACAAAAGTGCCTTTGTGAACAGAGCATTTTGGAGGGTTTTTTTGTATTAATGGACGCAGTTCAGCATGTAAGTGTGTGCGTGTGTGTATACGGTTTGGGTAATTTCACTATCCGGCAATCCTCCAGTCCAAGTCCAACTGGGTAAAGAACACGTATACATCAAATAAAAATTAAATATTTGGAGTAAGAAACGAGTAACTGGGGAAAAATGGAAACGAGAGAAACTCTTCCCAAGGTAGAATGAGTGTAGGACAATACGAAAGCAGCCAAAACGGACGGGTTACTGGGAAGTGTGTCGTCTTGCTGGATTTGTGCCACCGAGAGATTCTGGAAGTTTTTAGAAAATTCCCAAGACAGTGTAGAGATAGGATTGTCGTCTCTCCTAAACACACACATTTGGCAGAAGCATGAAAACACAAGACGCCTGGCTCACAGAGTCTAATCTGTGAACACAGTGAAGCCACACTATCCAGACACCAGCACGAGTGAAATAAAGGCAATTAGACTGAAAGTCTCCCTCCTGGTTTTATTAGCGAGAACGCCACGGCCCACTGCAAATCATTCCTGGATGATCCAGTGGAAACAAACTGATAAACATTCCTCACAGGAGCTCGTTTACAAGCTGCTGGTAACCAAACCGTCCACTTCTTATGAGCACAAAAAAAAAAAAAAACAGAAAGGACTGGAACAATATCCAATGTCTGTCCAGCCCTCTGGAGCCCAAATGCTCAGTTTAATAGAACAATATTACAATGTGGGATTGAGATATTGTTTTGCGAAAAATAAACCAGTGTCACTTAAAAAAAAAATAGTATACAGTTATGGTTTGCACTAGATACACTCTTGGTCCAAAACAGGGCTTTCATGCTAGTAGATAAAGTTCAAGCTTCGAATTGTTTTAATAAAGGGATATAATAATTTACATGATTGCCATGGCTTGTTCAGGTCATATTTCAATCCAAAATCAAAGAAAGAAATAATACAATTAATTTATATTTTGCATTCCTGTTAGATTTTTTAAAACCATATCTTTATATTAGTTTGAGCACATTTTCCAACAAATTCTCATTACCGTAATGTAAAAAAAAAAAAAAAAAATATTGCACTGCAGTATATTAATATAATAGTAAATTAGTAAAGTATTAATTCAGTAAAAAATATTACATGCTTGTCATAATTATCCATAATTATTATTATCTATTAAAATGGAAACTAGAAAATAAAAAGAGAGAAAAAACTAAGAAAAAAAGGATGGATGCATTATGGTAATGAGAATATGTGGGAAAAAATCTGTCAATAGGTCTCATTTTGTTAAGGAAAATTATGTTTCTTATTTTTTCCATTACATGGTTTTATGAGATTTATCCATACTTTTAATTTAATTTAATTTGATATATAAAAAAACAAGAATAAATCCACAGATCACAAATAAAAAATTTTACCAAGTCACAGCATGTCTGAGTTTCAAAGTCTGCAAACTTTTTGAGAGCGAGTGAGAGAGGACAAAGGTAGAGAGACATGTCCACATAACCACATGCAAAGCTCCCGTTCCCACAGTCGAGCAACATTTTGCATGGAAACACGAGGTGAAGCGTTAACACTGTGAGAAATGATAAAACTTCGCGCAGTTGCGTGCAAGACTAAAGAGAGACGTAAACAGATTACAGTACATATACCCCATTTATTAAGGTAAATGGGTTTTAAAATGAAAACAGCATTTGTGGACGGGTTTGTGATGCCTGTTTTTTTTAAAGAAATCAGCAGTCCAGAAAATGTGTGTGTGTTACAGAAACAGAGTCGGGCTTTATTAAACATCTGGGAGTCATCAGTTTGCTGCAGCGCTGTACTGAACTCAGCTGTGAGTGCAAATGCTGCTCTTGTTTTCCCTGCTTCACATCTACCCAACACCTTCCCACAGGACCCGAGAGCTGTGAACCGTGACCTCGGACGCCAACAACCGACAGGAACCCAAGCACAAAATCTCCTCAGATACCAAAGATGTGAAGTTTCTCTGCGGTCCCTGTAACAATATCTGTGCGTGTGCACGCTCATAAACACATCCATGGCCGTGCAAATTACACCCTTTATATTGTCGTCACTTGCTCTTTTCTGCCGACATAAATAATGCAAGGAATTTGCTGGTTAAGGAGGGTAGGCATGGCCATAGATGGGAGTGTTTTGACGTAATGAGAGGCATGTTTCCGTGTGGTGAGCGTGGTCTACACACAGCACGCTCCGGCCCCAGCGAGACATGACGGCTCGAGTGTTTTCAAGACGTTTGATGAGAACGATAGAACAGTTTCGATGATATCCAACTCGGCCTGCATGAACCCGCTGCCCTGCTCGCTAAATATTACGTTCGGATTTTATTGGAGCGAGGTTATTCGGTCCAAAACAATATTTTAGCCATGTTTTATTAAAGTCACCAGCTAGCAGTATTATTAGGGTGTTTATACAGCATATAACATTTGCAGATATTGTTTGAAAGCACACACCCTTAAACCATGCTCTAAATGCGACACTTTTAATCATGTTTTTGCCGGTCACTGTTATGATCCACCCACGGTGCAATCTCATTGGTTCACAATTCTGATTCTGCAGTGCATATATTAAAAATCATGCATTTTAAAAGATTCAAACAGCTTTTTGCTCTCAGTGAGAACAGACCATTTACTTGATGCTGGAAGTGTTGATGATAATGCTCTATACATTTATTTTCAATATCACAGCAAGTTAGAGGCAAGTGTTGTTCTTATAGCACATTTAACACAATACACTTCTACAAAATGTTTTGTAAACATATTTATACTGCTATATAAGTAAAACTAGAGATGAGTCCGATTACGTCTCTTCTGCTCACCAAGGCTGTATTTATTTGCTCCAAAATAGTCAAAACTTTTGTGAATGGTTTTTAATTGAATATATTTTAAATGTAAATGTTTATTCCTGTGATCAAAGCTGTATTTCCAGCATCATTACTCCAGTCTTCAGTGTCACATGATCCTTCAGAAATCACTCTAATATGATGATTTGCTGCTCAAGAAACATTTCTGATTAGCATCAATATTTTTGCAGAAACCATGATACATATTTTTCCAGGATTCTTTGGTGAATAGACAGTTCAAATGAACAGCATTTATTTTAAATACAAATCTTTACTGTATTTAAATGTAATGTAATACATCCTTGCTGAATAAAAGCATTTCTTAAAAAGAAAATCTCAGTAGTGCATATAGACCGAAAGACATGCACATCCCAAGATACAAACAATTTTGGAGAGAGATTTCTTTTTTCACAGTCTTGGGTTCTGCTCAGT
This sequence comes from Tiaroga cobitis, assembly GCA_030578255.1. Lineage (NCBI taxonomy): Eukaryota > Metazoa > Chordata > Actinopteri > Cypriniformes > Leuciscidae > Tiaroga > Tiaroga cobitis. The sequence continues at coordinate 40,863,624 of CM060594.1, forward strand.
GGTTTGCTAATGCATCATGAAGCTCAGCATGTTTGAAGCGCAGACAGGAAAATAAAGCAAGCGAAAGGAATTCTGTGTCACGACTGAAACGTTGAACTTGGCCGAGTTTTTGATGTGGCCTCCACAAACAGTCTGCCAAACTACAAGAGGATGATGCATTTCATAATGTGCGGCCCGTCTCTGGGGAGCGTCTGCTCTCGGGGGACAAAAACGCTCACGTACATCTTTTCATTATCAAAAGAGCTCTGCTATATTTGTACCCAATCCGTGTCACACCGCCTCGCACACACACACACAGCTGAGGGCTCTGGCCTGTTGTCCATCACATGGCCCTGAGACACACACGGTCTGGGGTTATGACATCAGAGCAGGCCACTGTTAGCTCACACGTCACTGATTCACCACATGTGCTCCCGTCACAAAAGCATCATGGGAAAACGACCAACAGCTGCAGTCTCAGTCAGTCTCCAAACACTTCAAACGCTATTACTCAATCTTACCCTAATGTTAAAAATATAACACTTATGACAAAACCCGAACAAACTTTTTTATAATCAAATTAATTATTTACAATTATAATATATATATATGTATGTATGTATATATATATATATATATAAAATTATTAATGTATAATAATTATATACACATGTATATATATATATATATACATATATAGGTTTGTGTGTGTGTGTATATATATATATATAGATAGATAGATAGATAGATAGATAGACACACACATACTTAAAATAAGAAAAAAAAACTATAGATTTATAAAATTATATATTTCAATAGCTTTATTTTATGATTATATATATATATATATATTTGGTAAAATAATTAAATATTGTAAAGTATTTAAACATCATGATGGTATTTGTAAAAATAAAATGCATATATAAACTTTATTTTCTATATTGATTGTATATTGTTGTTATTTTAATTATGTGTGTGCATTATATATATATACACACACACACACACATTTATTTACATGTAATAATACATGACATAAGGAAAAATAAAACTATGCATAATTATATATATATATATATATATGTGTGTGTTTTTGCACAGCTGTGATGCTGTATTAGCCAATCAGCATCCAGGACCAGAACTATCTGCTTTATAATCCACTGCAAATAACAGTGAAGATGTCATGAGGTCACAGGAAGTCTTTGGGGAATGAAAGGGCAACAGTGCAGATGGATTTGACGTTCTCTCAAAGCTGATTGGAGGAATGGAATTAACTCGTCCGTTATTTACCCATGGGGTTTAATAGGAGCCACAGTGAAAGTCCTCGTGGATGATGGGATTGCTGGGTGGAAGTGAGACAAAAACAATGAGAAAGGATGTATAAACCATTTCTGGCTTTAGTTAGTTTTATCACATGCGTACGAGTCATTTGTTATATTATGCTAGTTTATCATCACATGTGACATCCCATTTGTTTGCACGAAACCAGTTTTATGCTACAGTTTGTGACTATTTAAGATGCTTTTTTTGAATCAAAACCTAGGAAAACATTTACAAAAAGTTAAAAGTGAATCTTACAAAACTAGTCAAATAACATATGCATTTCTACCCCCATATAACAATATTATATTAAACAAAAATGCAAATAACCCTTTTTTTAGACGGTTACAATTTTTTTTTTTACAACGTAATAATTACATTATGAAAATGTTAAAAACTGTGTGAATGTGTGTTATTTATGCATATATGTATGCGTTTATATATGCATTTTATTTTTTACAAATACCATCATGATGTATAAATACTTCACAATATTTAAATAACTATTTTAACATACATATATACACATACATATATATTTTTTTTTGAATATATATAAAAAAAATAAACATCCAGACACATTACGGCAATGAGGCTTTTCTATAGGAATAATATTTTAGTTTTATTTATTTCTATTGATAATGAAATATGATCAAAAAATAACTCTTATGACCCACTTGACCAATCAGGACAAGGTTAGGAGTCATGTGACCTGACTGACATCACCACAGGGGTGACCTGCATTCAAACGAGGAGCATTATTCAGAAATCTGCACTATGACTTTCATAATGAACCCCTTTCAGTCGTCACCCCATCAGATCTGCCTGGAACAGACACTCAAACTGCTGTAGCTGCATGTGTTTCCCATTAACAGAAAAACTCGACACCTTCTGCAGTCAAAGTTTCATCTCAACCCGCTCCTCATGCGGTTTACAAGGAGTTGTGCTGAATATAAGTGGGGAAGCACAGGAGATATTATATTGTAAGCGACGTGCATTTGCATTTATTTATCTGACGAGTACATTAATTTCATCAATCTGTGGTCGCGGCATTCCATCAGCATCCAAACACTTACTTCACACATTCTTCGGATTGCAGCTGTAATGTTTCTCAGACCAAAGAACGGTGGAATAACTGCCTTGATAACCGCGGCCAATCGTCTCCTGAGCCCCCACAGTTACAGCATTAATAAATCAATAAAGCAGCCTTTAGAAGCCTTGTGCTGCGGACACGCAAAAACGCAGCAGTGGGCTCAGGGAGTCTGGATAAATGAGGGATTCTGACAAGACGTTGCAGTGCTCTTGAAGCACTGGGCTGGAATTACATGCTCAATTTTCTTTAACTTCATTAATGACTAAATAAAGCAACATTTTTTTTGCCCTGTTCCCGTAAATTCCAAAAACAACTTTGATCCAAAAGAGCTACGATGAGTTCCATTTCAACTTTTGACAACTCCATGATTATTCAACTACAATTAATAATAACCTTTTAAATGTGTCCAAGTTTTAGCTACATATTTAACGTTATCGGTACAATTAAAGGTTGAATTTCTCAAAACACCCCATAATCACCTATAGACGACATTGGAAAGTACTAAAACACTACTTAAGATTGCAAAAATTTGAAGTATATTAGATTTTTTTTTTGCACAAATGGTGTGGTATGAGTTATGCACCAGATGTAGTACTTGGATTTAGTGTGTGTTCAAACTTGGCATGTTTGGTTGGATTAAAATGAACCCTGGTGCAATTGCTCTGTTAGTGCGAATAAGTGAATAAGTGTGAACGCTGCCATCCGAACTCTGGTGCCACTAAACAAGCGGACCGAGACCTCAGGAAAGATGGCAAAAAAACGCAACATGGACCAAACATGTAAACTAACCAAAAACAGCCCATGTCGTCACAAGATGTGACCCTAAAAAGGACAGAATGCAACCTGTTTTTACTCGTCATAGTCACAATGTTGCCCATCACAGTTCAATACAAGCATCAAAACCACGTCTCCTCGAAGCAGATCTTGGTTTGTGTGTGTGACGGAGGGATTCCTGTCACTGTTTTCACTCTTTTACACATTTTATAAGCTCTTCACGAGGCTACGTGAAGGCTATATGTAGGATACACACATACAACAAGTGCATTTAGCCTAGAAAACAACATTGTTTTGGATGTTTGGTAAGTTTCATTGCAAAGTATACGCAAATTAAAAGGCGACCAAGGTTGTGAACGTATCCCTGTGCCATTAGGTTCGGTCTTAAAATGCCAATGTGAACGCCAAGCAAACCAAGACTAAATGTTTTTTTTCCCCCCAGACCAAACGAACCAAGTGGTTTGGTAATGCAATATATTTTGAATTCTGATGCTTTTGGCAAACACCTGTAAGAGGCAGCCACCTTTTCCGATAACTCTAAAATGTGTGGGATGCTAAGAACGAGAGGTTTCCCACTGCCAACCTCTACAAGATTGATTGACTCGTTGTTTCCACACTTGAATCCCCTGAAAAATGTACAATCCAAAATTCTCAAATGACAAAGACTCTGCATCTGGCGATACAGGGTTCACAATACACTCGAAACGCCTTGAATTTCAACCCAAATCCTATAAAAACCTGTTTCTTGTTTGGACTAAATGGAGCTAAGCCACATTCTGCATGTGTTTCCATAACCTGGTTTTGGAAGAGGTTTACGCTGTTGTTTGATGTTTTTGTTGGGTTTCACCACAGCCAAGAGTTCCTGCCGCTCGTTGAAACTCTTTAACTTTACGGCAATTTAGCCGATATGTAGCAAATAGATGTGAAAAGTTGACCCAAGTTGACTTGTAGCTAATGCTCAAATACAGGCCATGCCATCTTAGATTACACAAACTGCCAAAAACTTGAGGCCTTTTATAGGAAACGTTTCAAACTAACTAGGGTTCGTACAGTATTTAATCCAAGACGTTACAGTCTCTGGTCCCGCAACAGACAGCTCCTAATAACCAAGAAGGTTGTCACGAAGAAGAAATGCAGAGGGTTTGATATTTATAGCTCAACACCAAAGTCTGACAGACACTTTCAAACAGTGATAAAAGTTAGATGCTTTGTCAACACTCTTGGGTTTGCTACTTTAGCATTTGTCCTTACCAACAAAAATTTATGCTGGACTAAGGGTCTCCTTTCTGACAGTAGTCCAGGAGAGTTTGGATTGTGTTAGCATAACTGTGAAGGGCCTGAAAACATTTCGTAGAGACATGGAAAACAAACTGACAGGAAGGGGAACGAGGCCAAGATTCTCTCACACTCAGTAATTGGACTTGTTGTCCGGTACAACGTCCAGTGTTTCTACTTGGTGGAACGCTCCATTACACGTCTGTCTGTCCCACTGGCACTTTGCTAGAAGAGCAATGTAAACACCATGTCTGAAAATGTTTCTTCTTCCCATCCCAAGAGCAGCTGTGAAGCAATTTTCGATGTTTTGGGGAGAAGAAAAGCCAAAGGAACAAGAATCTTTGGATGAGAAAGACATGGTTGGACAGCTTGCAGGGGTTATCAGATGATTAATGGACTGTGTGTGCAAATGTCCACCGCTGCCAAAGTCCTCTTCGCACTGGCTTTGTTTACACTGATAACTTCCACAAACCAGCCGACGGACGTCACAGCCACTAAAACGGCATTTGGGATAAAGGCAAAAGGTAAGAATGAAACGAGATTATGTTAGCAACTAGTGAAAAATCATTCTTGCTCTCTTCCATGCACCGACTCATATTTTATGATCTTCTTTGTTCAGTGAGGTCTACTGAATGAGACTGAACGAGATAAACAAACTGAGACATCTGAATCATGGAGGATTTGAACGAGGCAGGTCACTCCTTCAAACTGTCATGTGTCACTCAAACAAGGAGAGAAAGAGGGCAGAAGAATTAAGACTGTGTAAAATTGACTGATGACCAAAGACAATTAAAATGACATGAGACGACGTCACGGATCGTTAGCTAAACGTCTAATGCAGCTGGCACACAGAATTGGAAACACTTCAGGAGTTTTGACGTCGTCATCTGATTGGTTGAATTCTGACATGCACGTCACATTCTTTAACGGTCCGCCTGGAAACAAAGATGCCGTGACGCCAAACCCTCTTATGGAAGAAGAACGCCGCCACGTTTACAACCGTGAAAATGAGCGCTTATCAAAATCAACTAAACTATGTATTTTCAAAGCGGCATAGCCTCTTTAAAATACGTCTTAAGGGTTTTACACACAGGTCTGTTATTTTAGGGACATAGACGTTACGTTTTCAGCCCCTAAACATGACGCGAAACAAAACTAACGGTGATTGTTTGTTTTACATGTCAGTAGACATGTGCCGGTATTCGGTAATGCGATAAATCGCGGTAATGAATATGCACGATATTGTTATCGCGGGAACTTCAAAATACCGTGAAAAATAATAGATTCGAATTTAGACTTTTAGAACGTGCATTAGCTTATTTTCCATCAACCGCTTAAACACTGCGTATATGCTGCGCAAAACACGTGCGCACTCTGATGTAAACAATCCCCACATGTATAAGCACTGTGTGCATGCGGCAGAGTGCGCACTCTAGTCTAATGTAAACAATCATCACATAGAGTAGAAGCATGGGGGAAGGAGGAACGCTGCCGACGATTTACCCCCCGCAGGGCTGCCAACTCTCACGCATTCAGCTTGAGACTCAAGCGCCTTTCAGACAGGACGCAGAATACGTATACGTATACGAATACGCAACGTGCAGGGACGTTTTGTTGCTGCGTCGACCAAAGCATGCCGGGGTCAAAGTTCAAAATAGTTCAACTTTTTATTTGCAAAATAGCAAACCGCGTTGTATCTGAAGGGCAACGTTGAACCCAGCGGCCAGCGCCGCGCATTCTGCGTCCTGTCTAAAAGTCGCTTTACGCAATTGACACTTTTCACACACAGAGAAAAATCGCGGAGCAAAGAGGACACTGACAGACTAGACAGAGCAGGTTATTTTTTATATGAAAAAAAAAAAAATCAGCTCTTAGGTTCTGTCCATTGTGACAGATCGCTGCGCCTCAGTTCAAGTAAACCGATCATCTGTTACTTTTTATTTAAAGATACAGTACAACTTACCGTAAGGTACCGAAAATTCTGTTTAGTTACCATATGTATTGAAAATCACAATAACACATTGTGATGCAAGTTGTTGTTTTTTTTAGATACCCACAATCCATCTGTTTCTCTTGAGCAATTAAAATACCGTGATAATACCGTATCCCGTGATAAAAGCTCAATCAATTAACCGCAGCATGAAAATTTGATACCGGCACATGCCTACATGTCAGTCAGACAGCCTCTGGGTGGTCCTCGCTCCAATGAAAGCTGTGATGGAGTTCAGACCTTGTGCCGTCAGTCTGGCTACGCAAGACTATGTTATCATGAGGATGTTATTGAAACAATGAATTTTGACTATGATTGTATTTTTCTACAGCGTGATGAAGTCAAGTTGAGCCTTTGTCAAGATGGAGGGGGAAAAAATGACAGATCTAGTAGATGCTTAAAGACTCTGGAGTCTCTTATTAGATCTGTAGACATCCACATTTTAATAAAAGATAACACATTTTTTAATAAACGATTCAGTGACTCTTATCACACAAAAAGACTATGGTGGGACAATGTAATCTGTAGAAAGGCATATTGACAAATTCAATAAATTAATCTTTATGGTGAATCTTTATGGTTTAAATAGTTCAAGTCAAGTGATTTGAGTGAATGAATAAGAGAAACCTGCAGAAAGGGCCATTAACAAGTCAGTCAACAAATCTGAATGATTCTTTTTGGTGAACAGATTCAAATCACTGAAATGAAACAACAAAACAACAATATTCTCAACTATAACGAACTGAATCCTTAATGCGCTTTTAGTTCAGACCGTCGTTGACGCTCCCGTTCTGGGTAAGAACCCAACCCCGAGGCTCTCGAAAGCGGCTACAGGAACAAGGGAATGGTTTCCACATGGAGTCCACATCTCTTGTAACTTACTTCCTTTTGGACTCGAAAACAATGAGCCCAAAATCAAGACCAGAGCCCAAATGTGACGACTCAGTGCGTCACGCCATGTGCTCACTATCAAGGGCCTATTGCTGCCTTTAAGTCTTTCTAAGAAGTTTGTTTTGACACTTTGAGTTGTGATGTGCATTCAAGTGATTTTGGTCAGAATGCAACGGCAATTTCGAATTCATAACCAAAACTAATTCGCTTCTACTATGATTCTATGGCGTGAATGCCGCATAAAATGCAAAGGAGATGTCTTGAAAACATAAAACAAATGGAAACACAAGAAACAAGGACCAAAGATAGATCATGCGACACTTTACTTTTCAATTAGCATGTATGCACTTTTAGGGGGCTTTCACACTAGCACTTTTGGTGCGCACCCGGGTTAGAATGACGTCAGAGTTCGGTTCGTTTGGATGATGTAAACACTGTCTTCCGAACTCGGGTACGCACCCGCGAACCATACTCGGGTCCGCTTAAAAAGGTGGTCTGGGGTACGGTTCATGTGAACTCGGGTATGGTTCGCTGCTGATATGAACGCTATCGAACCAAACCGCGGAAGTGAACCGTTATTGATGTATGTGGTCGTCAGGAGAGTCGGCTGTCGCACGCGCATCACTTTCTCTTTCGTGCGTGCGTGCGTGTGTGTATGTGTGTGTGTGTATATACCTTGATGAAAAGCGGGATTGACGCACTGCAAGCAGAGAGATAATTTCTGCTTGCCTCCGCAAAAATTGTCTTCGGCGGACAGCCGTCTTTGAAACGTTTTCATAATTTTTGCGGTAGACAGACGCAAGTGTGTTTCTGTATGTCTATGTTGAAAACAAAACCAAAGGTTAAAAAATAGAAGAACAAATGTCAACCGAGCAAGTCTCCATTTTGGGCGCCTTTTCATTCGCGGTTACCAAGCAACACCATTACGCCAGCTGCAGCCTGATGACGCAAGCGTACCGCGGCTCGGATAGAAATAATATAATGTGAACACAGTCCATCGGGGGCAGGGGGAGGGGGGGGGGAGCAATCGAACTCTGGTTCGGAACAGGCAATCGAACCAAGTGTGAAAGCGCCCTTACACACCCAGGCCCAGGTGGAAATGAGCTGGATAAAAAAAAAAAAAAAACTATTTCCCAAGAACTTCATTAGCTTTTGTTGTGTAGCAGGCATGTTTTATGGGCTAACAAAACATGCTTGCTCTGGTACGACAACAGCAGCAGAAATCTCAATGAGTCACTGCGGCACTGCAGCGTGAATTAATTTGCCAAACGCTGTGTTCGGAGCGTGAGTGTTTGTCAGGAGCGCATTAGCATATGCAACATTGGCTGTGGATGAGTAGCAGCTAGCGTTGAACAAACCCCTTCCCTCGACCTCAAAAGCTAGCTATATGTAGTACGCCAATTTGTTTCATGGCAGCGTATGTTAGCGACCAATGAAACATGGCCATCTGACAATGACAACAAAGTTTTTGGTCCTTTTCTTTGACAGACGAGATATAATTAATCTCTAAATGGCTCAGAGTAGAAAATACACCATCTTCCCCCTCTGGGATGAAACCGTTCTCTGGAGAAGCACGATTTAGCCAGCTGTTCAGCATAACTGAAGGTCAGTAAAGACCTCGTTGGCTTACACGAAGTCGATAGAGGAGAAAGACAATGTGTTATGAGAGCAACAGTCCAAATCAGACTTCACAACATTTGCTTCATTCAACTAAATGAGTGCTATTTGTTTCTCTCATTCACATTATATATAAATAATTTTAATTTAATCTAATAATAATAACAATAATTATTTTATTTTATATTACATAATTTTTTCCTCATGAGGTTGTCAAAATACATCTAAATACACACAAAAGTGTATTTATATATATTTATATATATATATATATATATATATATATATATATATATATATATATATATATATATATATATATATATATATATATATATATATATATATATATATATATATATATATACGCAGGGCTTGACATTAACTTTTTTGCTCACCAGCCACTGTGGCTAGCGGTTTTCCAAAGTTATAGCTACTCAGCATTTTCACTGGCCACAATTTTGACTGTTACCATGGGGGGAAACTGCCATATAGATATTTTTAATATCTCATAATTTGGCAGACGGTATATTAAGCTGCTGTCAGTTTAAGACCTGACGCACGGACACCATTATACCGTTTTAAATAGTCAATATTTATGTGTGCGCACCAAATCTGCGGGAATGAGTAAAATTATGCTCAATACTTGCAATTCCACACTGAAAGTCAAGCCTTGTAACACCAACAATATTCACCCGGGGCAAATGAAAAGAGTGAGTAAAGGGTTTTACACCTAAAGGGTTTGTGTGTCAACTAGCTGTCAGAGATATAACACACAGCTGGTATTGGGTATCATGCGGAAAAGTTTCAGAAATTTCAATATCGATATGAAAAATCTGTATTTTTGACAAAACTCAGTCAACATACAAGGGAATGGTTTCCACATGGAGTCCACATCTCTTGTAACTCACTTCCTCTTGGATTCGAAAACAATGAGCCCAAAATCAAGCCCAAATGTGACGACTCAATGCGTCACGCCATGTGCTCACTATCAAGGGCCTATTGCTGCCTTTAAGTCTTTCTAGGAAGTTTGTTTTGACAATCTGAGTTGTGATGTGCATTCAAGTGATTTTGGTCAGAACACAATGGCAAAATCAGGCAATTTCATGTATAAGTGTTATTTTTGACACTCAGTCAACATACATTAACATGCATCAATTTATTTTGAGATGGCACTGCAATTAATACTTAAACACGTTGTCTGATAGAACATTCAAAATATTCCAGTCATTTATAAAAAAAAACACTGTAAAAATCACATTTTCAAAAATGTGAAGGGCACGGGTTTCATAGAATGACCTATTTATAAGATCACTGGGGTCTTTTAGCGATTCAGACAGCACAGACAAAATTGTCTATCTTAGAGCATGCCAATCACAACAGTCCTCCACATTTCTGTTGCTTTGGCATGAGCCGTACCCTTCCCACAAGCCATCAATGTGATTGCAGGTCTAATTATTAGTGAAGCTCAGTTTCACAGAGGTTTGGGGCTCGGTGTAGTTAGTTTGCTCTAATGGATGTGAAAATTCGTCTCTCGCTGAGGGACCATGTGAGAAACATTTAGACGCATGACGTGAGAAGAGCCAATTCACAGCCAGCTCTGGTAATCTATCAATCTGTATTCACCTCCAAGTGAGAAGTCTTACACAATGGGCTTTATTTTGTAACAGCGCTTCAGCGACACAGAATTAGCAAAGTGAGGACGATAAGACAGAGAGAGAAGTAGAGAACTCGGACCACACAGAGAGCGGTGTTGGACTAGATATCCGATTGCATCTCCATTGCCTACCAAAGCCTGAATCTTTTGAGGCTTTCCTCTGACCTGGTTTCAGACACTCAAAACACTCGCTCTCTGCTGGATGCGGTTTGTGTTGCAGACTGATGTTGAAGTAGCAATTAGAGCACCGCAAGGAAAATAGTTAGAGAGAAGTGTCAGTCAAAACCCTGGTGTCTGACCAAAAAGAACAAGCTGCGTGAGCCATATCTCTAATATAAACCATGAAAACAGAAAAAGTGTGCATTTCTCTCAGCTTCAAATTCGCCTGATTACAGGAAGATCCTGTTATAAACTAAGAAAATATTTGACCTTTGAAAGCTGACAGTTCAAAACAAGCATCATATAATTTTTATAATAATACAGTGGGGGCCAAAAGTCTGAGGCCACAATGAAAATGACTAAGTTATAAACCACTAAAGTAATGTAAAGATTTAAGATTTTTACATTTTTAATATAAAGAAACATTATTATGTAAAATTGCTAAGGGCTATTTAAGATTCGGGACCAGTTATAAGATTATAGGTCAGTTATCAAACGCAAATACATTTTCCATTGAACATAACATATAAAACAACATACAAAACAACATAAATTAGAAATACAAAATAATTTCCATTGCTTATCTCTTTTGGACCTCGCTGTATATTGCAGTGTATGAAAAAAAATCTATTAATAAAATGATAATATAATTGTATTAATGAAGTATATTTCTCCTGGGTGTATGATGTGCAGTGAGTCTCACTCCATTAAAACCGGAGCAAATGCCTGTTCTGCCTAATGAGCTTCATGCTGGAGGCTCTTGAACCGACGATGACATTGAAAAATGCTGAAAACATTAATTGACAGAACATCTGCAACAGAGGATGGTGAAGTTACTGCATCATGCATGGGTTAAAAAGGTAGTTTTCTAACTGCAATCATAAGTCATAACAGATGTTGCTCGACTAAAACGCCATTTGAGCCAGAACGAAATTCTAAAACAAAAACAGAGTGATAATTTGCATTTAGAGCAATGACTATTACATTCTCATGTTCACTACTGAAAGTTAATGATTTATCATGTGCCCACTCTAAAACAAAGCTAAAAGTTAATCTGTTACAACAATGTTCGAATTTAATGCTTGTGTGGCTTGTTTTCATATTTATGTTGTTGTTGTACGGCACTTTTCCAGACACGCAGTTGGAAACTTTCCGACTTGAAGACACAAATATAGTTTGTATGTAAAAACACAAAAATCCCCATTTTTTTTATCCATGAGACTGAGAGAAGCGTTAGTCCCTTAAAAAGATCACGTAGATATCAAATAACATCTCTCCATTTACTAAAAGGCCAAACCGATCCATCCTTCACCAAAATGGTTAATACGCACCTCCAAGCCATACATCTTTTCTCCAAACGCATGTTATTAGTTTAGTTTGTAATGCCTTTTCTTTCACTTGATTGGCCTGGACTGAAAGATCTTGGTGTACCAATTACAAATCAGCCATAAATCTCACAAATCTTTGGTGGCTTGCCATGTGCTCTAAATAAACACCGAATGTGAATCTACAACTCAATCTTTACAGCTCAACGGTCTGAGCACAGAGCTGCCTCTGGGATTTGTGGGAAAAGTGTGATGTCATCACGGTCCTCCTGAGAGTCAGCCTCTCTTGTTCTAATTAGGGGAAGATGGCTATAATTTACCCGGTCCAGAAAACAGGCAGCCATGGGGGTGTTTCAGCAACCTACAACCGCTGTGATGACGCACATGCCCCCCTTTACTAACTTCTGGATGTCACTCAACTATCACGCCTCGTGTATCCGCCATAGACACAGAGCTGTTATCAATGGTCTTTCCCAAAGGAATATTATACTTGTCGTCTTAAGCCAAGAATGAGAGAATCCTCATGTAAGGACCTTGTTTGTTTTCACGTTCAGGTTTGTTTATGCACGCTTGAAAAATGTGCAGCAGCTCGCAAAGGAACGGAGCAAAACAGGCCCTGCTTGTGTTTCGTAAATCAGTCAGCATTTTAAATGACGTTCTAGGACGGGCCGCCAAAAAACCCTCCCCACACACACACACACACACACACACACACACACTAGAAATGCATCCAAAACAACAATTCTCTGCGGCGTTGAACAATCAGATTCAATCCTGTTGATAAGATGCAGGGCTGTATCTCCATCTGACTCGCAGAGAGAGGTTCATAAATCGTGGCGCTGACGCTTTCAGGGACAGAGGGAGGGAAAACACGAGCCGATCCCAGGCGGATTTTACACTGTCACACAATAAAACAAACCGTCTTGGTGCCGTGTGTCTGGCAAAGACACCATGTAAGCCAGGCACTAAAAATAGCGGCATCCACACCCTGGTCAACCGATCTGACTGACTCCTGCTGCACACAAAGATAAGAATGGATATATTAAAAATGTATTCCAGTAGAAATGACTGTTTATTAAACAGAAATTAAGCAACCTAATCCAAATATCAAAATATGAAAGTAATGTGGAATTACTTCTGGATGAACTCAGAGCCTTAATTCAAGACATTAGTTGACAAACAATGTCAACTAGATAGATTTGTAATTAAAGGATTATTCCAGTGCAAGTACACATCCATTAACAGCATTTGTGCATAATGTTGATTGCCACAAAAATGTATTTCAACTCGTCCCTCTATGCCAAGCATCTGAGTAACAGTGAGACATTTGCAATAGAAGTGAATGGGGCCAATCTGAAAAAGTTAAAATACTCACTGTGTCGATAGTACAGTTTAATTTAAAGTATCATGCATACATATAATAGAAATACACAGGGTCAGGCAGCAAGTATTAAAATTCATTAAATCAAGCTCCACATTTTGTCTTGTCAACCCTATTAAATGTATGATTTACTGTAAAAAAAAGTCTTACTGCTGGTTTCCGGCTAGTAACCGCCATTTCTACAAAATCTGGCAGGATGATTTCATATTTAGGTAACTGTAACACCAGTCCAAGTATTCGGTTACTCCACAAGTATGGTTGTACGTGACGTTTCTTGAAACCGGCGCTCTTGAACTGATGAATTAATCTGTCAATGGGAAGAAAAGTCAAAATAAAGTTACATCCTGATTCTGGACGATTAAAGAATCCAGTCACCAATTGGTTTCATTTACCCAAACTAAATCAAAGCCATAAAACGGACTCCAGTGTGATGAGATGGTGGAAAAGCAGCAATAGGAAATGGAGATGGAGACAGTCTGATCACTGTAAAGCATGACTGATGCTGAGGGAACACAGATTTGAAGCCAATGTGTGAGACTAAGAGAAGTAAAACTTACTGTGTCCACTACCTAGACAGCATTTTAAGGCAAAGGTGTACAACTGAAAAGTATCAAAGTTAACCTTTTTTTGTGTGTGCTATGTATTTTTATTCTTAGAAACATGCTAACATCAGTCTCCAAAGCACTTCACAAAAAGAGCAGTGTTGTAATTGTTTCGGTAATTGAAATAAAGCTAAAATAAAACCAATATAGATGAAAAACAAATGGTCTTGGGAACTAACTAAAATAAGTTGGTTTATAAATTAGGTTGAAGTACAAACATTTCTAAAGCTGAAATAAAAATAGATTAAAGCTAAATAAATCAACTAAAAAAAAAAGAAAGTAAAACTGAAAATATAAAGAAGCTATTAAAAATATTGAATATATATATATATATATATATATATATATATATATATATATATATATATATATATATATATATATATATACACACACACATATATATACACACGCATACATACATACACACACACACACACACAGTATTACTTACCCTAAAGTACATGTTAATTAATATTATTTGGCACTTCCATTAAATAGGTTTGGTTTACGGTTGGTTGCATGTAATTATGCAGTATTTACTGTTATTACAACACTATGTGTAACAAAGTCACTATAAAAATAAAGTGTTCCCTGAAATGACACTTGAAAGACACACCGTTTTTGTGGCACATGGAGATGTAGTGTTTCAAATCAATCGCTTCTTAGGTTCATTTTCATTTATTACGTTGCCTTAAAATGCAGCTACCCATGCAGGGCGTAAACTAGAAAAGGCAGCTCATTAAGTTTAGGAACAGAGCTGGAATCTGAGAACGAGTGTGTGCCTGTTACTACGAGAAGAGTGCACTCTTTCTCAGTGTCCATTAGCTATTGGATATGATATTTCTCTTTTCATCCCTCCCAACGGCTTCAATCAGACCCACACAAGCACGTCAGCCGTGAGAAACACGCGGGAGGCTTGTCAGGGGAGAGTATGTGAGGGAATGGATGTAAATGGACCCTTACCTGCACTGCAGAATCAGAGCTGGAGTGAAATATGCTCTCTGTTGTGCTACAAACAAATTTAGGTCACTTGCTTACATTCTCTTCAAAGGCCCTGGAGAGAAAACATTAGAGCTAATGACATAACAGCGTAAAAACAAAGGAGTCGGATGCTTTGGGACCTGGAAAAGAAGTCTGAATACAGCCATACTATAAAAAAACAGCATCTATGTGTGCAATATGATGGAAAATATTCCAGTAAGCCACCACAGCCCAAATATAATGTGAACTAGGGATGTCAACGATTAATCGACGATCGATTAATTGTCGATAATACATTTAATCGATAAAACTTATCGATCATCGATTAAGCAGGATCATGCGCGTCCGTGCTGCTCAACCGCGAAACATGTAAGCGAGCGCGCCGGTGTGGTGAAGTGTTGAGTCCCACTGAATGACACACACACACCGGAGTTGTTTGGGACTATTTTACACCTTCATCATGACTATAAGTTTGCGTGTGCATTCGCAGCCTTTTGTTTTGTGCAAATGTAAGTTGTAATAGTTTATTTTGTGTACGCTTATCTATATCTGATTGGTCTCATATTGGATGCATTTGGTTAAGAATCGACGTGATCTTTAGCGCGCTCAGCTCAAACGACAATGCACAACTAATAATGACTATTGGGACTGTCATTTACACAAGATTATAAAGAGAACACTATTGTAATAAAACATTGTGAATTATTTGGGTTTAGATGCCATGTCGCGTTGTTCCAGGAAGAGCTCGTCAGAGACTTTGAGCGCGTCCACCACAACATATGAGTCATTCTGAATGGCACGTAACTCAGTTTAAGTTCACTTGTGCATTCATGTCATTTTGTGCAGATATAATTTTGTAATATTCTGCTTATTTTGTATATATCTGATTAATATCAAATAGGATGCGTTTCTTTGAGTTAAATAAACGCTAACAAAGTGCTCAACGGTTATTCATTCAGCGCGCGCCGCTCAAGCAGAATGCACAACTAATAATAACGATGGTTAATTTGGGACTTTCATATTACATAACATGAGAACACTATTTTATTAAATGGTTGTGAATTCATTGGGTTTAGTTGCCGTTTTCAGTGCGTTGTTCCAGCACTTCCACAACAGTCACACATTCTGACAAGCACGCATATGAGGCGGCGTTGGTGACGTACTTGTCGTTATATTTATATATTAAATAGTTAATTTAATTTATCAATCACATCAAAACATTTTACAATCCTACTAAGCCTTTATTTAGATTAAAAAACATTCTTATTAATTTGGTGAGTAACATAGCTTTTTGAGCGGCATTTGCAGACCCTGTAATGCTGTTTGCCATTAATGCTAACGATTAATCGATTAATTGATCGTTAATTTAAACGACGATCGATCATGGGAATTTGTGAAAATTGACATCCCTAATGTGAACAGTTTGATTTTTAAGCCTTTTGTTCCTCATAATCTTCAGTAAAGCCATGTAGAGTAACTGAAATTTAAGCAATATATGAATATTGCAAACACCGGAATAACAACATTTAGAATTTCCACTGTAACTGTAAATCCAATTCAAACATGCTAATACTAAATATCTTAGAAATTATTTCTGCCTAGAAGAACCTGGAATATTCAAAATCGTGCATTGCATTCAGTGTTTGAGTCACCAAGCACAACTTGCCATCAGGAAATATGAGTTTAGACATTCTTTAGTGCAAATAATTCAAATGTGATACATACACACGCAATGTTAAAACATCAGAGAGCATCCTACCTATTTACATCCTGCTTCACAGAGGAATTAAAGTATGCAAATTTAATGTCTCATCCATAGTGTAGAGCAGAAATGAAAAAGAAAACATGGAGTAAACGGCAATTTACTGTAAATAAAAGTCATGCTGATTGAGCACGGAGTTCCTCCTTTTGAAGGGTGAAGACGAATTTAGTTTGCCATAGAACTCATTCAAAACCAAATCATCTTATCAGGAAAGCCAAAACATTTGGAAACCACAACACAAAAGCATGTGCTTTTTACCAAAACACCAGCTTAAATGCTATTATGCTATATTAAAGGTTCCTAATTTAGTGTTGGAGTCTCCTACAATAGGTTTACATGCTTCCAGGGTCAAAAAACACTTTAATTTTCTCATAAATGAAATGATTAGATAAACGATTCAGTCTCTCTAAATCCCGCTTTTCCAAGAGCCTACTCTGCTCTGATTGGTCACATGGCCCAGTCTGTTGTGATGAACACATGGATGTGTCTGAAACGAAACGGCTATTGCCCTATGAAACCCTGTCCACAGGAGAATAATGATTTTAAACCCATTGCCTTAACTTCTGTTGTGATGAAGTGCATGGAAAAGGATGTCGGCCCATAGCTAGATCCCCATCAGTTCACATACAAACACTGATGATGCTATCCTCAGGGGTGCGTTAGTTCTCCAGTCCTGTTCACACCGTACACTAATGAATTACATGCAGTACTGCTAACAATTATATGATTACGTTTTCTGACGACACAGCTATCCTGGTCAGAATCAATTACATGTTTGACCCCAAATCCATTGGAGAAACACTTAATGACCAGAATATAGCCCAGGTTATCTGGGCATACACATTGACAATAAACTGACATGGAGTGTCCAGGTAGAGAACATCTGTAATAGGGTTCAACAGCGACTATTTTCTTCGTAGGTTGAGGGTCTTCGGTGTTAACCAGAAAGTATTGTTTCCCTTCTACCATGCTGTAATTGAGAGTATTTTGCGGTATGGCATCTCAACCTGGTTTGGCAATCTCAGTGTACAGCTGAAAGCCCAGATTACACGGCTAACACAGAGAGCCATGAAAGTTATGGGAGTCAAGCAGCATCCCACACTCCAGGCTGTCTTTGAGGAAATAACCACCAGACAGGCCCAAAAAATGATCTCAGACCCCACTCATGTCCTTCAGCTTCTTCGTTCCTTTTAGGCACAGGCTTAGTTGCTTTAACAACTCCTTTGTCACCGTCCATCAAAGACCTAAATGACAAATCAGCCAGAGGTTTACCCCTATAATGCAACTATAATGCTTTGGACTTTTGAATTTTACTATTAAGATGATTACAGGCGTGTTGAATGACAGGCAGTGTGCATTTGGTTGTTTGACAGCCAGTGTATGTACTGTATGCATGTATTATGTTACTTGTATTTAAACTGCAGACACTATAAATGTATGAGTACAAGACAAATTTCCTTCGGGAAAATAAGTCTAATCCTTTCCTATCCTATATCTGAAATCTAGCGCTTTAAACACAGTGATAAGAACAGTAACGATGAAGCGGTTTTACCACATCAATTCCAGTACGAGTCCTTCGGAATATGAAAAATGTACGTGCATGCAAAGAGGATTCGCAATGCAGAAAGCAGTATCTTTTCGACATGTCGACACTCACATGCTGCTACAAGATGTTGCTTTTTAGCTAAAACTACAGTGTTTGAGGGTCAAAGTAGATGTTGTTCGACAGCCAAAGACGACAATAGGCTGGCATTATGCAAATGTGTTACAAACCTACAGAAACGAGACTGGAATTACTGACGACTTGAAAAAGCAATTCAGAATCTATTCTTTATTTTAGGACACAACTTTATTTACTGTGTACTGTGATCTTTAAAACTTTGCAGACCTTTTACATTCACAAACAGCTATATTACACACTGCATGAAAGGAAATATTCTAAAAGGCATAATAGGGGCACTTTAAAAATTGTAAACCATTTTAAAATATCTGTTAAATAATAAAAGTGTTCTGCAAGATAAGATGGCCATTTAATTTTTGCAAGTAACTAAATTTGCAGTTACTTATTTTAGAAAAAACGTATTCTTAAAATGTAAACATGCTTAGAAGAATGAAGCCTTAGATTAAAATATTTATTATTAGTTATTCACCTTTATTCTCTTGATGGTTTAGCCCAGGTGTATTTTCAGTAGTTTCTCCAAAAATAAATAAAACAAACCAGTCATGTGCAGCTCTGATTATATAGTTTCTTTAGGACAAACAGTCCCATTGTACGCGCACCGACAGACCACAGCTGTTGTGTATTACTCGCAATTAAGATGTGCTTGTTACTCAGTGGTACCTTAGACTATAAAAACTTATTTGGAAAGTCAAACACAGACCCAAATGCAAACTACACTATGATTATATTCAAAGCGAACATTGACAACAACTACACTGTCACATGAACACCAAAAAATGCAGCATGTATCTATTGCGTTAGACACAGAAAACTCTTATAATAGAATTAGAACATATGCAAACCCGACACTAAATGAAGACAAGTTCATTTAGCATGACGAAAAACCCATTTTATGTAAACTCAAAAGCAGACGGTCAGGTGTCCAGCAGGCATATTCAGAGGGCATGTGTGCACGTCTGACGCTGAGCTAAAGGTCCTGGCAGACGGCCTACACGTCAACGCTTGCAAATCTGCCCCAATAAAACGACTCCCAGATGCCCCTGGCCTCCTCACTGCTCATAAACAACAGTCCTGTGTGAGAAACACGAGATTTATATGGGCTGGAACCAGCGTTAGCTGCAAACAAACAAACAAAAAACGGCTTTTTTTTTTTTTTTTAGAATTTTCAGCTTTACTAGAAAAGACAGAGTTATGATCTCTAAGTATGGGGAACAGGGGATTATTACATAATCTAAGAAGCACCATCATTATTGATCCTATAGTTCTCCTATGTGCATTAGCCTAAATGCTAGTCTTAGCTTTAGCACCATTACATTGAGAGGTCTATACACTCCTTGGCTTGAGCAAATGCACAAACGCCGCACACACGGAAGGACGAGAACATCCCATCATCCTCATCATCAGTAGGTGGAGCAGCAGTTAAAAGAGTCTGTGCACGTGTTCGGGAAAGAAAAAAAAAAATCACTCCTTTTTTGATTCTCATACTAGCAAAAAATGGGAAGAAAAACACGCAAATATGTCTATGGAAGCATTCACATAAACCAAAACTATTTAGCTATCACATTCTGTACAATTATGTTTTCTGTTAGCCTGTGGCTTATTACGTCTATCTACAGTACAGTAAAATTTCCGTAGTACAAAAATATATTACAAATCTCCTGGAATATTTACATGGGCACTTTCTTGACCAAAAAAAGAAAAGGAAAAATAGTAATCAGGACTTGTAAGAGCTTGTCAGCAGATTTGAGGACGTAGGGAAGGAAAATTAAAACTTCAACCGTGGAACACAAGCCATCCTCCCAGATAGTTAAAAGTCCAGCATCAACAGAGTTCACAATTTTGTGCCTTTTTTCCCTCTTCAAGGGATAAAAACACACATTAAAAATTCACTGCATGCTTTGGCAGACTCTGAGCATTAAAAAGAAAAAAAAGGGAGAAAGTGGGGGGGGGGGGGAGCAAAGGGAAAAGAAGTCCCATCTCAAAAGATCTGCGCGTCCACTTCGGTTTGGGTACGTCAGCGGGCACTGACAGAAGCCGCCCTCCCCACCCAGTCTTCTAGAAAAACATCCTGAAAACAAGCAGAACCTACTTTAGTACGACGCACACACACGCATATAAACGCACAACGACTCCAGAAAACACGTCATTTCCAATTGAATTTCTGTACCACAAACAGCATAACGATGCATAAAGCTGCTCTTCAGAGCACACTAGACCCCTGAAGATGACGGGCATCTGTCCGTGCTCCTGTTATTCACCGTGGCACACCGTAGGCTGTGTGGGGAACTGAAGACATTAACATGCATGAATACATGCGCTTCTGCCCACAAAGCGTTCGCCTTGACCACATGCTCAGAATGCATCACATTCCACGACAATGGAAGAGTCTGGGTAAACAAACTCCTACTAGAGTCTAATAAACACAGAAATGATGTATTACGGTCGATTAATAGTGGTTCTAACAATCCTGGAATCATGGTTTACATCTGTGGGAGAAGGTCAGAGGTGAGTTTAGAGTATCGGTGACCCAGGCGGATAGTATCGTCAGCTTTGATTAATAACATCTTCGCTTGGATCGAAGGTTATTTATTGATCTCCCACCCACATCCCCCTTGAGATCTCGAAGCCGGCGGGTTGCATGTTTAGCTTTGGAAAGCCCATTTCTCGTTGCAGTGACACCGGCGCCATCTACTGGAGAAATTCATGCCAACTTTTCAGCAGGAAAGCTGTCGCTCCCGTCTAGAACTTTAAAACACGTGGCCCGCGGCGAGCTCAAACGGGGAAGAAGTCGACGGCTCCTTTGCTCTTAGCGTTATGGGTAAAGTTTAAGTGAGCTAATGTCACCTGTACACGTTGGGGTCCAACAGTACCGATGTGTCCTGAGGAAGCTGGGAGAGGTGGACCACTTTGGTCTTCAGCTGGGGACGGTCACTCTCGCTGACCCAAGCGTCTGGAAGTCTGTGCACATTAGAAAGACAGAGAAATATGGGTCATTTCCTGAAACAGTGCATTCAGAAGAGCACACTACAAACTACTTTTAAAGAAAAGTAGAATGCAGTGTGCATTTGTGCTGAGCACATTGCATTGTGGGACATATTATTCTACAAAACCAGAGCATACTGCATAGTATACTATATCCTATAGTTTAATGCAATGCACTCAACATAGTATAGATGTCAAAATGTGCAATATGCAACATAATATACAAAATATATAGTGTGCTGAACTACCGTAATTGCATTGTAGGATATAGTATTCTATAAAACCAGAGCATGCTGCATAGGATAACATATTCTATAGTATAATGCAACACACTCAGCATACTACATGTCAAAATGTGCAGTATACAACCAGGGCATACTGCATGCAGTATACAAAATACAATGTGCCATATTTTGTAGTATGCTGTGCACATTGCATTGTGTGCACAGCCAGAGCTTACAGTGATGTGCAATAGCCTCACATCATGAATAGTATGCAGTAAAGGGTTCAGTCAGGTACACTGGGCCACTTTTTGATCGGTTACAGCCATTGCAAAAAAGGATACTAGTGTGCATATATGAAAATGTAAGCAGTATGCTAGTTTTTGATTCCAAACATAGCTTACATATAAATATTAGCATTTGCCAGATAACACACAACCCTTCATTCCTCCAACACACATTCCACAATGAGATTATTAAAAATGCTTCTCTTTTTTCCCCGTCATTTCATGGAGGAGCCTTGTTTGGCTCCGGCTTGTTGTGGTGACCCAGAAATCCACTTTAAACATCTCCCGAGACAGCATCTTCTTCTATATTATCGCTGAGCTGACAAACATTCCTCCAGCTCAGATTGATGTCTGACTCGGAATAGCAGCGTGCACACACGCACACAGTCCCGTGAGGAGGTTTGCATAAGTGTAAAGGTATGCAAGTATACCAATTATCACAACACGGACCATTTTAGCTGGCTGGGCGTATCACTTCAGTACAAATGTGCATTCAGCAAAAAGGTTCATTTACCATAGAAGTCATTTTTTGACAACACCAGTTAGATCCGAGAGAGGAGCTCAGATTTCGCTGCATTTACACTAAAACTGGTGAAATTACAGTGGGAATGTGAGAACGGTTACAGGTAGCGTTCAAAGGCAAAGCCATGGAAATTGTCTAAGCCATGGAAATGTTGAGAGCAAGAGGATACCCTTTAAAAGTATTTGGGTTGGAGAAACTTCAAAAGACAGTTTGTTTCCAGGTGGGTGGCGATTCACTCAGGCCAGCACTCTTCAATCCATTAGACTTGACATTAATGTGGACATTTACCACATTAATCTGAATGCTCAGGTGGGTCTGATGCATCGCTGAACATGAGGACACAAGAAACTGAGAGTAAAGTGAAATAAACAACAGATAAGGAAGAAAAATGGATTTAGTGAGATAGGAAGTAAAGAAAAGGGATTGAGAGAAGTAAAGAGTGTAATAATATGAGAATGGAGGAGAGACAGGGAGTGATGGCATGTTAGCTACTATTTTTTAGATAAAGAAATTAACGTAAGCATAAAATTCCCCAATGATCAACACTTAGCTTGCCAAAATGTTTCATATAAAGAGCACATTGGGTCAGATACTGTATACAACAATGTTCTAAAATTGATCTTCTATTTTTAGTCTGATGCATGCAATGGAAGCGGATCCTTCAACCACAACTTCCTTTGTGGCTCATTATTTGATCAGAACAACAAAGTTTTTATATAAAACTTTGTAATGCATAACAATGATCTGTTAATAAGGTGATGAGAACTGGACACTAAAATTTCAAGACACAAGGTCATGTGACAAATGTAGCATACTACTGTCTGAAACAAATCAGCAGCATCTAAATATGCATACTTCACTACTATATAGTATGTGAAAGAGTATAATAATAATAATAATAATAAGTTTATTTTATATAGCGCCTTTCTCAAACCCAAGGTCGCTTTACATAGTGGGAAGGCAAGTATACACAACAGCAACAACCAAAACAATACAACAAAGACAAGTTATCTGTGTGAAACTATGAGTTTGGTGTGGAGAAATGATCATTAAACAAAAAGGTCTTGAGATGAGCTTTAAAGAGGGGAAGTGAAGGACAGTCACGAAGAGATTGTGGGAGGCTGTTCCAGAGTTTGGGGGCCAAGGCACTGAAGGATCTGCCACCCAGGGTGGAAAGTCTGGAGTGGGGGATAGCCAAGAGATTTTGGTCAGAGGATCTGAGTGAGCGGGATGGAGTGTATGGGATCAGGAGGTCGCGGATGTAGGGGGGAGCAAGGTTATGGAGCGCTTTGAAGGTAAGCAGTAGTACTTTGTATTTGATCCGGGATGGAACTGGTAGCCAGTGGAGTTGGTAGAGAATAGGGGTGATGTGTGCCGATCGTCTGGTATGGGTGAGGAGCCTGGCTGCCGAGTTTTGAATATATTGTAACCTTTGAAGTGATTTCACAGGGAGACCAAGGAAAAGTGAGTTGCAGTAGTCTAGACGGGACATAATGAAGCAGTTAACCAAAGTGTGTGCATCACTAACAGAGAGGAAGGGTTTGAGGCGAGCAATGTTGCGGAGGTGAAAGAAGGCAGCCTTAGTGAGTGATTTGATATGAGGATCAAAGCTAAGGGTGGAGTCAAGCAAAATGCCAAGGTTTTTAACAACAGGGGTAGGGTGGACAGATGAACCATCAATATTGAGAGTGAGACTGGGAGATTTAGAAAGAATGCTTTTAGGGCCAATCAGCAGAATTTCAGTTTTATCTGTATTGAGTTTAAGAAAAATTGTTTTGCATCCATAATTTTAGGTCAGAGAGGCAGTCAGTAAGGGAACACGGTGGTGGAGTATGTCTGAATTCACTGCATTCATAAAACAGCAGGCAAAAAGTACCTGGATGACCTACTATTTCCAGGAGAAATGGTACTATCCCATGAGGCCATGATAGAGGATTCGTGAATAGCAGTGAAACTGACGCTGGAAGGTCATATTACAATAACTACATGATGGATGTAGTATGTCCATATTACATTCATACTACACACATTCATACTATATAGAAAATTCTTTATTTAGCATGAATTAAGTACTTAATCAAAAGAAGTACAAAAGCCATTGTGTTGTATACTGTTTCACATAATTTAACTTTAATTATAAAAAAATAATAGTAGGCAATTAGCATATACTGTGTAATATGTAGTATGCTAGCTGTTCATTCTGCACACAGTCGTTGAGTTCATCTGTATCTCTGCACACCAGGAGACACACATGCTGGAGGGAGGAATGCTAAACTTCTCCTTTGGGATTAATAACATCTACACAGTCAGCTGTAGATCAGTCTGTGTGTTTTTAAAGCAGTTAATGTAACTTAAGGAGCCTCAGAATCATCGGTCTGTGACGTATATCGGGTCGTACATGTGTGTGTTTTGAAGCATCAGTGCATAAGGCCACCCTCAGGTGGCTCCTGACTCATAAACGGCTGACATTTAGTGCAGAGCCCTGAGGCGAGTGGTGCGCTTTCATATACTCACATGTCCTCCGGCGTCCAATGAAGCAGCACCTTCACCTTCCCAGAATCCTCCTTTCGCCTGGCAATCACCTGCTCAATTGCACACAATGAAAAGGTGTATGAGAACTCCTTATGGGTTAAACATCCGTGCTACATCTACTGACTGTGTGCTTGTAAAAGAAACTGATGCGTGCTGGTTAAATGGGACAGTTTTCATGGGGTTTTGGGAGCAGCAGGCGAGGCTGTGAAGAGGAGGGCCTGTGCAGCTCATTAACAGTTTAATCAAAGACGGAGGGGAGCAGCGGCGCAGACAGACGCTACTGGACCGTGAGAGCCAAGCAAGTCCTGACTTGAGCTTGATGGCTATGGAAAGCAGTCATGCTAATGACTAGTATATACAAAGAAGAAACGCTTTCTCATGATTCAGCAATTCAAGACAGAATCTACACAAATTTCTCTAAAAACAAGTATATTTTCTATACTAAAGACATGAGCTGCATTTTAAATGTAACACTAGTGCAGAATACGAAGTTGGTTGGTTGTATTTAAATGTATTGCCATATCAGCTTTTCAGGCTATTAAATTGTAGATACAGATTAATTGAACAATATAATAAATACAAACATTTAATAAAATCCAACTTTCAAGATTTAAAAGGGAATAAGTCTAAACAGTTTTACTTGTAATATTTTTTTCCAGGTCCTTCAAAGTTTTCCCAGATAAAACTCATCACTGCCGTGCTTGCTGTGCAGTATATACAGCAAACAGGCTACTATTTAAAAAAAAATAGCATGTGTAGCAATATGCAATGAAAAAAAAAAGAGCTCACTGTGTAATGTACAATGTGTACAGCAGAAATAGTATGCTAGTGATCCAGCTTGCTTAAGGATGTGGAGTGTGGGTACCCACCGTACTATGAAACACGACGCTGTGGCCCTTGCCCTGGCTCTCAATATGGGTCGCCAGATTGAGGCAAATGGCACGATGCCGGATTGCATCCATGGTCTGAGCGTCAAAAAAGTCGTGAGGTCGCGCTGATGGGAGGAAACAGACTGGAGTTAGAGAGAAGGAGTTCTGAAACAAGAGCTGAATACGGATTAAAGATCAAAGATACACTGACACTTACGCAACGACCGACGCCGTTTGTACTTGAGTTTCCTCCGTTTGTTGATGCCCGCTTTGGAAGGCGACTCTTCCTTCACTTTGGTTTGGCTTGAGAGTTTGGAGGAATTCTGGGAGCTGAAGTGGGTTGGCACGTGGCGCGCTAGCCCCCCCTGGGAGGCGAAGGTGGCATTGCAACCGCCCACCACACACTTTACAGAGAGAGAGAACGGTCAGAGTAATTATAGTAAATGAAAAACTGGTATAGGGTTATAATTACAGGATGAGTACTGTGGACAGCATTTTTATTGCAAAGCCAAACAAAAATATAGCAGTATGCAAAACGTTATTACAGTATGTACATGTAGGGTGCATCTTGCAAAAGATGGACCCTACGTGATGTTTCACTAATTATTTTTCTTAAATTGTATTTAAAAAAATAATTCTATATAGTAGTCAATATTTGAAGTGGATCAAAACTTATACATGGATTTTGCACAATACCTGTTCTTGTGGTAGGACAACTTTAACTTTTTTGATCCAATGTTGTTGACTACTGTATTATAAATGAAATGTGCATGTGTGCAAAGAAGAGGCTGACCTTGAAAGGTTTGTCTCCGCTGTGTGACAGCATGTGTCTCTGGAGCCAGCTTTGACTGGTGGATGGTGTGTTATACACCTTACAGCCTTTCCAAAGACACACGAAAACCTGCGGGGAACAGGTGTGCAAACAATGAGCAATGTAAGAATTTCACTCAGTACATCAAAAGCATACGCCTTAAAAAAGTAAACCTGAGAAAATATCTTTTTGATACATGTTCTGTAGTACATAAAACAAGCATGCACACACACTGACCCCGCCGCGCTGTCCGTCCACGTGCACTCCGCGGATGTGTTCGGCCAGGTCCGGGCTGGTGTTGAACAGCATGTGGCACTGATCCCAGCAGCAGGGGTAAGATGAGCCCTTCGCGGAGGAGGAAGAAGCCCCACCGTGACCGTTCATCATAGCTGGAGTAGAACGACCACTGGATGCGATGCTCTCCATGTCCATGAGAGTACTGCTGATACTGAAACACACATAAATATGATTATTTTGATATGCATATATAGGAAAGGTGCAACAATATTTGTTTTGCTGCCTGATATGACAGTAAACATGGACTTTATACAATTATTGGTGCATCAAAAGCATTTTAATGCCCTTTTTTATAATGTTTTCTGGACTAAATCCCATTGTAGTGTTGATTATTCGCTAAAAATATCCTTTTTAGCTCTGTTTGCACAAAACTGGCCCTAGAAAAAACAATAACACACACACGATGAACAAAGAGATTAAAAGTGACGAGTTGTGGCATCGATAAGCAGTACAACAAAATAAAAATGGGGAAAGTTTGATTGAGTAGCACGACTAATTTAGAAACTTTCTCAATTTTTTATGCAAAATCAGCAATCCAGCACCCACGTTATGAACCATGAGTCTTTGTGAACGGTAAATGAGGCCAGTGCCGTGGGGCGAGCACCTAACCGTGACACACACACGCAGTAACAGTAAGCTTTTGAGTGGGGGGTGTGCAGCTGTGCAGTGTGGGAGAGGACAGCGGTAAACTACCACAGTAAAGCCCCATGAACTGCAGTGATTGTGACTGAATGACTCCTGAGGGGAGAGGAGGGGCTCACACACACTTCCATCTGTTGGTTCCTTTCAGACTTCACTGCCCACAACTGACGCGAAATCCCAGGATGTGCCAGAGAACAGGATTCTGGGTAATCACAGAGACAAACTCCAACTGCCAGTCTGACTACCGAGTACCGATGGAGTGATAAAGTGTTTACATCTGCAAAACCCACAGGTACGTCAATGAAATGAGAATGGATTTTTACATTTTCTGAAGAATGCACATAAATTGTGCAGGCACTAAAATGTAATATTATTATTATTCCCACGATTATAATAGCATGCTTGATTTAATTTTAGAATTAAATGGATTAATTTGAGACTTAAATGCATAAACTGGGTCACTAAACAGTTTGAATGTGAATTTTGAGTGGCAGGCATGACAGCGGTAGACCAGGTCTGGCATATGAAAGGCATTAGCATCAGTTTTTTCTTCTGGAAGCTGTGGCTGTCTCGTTCAGCGCTGCACTCATGTGACACACTACAAAGGGTGTTAAAACCTCACACACACATAGATCTAATTCAGAAAACTGTGCCAAAACCTGCTTACGTGGACAAGCAAACAATAAACACCTGCTTTTACTCAAACGTCCCCTCCAGTGGAGTTCCCCTCAACCAGATCTCTCAAAACTCATTTGCTCTTTCACATATTTAAACTGGCACATTCTGGTCTGGTGTTTGGCATCACTGACATTAAACCTTGATTTCTAGAGCATAACCACACAAACTTTGGTCTGTTCCTCACATGAAGCTTATCATATGACTTGGAATACAGTGCTCATGTCATTTGGAATATTTTTACCCAGTCCACAAAGAAAAGTGCAAACAATTCACCTAACAGTGTCTCTTTAACAGTATGAAAATGGCAAAACTATTGATACAACTTTACAATAAGGTCCCATTACTTACATTTACTTTTATGCATTTGGCAGACACTTTTATCCAAAGCGACTTACAATGCATTTCAAGGTTCACAGATTTACATTCTTATCAATTCTTAATGCAATACTTAAAGCATTAACTAACATTAATAAATACTGTAACAAAAATATTGCTCATTGTTAATGTTTGTTATTAAAAATACAACTGTTCATTATTAGTTCAGGTCAATCAAATACCATCAACAGACACAACTTTTGATTCATAGTATATTAGTAAATAATGAAATAGATTAAAGGGGCATTATGCAGGAATCCCGTTTTTGTCAAACAGCGACCCCTAGAGTTGCTGTGGAGTACTTGAATTTAACGTTACTGTCGTAAATACCAATCACTCAGAGCGTGACATGGCCTATTACATAGTATACAATAGTACATTGTGTTTAATTTGTCGTTTAATGAGATATAATATATGTTGTTAGTGGTGAGAATTTTCACGTGATTAAATACATAGATCCGACAATTATGAACTTTAATGGTCCAGAGGCAGAACTTTTGCCAAGTGTGTCAGAGGTTCTGGGTTCTAATCGGTACTAGTAGTATAGTTTATTTTCCTCATCAAAACCGATTGTTTATTAGTGGTTGAATTTCAAGCAGGGACATGTTTTTTGTGCATTAGGTTTTGTGATTTCACCATCGCCTCCGTGTGCAGTCTATGGTGAAGACAGAGCGCGCGTCACAACAGAACACTGTAACTTATCTGCACCACTGATCGCAGAGGCAACGAGCACTTTGGTCACTTGATTTAAAAAATAACACATTTCAGATCGCCTCTTATTTAACAAACAAACGAAATGAATGCTCTACTAGAGTTACCTGGAGATGTTTTATTTGTTTGTAATGGTACATCCGTGCCGCGAGAGGTTTCAATGGGGACATAACACACCCGCAAATTATGCCTATGCTCGTGTCCGACTCCTCGCTCGGTCAGTCTGCCGTTTCCTCTTTCTCTGTTCCTCCGACAATGCTTTCCTAGCTTTCTGCATCTTATATGCCGGCTCAGCCATGACGATAGTGTGACAAACTCCATCCATCTATACCTTGTTCCTGTGTGTATGTGTGCAGTTGCCGTAAAGGAATATGTTACATCGCGAGAGCTGATATCACGCGATACTTCCTGACACTGAGCACGGCGGCCCGCCGCACCGAAGTTGCAAGTGAGGTTTTTGCGCTCACAGGCACCAGGGGGGGTCGAGACGCCCACCATTCAACCCGAAAGAAGTTATATAACCATTTCAATAACTCTGAAGCTGTTCAGTTAAGCTAAAAAAGCTGCATAGTGTCCCTTTAATAAATGCTTTAGAAGTATTTTCAATTGTTAGTTAACATTAATGTTAATAAATTGAACCTTATTGTGAAGAACTACTAAACTATTAGCTAAATGACGAAACCATTTATCAATATGACTTGTTGTGGTGAATAACCTGGGCTACTTGTGGATCTGAAGACAATGAACAAACATTTCCAAAAGCTACACTATAAAGGCATGACTCTAGTCTTATCTGTCAGTTGTCGTGTGGTCTGGGTCTTACTCTCCCAGATGTCCCGCACTAAAGTTACATTCAACCCCTCCAGCTGGCCGAACAGCAGGGCTCAGGGCCTCCACTCGGATTTTAAGAGCTTTATTCCCACCAAAAGCTCAACGAAAACAGCACGTCTGGCACAGAGCAGGGATTCCCATCCACACACACATTCCCTCTTTCTCCAGCCTCCACCGCTGGGCTGACCTGATACATTGTGTTCACTGTGATTCGTTCCACCGTGCCTGCAGATCCTCTATGGAGATTTCCCATGTGCTGTGTGTGTGTGTGTGTGTGTGAGCCAGGCCGTCTACAGCACACTCGAAACCCCATGAAGGATGAGGAATACATATCCTCCTGCCTTTAGAGTAATAGAAATAATAAAAGAGCCACCCCAGTATGATGAGCGCCATTAAACACTGGCACAAACACACCCATTTCACCCTGGGGATGTGGACAGATGGCAAAAGGTCTCATGGTTCGGAACGTAAAACCAGTTCAAAGCAATGCATTCGGTTTGATAAGGAAGGCAGTCACAAAACCAGGCCGACGTCAACTTCCAGAGAAACCAAGGCCTGATGCGGTGACTGATTTAAACGGATGGATATTATCCAGAAATACTGATTTAACTGCACTGACAGTATCACATGAGAACAAAACTTGAACTGAACAATCA
Source organism: Tiaroga cobitis (assembly GCA_030578255.1). NCBI lineage: Eukaryota > Metazoa > Chordata > Actinopteri > Cypriniformes > Leuciscidae > Tiaroga > Tiaroga cobitis. Next base: position 40,894,529 of record CM060594.1, read on the forward strand.
CACTATTGTTTTCTGCTTTATAAATGAAGCAACTTTTTTCAAACTGATAAAGTTTGCAACATCCACACGTTATTGAACTGAACTGAACCACTCGGGCTGAATAACCACACTAGTATAGTCTGAATCAAACTTGTTTCATAATTAATGAACTTTACAGTTATTGATCTGAATAATGACATTACAGGTGATTTACAGCGGAATTTTAACTCTTTAATAATTAATAAGTTTGCATTATTAATTCTGTTACTTTCCTGTTTTATTACTGAGACGCTGCTTTGAAATCCTTTCTATTGTACAAAGTGCTATTAAAAATAAAAGTAAGATGACTTGACAAATAACTGATTGTGATAAGCTTTAATCGTTCTGAAATGGCTGAGGCTAAACATTTCACTTGGATCTTTCTTCTATACACTGAAGGTGAACGTTCACCCAGTCATTCTGACTAACATCTCTTGTGTTTCTATGAAGGATTACTGCTGTGAACAAATTAACTCTAGGATAAGGAGTTACTGCGATGCCAAGAGACTCAGAAATATGGTTCATATACACCTGGGATTGTTGACAGATTGATATTTCCATGGTCGATGCAAACACAGAGCTAAAACCTGTTCACATCAAGAACAGTCACTACACAAATAAGTAACATATCGCTCTGTTGTTTGCTGCTTTAAATGCTCAAGCTGAATTCTGATTGGCTGTCAATGTTTTATCGTTCATCAGCTGGGAAAAAAAATTATCGCTCTGAAAGTGATACGAAATCGTTCCTCTGTGCCGTTATTGTTATATTTTTGGTGTGAACTCTGCTATTCTTTTACATTTACACCGATTTTCAGAACGATATCTTTATCGTTATAGTTATCATCCTAGGTGTGGACGGGCCATTTTACAGTTGTTCAAGTAAATTCAGAACCAATTTTGATGTTTTTGTTTTGGGTTTCTAAAGAAAAACGTCCAACAACAGTTCTTGTAGGTGAAGTAACTTATGAAATGAGTGTTGTTTCAATAATTACTCGACTTCTTTGCCATTTTCAGTGAGATAAATTAAGCTTAAATACCTAAGCAACCAGAGATTGAAATATTGATAGTTAATATGCTCACTACTTTATTAAGCATTTAATAACTGATATCCAGAACCAAATTTTAATGGTTTCATTTCTACTTTTTGACATTAGACAAACCCATATGTACACATGTCTGATAAATATAGCTTTATGACATAGCCTACACAATATTTTCAAGTGTATGACAACTGATTTGCAGAATAGATATTATTTGTTGCATTTCTGCTTTTAGAACATATAATAAACGTCCATTAGAGACTACACTTTACCCCTTACTAATAATAATTGTTCATAATTGTGTTATTTATGCCATAATTGATTTGTTTTGTGATCCTCTCCAATTGTTCAGCTACACATTTCTCGCTTGAGAGAGTGGACTAACGTTAATGATCTAAACAGCGCGCGAAAGGCGTGATTTGTCACCAGAACTAATATTAAAGGACAAATGATTCGGGTGATGGGTTCTCTCTCACACACACACACCTGTCCTCCGAGTCCATGCGGCTGAGCGGTTCTCCGTCCGACGACGAGCTCATCATCTCCAGACTCGCGCGCCTCTTCAATCCTCCGCCGGCGCCGCTGCTGTTTTTCTCCGCCGGTGAAGACGCATTTTCATCCCCTCTTTGTTCTCCTTTTATCTGCTCCACCGTCCCGTCTGCGCTACCGGGGCTCTTCTGCGGCTCTTTCTCCGGCTCCGCTTCCGTCTCGACATCCTCGTCGTTACCGCCGTCTTCCCGCGTGGTTTCCACCGGGCTTTGTTCGGTAGACTGGTGTCCGTTTAGCTTCTCGTCCGTCTGCACTCCGTCCATCTTAACGGCCGGTTCCGGATCGGCGGCGCGCAGGCCCGACTCGCTCCCATCGCCGTTTTGTTCGCTCTGGTTCGCCGACTCTTGCTCGGAACCGTCAGAAGTCGTCGAAGCCATCGGGTTCCGCTCGTGTGCTTGCGGTCTGGCCGGGTTTAAGCGACGGGAAACGGGTGAAACGCGAAGACTTTCGGCAACCGGACGGATCGTGGAACTGTAGGTTGATCGGGGACGCGCGGGGAGGAGCGAGCGTGACGTCAGCGCTTATTATGAGTGCCTCCACGTGCTCGCAACACCAAATATCCAAAATGAAGTTGAAAAGTTTTAATTATTTAATGTCTGACTGACCTTGTTATATTGCTCATTTTAATTCAAAATGAGGTCTTAATCTCAAAATCATTTTATATTTATTTACCCTCATTTCTTTTAGACAGCATTGGTGTTATAAAACACCATAAAGATCTATGTTTAAATCTAAATGTCCGTCGTTATTTGAACGTTTGTTCGAAAATATGGTTGAATAAAAAGCATTTAAATAAAATTAGTCTAGATTCATTCATTTATAGTCGTACATTTTTTTTCTGAAACGGGTATCAAGTTATATAATAATTTAATTAAAAGGCTGAGAATAAATTTGTAAAATATATATTTTCCTTGAGTACGTTTGGAAAAAAATATTAAAAATAATGTTTCCGTTGTACATTCACAACGTATTCACGAGTTTTGTACTCGATGGTTGCACCACGTGACATTTAATTAAAATGTTTGTAGAAATATTTGATATTTAATATTATACAAATATGTTACTATAACATGTGAGAAGTATGTGTTAGTAAATAAATAAATAAACCCGTGTGATAAGATAAAACTCCAGCGGAAGAATGATGTTTTTATCTGATTCCGGTCTTATTGTTGGGTTAGAAACTTTTTTCTGGGGGGGGGATTCCAGATTCACAAGTGGCGTGTTTACTGCATTACCACACGAATCTAGTTAAATGTTTTTTTACAGTCTATGGTTAAAAACTGGAAAATATCATGAGTAATTTAAACCTTTAAACGTCCCTTCCTGGAAAGCACCACTAGATGGCGTCAGTTTCCGGTTGATAGGATTTTACACACTGGAATCAAAATCCAGATCCTCAGTTTTTCATGCAAATCATGCATTGCTTGTGATTCGAGGCCAAAACTAAATATTTTCACAACATTAATGTTTAATTATTACTGAACATTTATGAAACGCTCAGCATTAGAAAGCATTTGTTTTACACATCATGACCAGCAGAGGGCGCCGTTATTCACATTGTGTTGCAATACTGCATCCAACCACCAGATGGTGCCAAAACACCGAGTTAATTAGGTGTTTAATTAACACCGATGATTTTACACTTCATTATTCGTGGAATTATTCCATTATTCTTGCTTTGGATAAGATGAATACATCAATAAATGTAATGGATGTACAGGTCACACTTGATTAACTTATACACATAACAGTGCTCGTCGATTTCATAATGACTGAGATGGCCAATCAAATTAAATCATGCGGCCAGAAGCGAATTTCAAATATTAAGCAGCACAACTGTTTCCAACATTGATAATAAATCATCATTAGAATGATTTCTGAAGGATCATGTGACACTGAAGTGTAATTATGCTGAAAATTACAGTTTACTATATATTCACACAGAAAAACAGTTCTTTTAAATTGTAATAATCTTTCACATTACAGTTTTTTTCTGTATTTTTGATCAAATAAATGCAGGCTTGATAGTGGTACTAGTGCATGAAAAATCCAATTATGTTGTGCAAACTCGCATAATCAGAAAAAAAAGTAATCAAAAGCTCTTCGCATATATAAGAACATCAACATTTATTTCACATGATATAAAACAGATGAAATATGAACATTTGCATATTGACTCTGATACATAACCTCTTCTGCATCTCCGCTCTGCACATTGTATGGTGTACAGTATATACATCATGAACTTTACAGTTTATACATTAAAGTGAAACACCAAACCCTGCTTATTGCTTTTTTCAACTGTTTTAAAACGGCCACTTCTCATGTGCTAAAGCCAAACTCTGTAATACTCTTCTTAAAACTGTAATACTCTGTACTCTTCTCTCTATTTAAATATATCTCAGCCATAGAAAAATAAAACATAAGCTGGAACATTCATGAGTGTGTCGGGGAAACAGTGTGGTGGCTATTGCGAACTATCCAACATACAGATCATTTACAAATCCCGTCGATCGGCACCTTTACAGTTGTACATCGTTTATACACAAATCGTTTGATATCAAAAAAGAAACGATGGATGTCGTACAGTGCAAAAGATATGAGTACTAAAATCGCATCGAGAACACTAGGTAAAACCGGGAGCGATTGATTAAAATCCATATAAAACAAGCGAACGATGAACCTCGGCAGCTTGAGGAAAGTGAGTGTGTTTATGGTCTCTACTTCCTGTTTTTAGTGAGTCTGGGTGCTGTGATACATCAAAATAGCACCTGCTCACACATTACACTCAATCTAACAGAAGAAAACTCAACAGTAGCAATATAAATAATCATCACTAGAAGTCAATCCTTTCCCCATGGGTTGAACTAAGGCCTGGACGTCGCTGTGTTCGTGTGGGTCAGCTGATGATGATGATGATGATGATGTGGGACGTCCCCTCACATGCTGCGGTTCACTGATGACGGTGGAGGGGCTGCTGGACACACAAAATCACAGTTTACACACTTGCATGTATTAATGCAGAGCCCTGCACATGACACGCGGACAAACATATACTGTATATATATATATATATATATATATATATATATATATATATATATATATATATATATATCTCGTGGTCATGGATTAAAAATTCGTTCTCTCGGTTTAGTAAATCATGCACACGATATAATAATTTGTTCCCTCGTTTTATGAAATCGTGCACACAATATTATAATTCATTCCCTTGTTTTATGAAATCATGCACACAATATTATAATTTGTTCCCTCGTTTGATTAAATTATGCACACAATATTATAATTCATTCACTCGTTTTATGAAATCATGCACACAATATTATAATTCATTCACTCGTTTTATGTAATCATGTGCACGATATAATAATTCGTTCCCTCGATTTATGAAATCATGCACACAATATTATATTTCATTCCCTTGTTTTATGAAATCGTGCACACAATATAATTAATTCCCTCATTTTACAAAATCTTGTGCACGATATAATAATTTGTTCCCTGGTTTACTAAAATGGTGAACATGATATATATGTGTGTGTGTGTGTGTGTGAGCGTCTGATCATGTGCAGCGGCGTCTGAATGACTCTTAATTGCACTGTTCATTAGTGAAGCTTTGTGCTCACTGAGACTCACTGAAGCTAATGAACTCTAGTTGGGAGGCTAATTACTGCTTCATTTGAGAGGATCCTTCATTTTCCTCGGAGAACAGACAGATTATTACACACACACACAAACACACACACACACACTTGTGTAAGCTGCTATGAAACTCTCACACTGATTTTATGAGCAATATCATAAAGATTCGCTGCTGGAGTCAGTACTAACTGAGACCACTGTATATAAAGCAGACGCTAGTGTCCGTTCTGATCGTCTGTAGTGAAGTGAGCGAGACTGCTGTGTGTGTGTGTGTCTCTTACTCGTCCATCTCTCCTCTCACACACACATGAAGTGAGATCCGTCCGTCAGCTGTGGGGGGGAGGGTGGAGGCGGGGGGGAGGAGGAGGAGCTTGGAGATTGGGGTGGAGTCGACACACTGTTCACTGCAAAACACACAGCGCATGCACACACACACACACACACACACACACACACAAGCTGGTTAATAATCACACACTGACACATTCAAGCAGGGAACTAAATCAACACGTCCTATTCACACCCGTTTCGTTTTAGTGAATCAAAAATATATACTGGACATGCTGGTTATTTTTTGATTCACTAAAATCAAGTTCACTAAAATACACAACAGGTTTAGTGTTTAGTGCAGTTATGTTTAAAATGTTTTTGTAAAATGTTTGTAAAATTTATATATAATTTAATAAATACATTTATACATTAATATGATTGACTAAAATCAAATAGACTAAAAAGCTTCTAGAACACACAAGTACACAGCAGTGTTAGCGGCAGCAGGACTCATGGGAAGGTTTGAGGGGGAAGAAGTTCTTTAAACACTTTGTTTTCGCCCCAGAGCGTTTGATCAGTTTAATGGAGTGAGTCAGAACTAAAGATTGACTTCAGTACGAGAGCACATCTTCACTGCCCACCTGACATCAGCGTGCCATGCTTGCTATTGGTCAGCTCATAGGACACGTCCTGCTCTTGACTGGAGGGCTTCTCGTCGTCCTCATCCTCCTCTTCCTCGGTGCCCACGCGTACCATGACGGCCGTCTGCAAGCTGACACACACAACGGAGAGCAGTGAGCACTGCAGTTATGAAGCGCTGTGTGTGTGTGTGTGTGTGTGTGTGTGAAGTGAGTCGCACCTGTTCTGTGTGGCCAGACTCCTGCGAAACTCCAGCGGACTCAAACGCTTCGCTTCAAACTCCGACTCGCCCTCGTTCAGCGTCACGCTCTTCAGAAGAGACTCTTTAATGGATGCTGATCGGGACACGGGCGCTTTCTCCTGTGTAGACACACAAACACATGAAATACTCTCATACTGGACTGAAGCAGCATTCACTGGGACCCTACAGAGTGTTCACTGCTCCCTAAACACCTAGCAAGGGATATTTAGAAATTTGATTTATAATGTAAGATTTAAAAGTTTGTTTATTTTGGTAATCGAGTGCATCGCATTACTCACATAACTTGTGCTTTAGAGGCAAGTAGAATCCGTATGTTCGTTTGGCTGGAAGTTAGTTATTTTACTTTATAACGTTTTCTTACACAAACGCATCGCTTCAGAAGGCCTTTATTATCCCGCCAGAGCCGCGTGGAGTTCGTTTATAATGGATGAATGCACTTTTATGAGCTTCAAACTTGAAGCGTCAGGGTGTTTATTAATATAACTCTTGATTGTATTCGTCTGAAAGAAGAAAGTCATATACACCTAGGATGACTTGAGGGCGAGTAAATCATGGGCTAATTTTAATTTTAACTACTGTGAACTAGTCCTGTATGCAAGCATGAGACGCTCCGCGCATGTAAATGATATCAGCTCGTGTGGAGCATTTACTGTGAGCCACTCTGAGACGCATGTAAATAATTTAAGCACATATATATTAAACTCACAGGGCATTTTTATTTAATTGAATCGCAGCCTTTGTGAATTCACAACATCACTAAGCTCTAGTATGGTTTTCAAATTGTTTAAATATATCATACAGCCTTAGAAAGCGGTCTAATAATGCGGTTCACGGATTCTCGTGTGTGAAATGCGCCACTACAGTTTTTCGCGGGTTACTCGACACGGGTGAATTGCAATCGAGGATTTATATATTTTTTCTTTTAATCAAGGAATCGTGACAGCCCTAATATGTACCTTGTTCTCTAAGTTGGCATATCCGGAATCCACATCACGCGTTTCCCTGCAGTTCTCTTCCGCACCCGTGGGTTTCCCAGCCGTCCGCTCTCGCTCCCGACCCTCAGGCGACGGGTCTCTGCGCTCGTCCTGCTCATCCGGAGAGATCACCGGGCTCTTCTTACGCGTCTGAGGGAACAAACGCTCACCGTTAAACCCCAGCAGCAGAACACACACAGAAGAGGAAGCCGTAAACACACACTGCTGGACAGGAGCGCAGCGAGCCGGAAAACTGTAAAGTGCACCGCTGTAGGGAATCATTAAGAGCTCGATTCATCCAGAGATGAGTCACTTTGAATTACAGCGCCGTTCCACAAACTTCTAATGTCGGAGCAGGTTTATGACAGCAAGAAGAGCCCTCCGGACCAGATGCATGATAGGAATGTGACGTTGTTCATGTGTTATTCATGTCCTGTGGTTTTCAGAGCGGGTTCACTCGAATGAGACGGTGCAGGTCATGGCCGAGCATTTATAAATCTCAGATGATACAGTGAAATAACCAAACCCAACGTGTCCAGTGTCATCTTACGGTCCTCGACGTGAAAAAGCAATGCAAAGCGACAAAACTACAGACAATCTGATGTTTAATAAACAGCAAAGAGGTGAAGGATTTTAGATAGCAATGTGCCAAAAAACAACTTGGTACCTCCACAACTAATGTTGCAGATATGCGAGCGTATTTCTAAGATAGAGAGATAGATAGATACTTTTATTTAATGCCATGTCAGCATCTAAGGCTATTTTCATGGCAAAAATGTAATTAGAAAAATACAAATATCATATAAATACAATAAAACCAAGCAAACAAACACAACAAGTCGTATATATATATATATATATATATATATATATTTTTTTTTTTTTTTTTTAAATTAACATATGATAAAAAATCCAAAACCTTTTCAGGCATAATCTTACTAAAGTCCTTAAGTGAGATAACTTCATAAAAGAGCATTCTACTTGTATTAAACCCAGGACAGGCCAATTAAATACAGTATGTTTAGCAGAGAGGGGAATCTTACAAAACATGCATAGAGTTGGGTCTTCACCTTTAAGCAAAAAAAGCCAAACTTGTATGACCTATAGGACACCACTGGATCAGATCTAGTTTTAAGAGTGATTAAATGACTGTTTGAAATTTCCGGGTGAATTATTATTCTTATTATTCTTGCACGTGTGCCACTCCTCTTGCCACTTATCCAATATACAGCGATCAATAATCGGTCTGATATCTGGTGATATGGTGGAGGACTTTGACATACATTAACTTCCTGATTAAGAGCTTCCTAAGGCGTATTTTGAAGCACTGAAATGCAGATGTTGGCACCTGTAGGGTGTAGTACGGGTTGTCTTTAGTGAAGGAGAGGCTGCGTGACAGTGACCCATCTTCTCTTCTTCGTTCACGTAGCGCCCCCTGCTGGTGTCGTCTGATTCGCTCCATCTGCTCCTCGACACTCATGCGTGTTCGGCCCACCTCTACAGCGCCGCTCATGTGCTCCACTGCGCTGCGGGGACGGTCCTGCGGGTAAGACTAAACATGCGGATATAGAGATATAAACAGATATATTCAAACAAATATGAATATAAAGTATATAGACCAAATAACACGTCAGCAGCGTCTTACGTCAGCGGCGTCACTGAACGCGGATCCACAACAGAACCGGAAGACAATACAATGCTGAATAAACTCATAGTTTTTGTTATTTTTGGACCAAAATGTATTTTCGATGCTTCAAAACATTGTAACTAACCCACTGATGTCACATGGACTACTTTGATGATGTCTTTATTTCCTTTCTGGACAAGGACAGTATACCGTACACACATTTCCAATGGAGGGACAGAAAGCTCTCGGACTAAATCTAAAATATCTTAAACTGTGTCCTGAAGATGAACGGAGGTCTTACGGGCTTGGGACGACATGAGGGTGAGTCATCAATGACATCATTTTCATTTTTGGGTGAACTAACCCTTTAAGCTCAAACTCAAAATATATAGGGTTTTACTGGCAACCCTGACCTTTGCACACCTTTGCAACCGTATTGCAACGGTTCATTTTGCACAGGCAAACACAACTCCCATATTTCTCAGATCTATTTGACATGCTTGTGTGCAGTGCACTTACTGTTCTGGGATCAGGCTTCTTGCTCTTCCTCAAGGTGACATAAGAGGCGATGGTGGAGGATTCAGGCATGGGTGATTTAGTCCTCGGACTGACCACTCCGACAGGGTAAACGATACCTGACAGAGAGAGAGAGAGAGAGAGAGATCAGTGAACAGCAGCGAGGGCTTTATGACTGGTTGTGTTGGTGTTTGTCAGGGCACCTTTGGTGACGCCGGGCGGCTCTTTCTCTGCAGTCTGCTCAGATTTGTCTTCGCCGTTACTCTCGTCGACCTCGGCTACCGTGGTAAGCTCCGGCTCGCTCTTATACAGTCTGTAATCTGGGCCCTGGAGAGCAGAGATTTAACCTGCTTACACATTATTTACAGCACACACACACACCATACAAACGTACGGACTCTGTGAAGGTTTATGCTAATGGATAACATATTAAAATGGGAATGACATTAAAAAATACATTTGAAAGAAGCTAAGCCTCACAAAGGATGAAGCACAAACCTATGCAAAAGCTGCGGATCTATTGAATGTTTGACAGGAAGTGCTCAAGGATGTTGAAGATAGAAGGTAGAAGGTATATGCACAAATGAACATCTGATACAAATTAAGAGGGTTCAAAAGCAAAAAGCACATGAAAAAAAGCACATGAAATGAAAACTAAGACTAAATGAATATTCAGCCCAAAAGGAAAACTATTTCTTCATTACACAGAAAACAATAACACCATACATGCATCTGAGGGGGGTAAAATATGTATTTAAGTGCTAATATCTACAGAACAGGTTGCTGATATAATACAGGTATATTGAATGAGTCAAACAATATTTCTAAAATGAAAAGACAAAATATTTTAAGTCAAGTCAAACGTATTTGCAGTGCTTTTCACAATATACATTGTTTCAAAGCAGCTTCATAGAAAATCAAGATTTTATTGTTTATAATATCTTCATGCCATATAGTAGTTGCATTTAGCAGATTAGAGCTGGACAATAATATAGTTAAATAATGCAACGATACAAGAAATTAAGCTTTTGAGATTTGCTATATAGTATATATTGCCTTACACTTGTATACTGTATGAATGTGGATATTTATATATCCAACTTCATATAGAGCTGGATGATAATATAGATACATGTTGCAACGAAATAAAAAGATTTGTTATTTAGTATTATTATTATTATTTATTTTAAATAACACCAAATTATGTATGGTTGGTGGGTTTAATTTTTTATGTACTTTTATTTCCTGAGGTTAAATTATGTATAATGTATACAAATTAAAAAAAATCAGGCAGAAACGGTTGACCATCCACACAATGGGGAACACAAAGCGGATCCGCTTATCAGCTAATGCAAATTTTAATTTGCCTGGCTGATAAATTGATCTATAACTAACAAAAAACACAATCTAAAATTAAAACAAATCAAATGATGGGTTTATGAAGCACTGAAATGAAGATGGCTGATGGGATGGATGGGCGAGGGGTTCACAGCGGGTCTTACGCTGTGGGCACCGTTGCGCTGGGCGTTCTTGCGATCCTCGGGCCGGTGAGGGGTGGTACGGGGCCGGTCTCCCCCCTCATACGAGTACGGGAGAGGAGGGCGCGGAGGCACGGAGTCTGACTCCTACACATCGCACAGAACGGGAAAGTGAAGGACACTGTTGCCAGGTGCAACAACCAACCCAAAGCGGCACAAGAGACTCTCGAGTGAACCCACAACACAGGTGAACACACTCGTCCTGAGGATCTGAGACTGCGTTACTGTGATTCAGAGATTCAAAAAATAATGACTTACTTCACTCTTATGCAGGTTTGACAGGGGGTTTGCACCAGGAAAACCTACAAATGTAAAAGAAGCTCAACAAGGTTTCTTGTATGATAACTGGTGTTGTTATTGTTAACTGAAACAATTAAAAATCATTTACGTAAACTGAAATAAAATAATAATATATAAATATTGGATGAAAAACTTAACATTTTTAGATTTGTTGCCTTGAATTATAAATGCAGCCTTGGAAAATAACCGAAATAAAACGAGTTGGTACTAAAATTACTAAAAACTAAAATGGAAGACAAATTTAAGCTTAATAATAATATTTAAAAAGAAATAAAAACATTAATAGCAGTAACTAAATTAAAATGAAAATTTACTACTGAAAATATATAAATAAAAGCTAATTGAAAATATTAATATTATATAATAATACTAAAATAACACTGTTAAATTTCCAGTTATTATTGCCAATTACTGTAAAAATAATGGAATAAATTAAATGTGTGCGTGTGTGTGTGTGAGTCTGTGCCCGTGTGTGTGTTTTAGATTTACCGAGTTTGTGCTTTTACAACTTTTTTTTTTTTATTCAGGAACTCCCTAGTGTGTGTGTGCGTGCGTGCGTGTGTCTGTGCATGTGCAAGTGTGTGTGCGTGTGTGTGTGTGTGTTTTGCATGCTCTCTCACTGGGTTCTGCGTTTTTCTTGGGTTTGTTCTTGCTCAGAGCCTCCATCACATCCTGAATTCTCCACAACTCCTTCTGGATCTGAACGTGTTTTTGGCTGGGCGGCTCCGTCTGGACACGGACAAACTCTTTATGAACACCTCAGCTCAATGCAATGGAATTAACATGGAACGAGTGAATTTATGCACATATCATTTTTAGTCACCTGTGGGCTCCCGAGGGCCTCGAGCTGCTCCAGGAGGTTTGTTTTAGCCAGAGTGACGTCTGCCTCCAGTCGATCGTACTCTCTCCAGCTCCGCTCCAGTTCCTGTGAGCAGCACAGCATGATGGGTGAGTGATTGAGAGTGTGTAGTTGTACATCAGTGAGAGTGTGTGACGTACAGAGTTGACTCGTGACAGCTCTCTGCAGGTGCTGAGGAGGCCGCTCTGAAGAACATCTCTCTGCTGGATCACGCTCTGGACCGACGCTGGATTTTCACAGCTCATCTCGATCTCCTGACTGGCTGACAGTAACGCCGTCTCCAGCGTGTGCTGCAACCACACACATGCAGGAATGAGACTATTATAAGACTGCTTTATGTTGAGAATGGAGATGTTCGGTACCTTTTCTCTGTGAAGTTGCTGGAGTTTTTCTTCTTGAGTTCTCACTACTTTATCCTGCTCACAAAGCCGACTTAACTTTGCCTGAAACGGTAAAGTCAAGGGCAAATCTATAAAAGTGGGTTCTTTTTAAAGCAAATGCATATTAATATGTTTATGTTATCTCAAATAAATGTGAGGTCATAAAAATGCATGTATAATAATTATACAACAAATTTAAAAAATAAAATAAAATAATGCAGTCTGAAACAATAAAATAATGCAGACTCAAATAAATGTGAGGTCATAAAAAAGGGCAAATATAATAATTATACAAACATTTGGGGAAAAAATAAAACAGTCTCATAAAATAAAATAAAATAAAAACAACTTTATGTTATCATATTGAATACATATGAAACATCAAAACTATTGTTTTTAAATTCATAATAAGTTTAAGCACCCTGAAAAGCTTTAATTGACATTGTTTCTTAGTTTGCACACAGACTTCAGCAAAAGTTGTATTATTCCATATTAAGTTCAGGTTTTAATAGGTTTTCTTGCTATTCATGGCTTCAAAAGTTGCTAATATAGCTTTATAGATTGAGATAAAAATGCTTTTTTTTTTTTAAATCAATTCACATTTGGTAAACTAATTATACCTTTTTTTTAAGTCTCAATCCTAGTCCTTCATAAAGTGTATAAAAAACACTGTATAGGTTTGTGTATTGTGCACTATATATTTTTAAATGTGTAACAGAAGCACAAAAGTAAATAATAATAGTCAACATAAGTGTACAATCATAAAAACAATCAGTGTACAGCAAGAGCGCATTATAACGATATACTTACATCAATGTCCAGCTCCTCCGGTTTGTACAAGTAGGTGTTTTCTCTGTATTCTTCAGGACTCATCTGCTGAAATGAGAGAATATTACGTAAGATGTTATATGCATTGTATAATATATCCTAGAAAGTGTTATACAGACTGCGTATGAAGCAATGGAGTGAGCGACATGAGCCTGTATATAGTTGAGTTTCTACTGCTCTACATGCAACTTACTCCTCAATGTACTGTCAAAAAAATTACTTAAGCTTAACCTTAAAACATAACTACATAAAAAATAACTATATTTGCAACTGTAACTTCAGTAAATCCTGTAACAATTGCAGCCAGTACAATATAAACATGTGCAGTCAGTTTCGCAACAGGGATCTTTATATACAGTCACACTGTATACAAAAGCACTGGGACTGACAACCAAACAATCATGCAAACTCCATCCAAACAGTTCGGAAGAAGCAAATGGGAAAGTCTGATGGAAGATTTCTATCGTATACAAACACAGAAGTATGCAAAAAATGATTTGCTCCCTCAATATTTGTGTCTTTTCCAGTAGAAATATCCTTAAATCAAGAAAAATGTGTCAAAATTAAAGGGGTTTATGCTTAAAAAAGAAATCTGCCAATTGGGTCAGAAAAATAAACTAACTTACTGGCAGATACTCACTTAAAACACGACTTAATATCTTGTGTGATTGCTTCGCAAGTAAACGTATCTTGATTTAAGAATGTTCGTACTGGAAACGTCAAAAATACTGAGTAAGAAAATCTTTTTTTCTTCTTCATACACTCATTCACACTTGTCTGCAGCCGGATCAGTTTATGCAGATATGAATCATCTCATCACGGAAATAACGCTGTTTCAACACCATCTGGCGTGAAAGAATCACAAAACTGTTAAGAGCGCTCATGTCGTACAAGTCCACAACATCTGCTACAGGACACGGGGACACGCACGCACACGCAAACAAAGAGTTTGAGCGCCAATTTAAAAGAAAACTCGCAAGAAATACAACAAGAGGCATGTCCTCTGTTAAATATGAATGGATTGTGTGGTGAAAAACAGTTTGGAGGGCGATGGAGGTTTCAGGAGGTCTGCCGTCCCCCTCTGTCAGGTCTGTCAGCGCTCGAGTCAGTGTGACTAATGACAACTAGAAAAAGCTGAGACTAAATCTGAAAGCCCACACACGCTCGACTACAGGCCAGCAGAGAGGAACTCCTGACCCCGAATCTCAGCTGGAGCCTCCAGACGCTCGGACTCCGACTTTAAAGGATTTCTTAGAGAGGAACCGCTGTCAGAGATTTGAAGAACAAAGAAAAATCTGAACATAAAAGGGATAGTTCACCAAAAAAAATGAAAACTCTCTCACCCTCATATCACCAAATGTATGGCATGAGGTTGTCAATTCACCTTTTAGGGTGCTTTCAGGGTGTGTTCACAGTTGGCAGGTTTAGTTTCATTAAAGCAAACCCTGGTGCGATTGCTCTGAAAGTGCTGTTCATTTTAATAAGTGTGAACGCTGCCATCTGAACCCTGGTGCGCACGAGACCCCTGTGGGTGTGTTCACACTTGTGGTTCGGTTTGCTTGGTTCGTTTGGTCCGTACCAAAAAAAACAAAACAAAACAAAACCAAACATGTAGTACTGGTATGCTTAGCATTCACACTGGCATTTAACACCGAACCTAAAGATTACAAATCTAAAGGCATAGGGATACGTTCACAGCCTGATTGGTCGGCTTTTATTACGTATATTTTGCGATTAAACTTACGAACATCCAAAACAATGCTGTGTTCTGGGCTAAATGCGCTCGTTGTATGTGCGTAGCCTACATATGATGCAGCTGAACACCCGTGAAGAGCTTATAAAATGTGTAAAGGAGTCAAAACAGCGGCAGGAATCCCTCCGTTACACACAAACAAAAGACGCGGTTCTGATGCCTGTACCGAACTGTGATGGGCAACATCGCAACTATGATAAGGAAAAACAGGTTTGGTTGAGCATTCGGTCCGTTTTAGGGTTGCATCTAGTGACATCATGTCCTGTTGTTGCTTTGTTTACATGTCTTTGGTAATGTTGCGCTCATACTTCATTCGAATCGCACCAGAGTTCGTTTGGAAGCGGACAAAGACCCGTTCGTTTTGGGTGAACTATCCCTTTAAGTTGACTTACAAAGACAAATGAAACTCAGGATGCATCCAAAATTAACATCTAGCATTTAAACCACACACTTCACAAGGAACTGCAACAAATACAGCACATGTCAAAAGTCAGAATGACATCTTTCGTAAATTGCATGTCCTCTAATACATTTTTACTTAAGAAGTTGTCAATTTGGTGACATATTTGTTGAATATTCCTCACATTAAGCTACTAAAACCAATATCTTACGTAGAAAATATATCTCAAATGTTTTATGTATAAAATTTCAGATGTGAAATAATATAAGTATATCTCATATTTGATGCTACGACTGAAACTATTAATAAAATAATAAGCTTAACCTCTCTGTCACAAGGACAAAAATATAGTTTAAAAAAAACTATTGCAAAATACAGTTCTATAATGATTATTAAAATGTTAGTTACAGTCTTTTGTTAGTTATCGTCTTTGATGTGAACGGCCCTTTAAAGCTTGTAAAACCACGTTTGTGTGACATTATCTGCGCAATGCTTTTCCTTTGAAAGTCAAAATGGTGCGTGATGCCAAGTACAAACAAAAAAAAGGCTTTGTAAACCACACTGGTCTCCACACACTTGAGATTGAGCGGATACATGTAAGCCGGGGTGATGGATGATGCCATTGCTAATGAACGTGACATTAGCACGAGCAGCTGGTCAGCTAGCTGTGATTCGCACGGCTGTGCGGTGTACGAAACGTTCAAGCCATGCCAATACCAGTTTCAATTTCAACAAGAAAACAACAACAACAACAACCACGGAAACCAATGGGATATGCTGGAACGAAACCGACACAGGATGGGGCAGTGAGGGGGTGGAGCTTCGACAAAGAGGCGGGGCCCATGACACGAAGGGGGAGGAGCATAACCATGTGTTCCAAGACCTTACTTGCTGGTACAGTTGCGGCCTTGGCGCCGAGTTCTCAATCATAGTGTGAATCATGAAGATTATTGGCTCATTCTCCTTCATCTAGTACGTGAGGAGGAGGAGGAGTAACAGCTGTTATCAAAGCACTGCAAGACACACGCTGTGTGTTTTAACAGCTTCTGACCCTTACAAATATCACAGGTCTGCTTTACTCATGCTTTTTCTTGTTCACTGTTCCGGAATAATGACTTCAGCAATGCAATATAATGTTAAAAGATCATAAATTGTTTTGTGAAAGAAATGGAAGAACCCTTGCTGGATAATGTTGACTTTTTCAAAAACATCCTCTCCTTAAAACATCAAAATATCCACTAAGATGCGTTTTATCAGAGATACTGTGTTCACTGGAAAGAGCTTGATATGCAAGATAAATATTACTGCAGTCTCTCATCTATACATAAGAATAAAAGGAAAACTTTTCAGACCTCAACAGTCAGGACCAGGGCAGTGTTGTTATTATTGTTAAATAAAACTACAACGAAAACCATTCAAAATCATTTTCAGCAACCCTACATTTCTATACGTTTTTAGACAACTTAAACTTTACAGAAAGTGAAATCTTGCCTTGGCAACTAAAATTAAATAAAAAGTTGAATTACTAAAACAAACAAATAAAAGCTAATTCAAAATCTTAAATAATAATGATATATATGCGGTGTAGCATTTGTATAAAATACCAATTTCTGAAAATACATTATAAAAACAGAAGAATTATTCAACTTCACCAATCATAATTCTTTATGGTATGAGTAGTTAATACCCAAGTCCCAAAACTTGCTTATGCCTGTAAAGAAAAGAATATTAAATGTACTTCCTGAACCAAGGGCTTTCAAAACAGAAAGGTTACTCTATTAGTTATATAAACAATACGATACACACACAGTAGGCTTCTACTGAGAACGGACAAACTAAACAATACAAATGACTATGTTCTTTCATTTTAAACTACTATAAAAAAGAATAAAATGAATCAGCAGTGAACTGCTATTTTTAGGGACACCATCTGCATTCAACAGACGCAGAACTTCTACAGAACTGTAGCAGATGCACTGACTGGAGAACAGAGACAACGCTTGGGTTTGATCTGTGCTGTAATAAAAGTACAGTAGCCAGAGAAACAGAAAGTGAGAAACAGGAAAGTCCCTCACCTGGCTGTCCAAGTACATGAGATTCCTCTGTAGGTGATGGGAAAGGATTTCACTCTAGAGACGCCAAGAGAAAGAAGATGAGAGGAGAGCAGTGAGAAAACCAGAAACTTTGGGCTTCAGAGCAGGGGAAGTGCAACACAGACGGTGCAAAAGAAATCAAAACTAAAGAAGCCATTCACTGCTGTCAAAGTCAACAACGGCGAGCTCCGGCGCTTTATCCTGAAGCTCATCATGCACTTCTATGAGCTAAATGAAGCAAGCCGAAGAGCAAATCAGAAATAAGGCTCTTGCATATAAACGGGTCCACCAGAGGATAGCAAACAAACACACAACTTCTGCTGATCATGTTCCTCAAACTGCGTCAGATGCATGCAGCAGTCGCACATAACATGATCAAAACCTACAGGATTGAAGGGATTTGCACGTTAGTGGGAAGGAAAGGACGTTTCTCCACATAATAACACTTTACAATAAGGTTTCATTTGTTACCTTAGCTAATGCATTAGCTAACATGAACTAACGGTGAGCAATATGTTTTTTAAAGCATTTATTGCCATAGAAGAACCATTTTAGTTTCCCAAAGAACCTTTAAGTGAACAGCTCTTAAAAGAACATTTAAATAATTTAAAGAACTTTAATTGTGCAATTAAATGTTCAATTGTTTCTCTTCATGGAAACATCAAAGCCAATAAATAACCTTTATTTTTAAGAGTGTAGTTAGTACAAATATAATTGTTCATTGCTTGTTGATGTTAGTTGACAGTGCATAATTCATGTTTACAAATGAAGAGGTCTTTTCCAAAACGCTATAAATCCATTTCAATAGTTTTCAGGAAAATTACATTTTTTACCTAGACCCACACATTTTGTGAATATTCAATTTATCCTGTTAAAATGTTTTATTGGCTCAGTCTGAACATGTTGAACAATGATTATTAAATCAAACAACAATATTGTTTATGATAAATTAAAAGTTAATTTATTTTTTTTCCAAAACGCTATAAATCCATCAATTTTTTCCAAAACTGTATGGTTTGTCTTTAAAAAAAAAAAAACGAGAGCATGTAACATATAATCAGGGGCTCATACTATAAATTAAATTTAGTAACACATTTAGGCTAAAAGTCATTTGGTGCAGAACCTGAAAATAGTAATGATATCAATAGCTATTCAATAAGTTATTTAGTAATACATTCAGAGTCATTTTTAGTAAAGTGTCAAACCTGTAACAAGTAGGACCAATTTGTCCACTACATATGCGTAAAAAAAACAAATTATTAAAAATATTTAATAATGATAACGATATTCAAAAGTAGTGATGGGCACCCCTCCACCACACACACACACACACACACACACATGCGTGTATAGGCTACACAGCATGTGAACAAAGCGGAGCGGCGTGACGCTTATAGGCTAAGTTTAAAAAAAAAAACTTAAACATACGTTTCATATTTATGTTTAATAATATAGGCTAATGTTATTTTTTTTATTTAATCTATGTTGATTATATGAAAAGGGAACCGCATGAGATGAGTATGATAGGATCATAAGATGACCAATATATCGGAAAACATTTGGAATGGGTCAGACATGATTTTGACCACTTATTAAGTTTTGTTTAGTAGAAAGCCTTGCTTTAAAGTGAATTTCGTTTTGTATAAATTGTATCTTCATTTTAATCAATGTTTCATCAACAAATTGACTGGATTAATAATAAATAAATAAGCAAATATATAGCAGACATATAATCAGGACACGGAAGCGCCCGCGCGTGATCTGGAGAGCATCACATAAATGAACCGAAACACAGCGATACTTGCCTCACAATCCTGAGAAGTATATCTATAAAAAGCTTGAAATGTCTACATTTAAACAAAACAATAAAAAACGAAAAGAAATTGGCTACTCTCTGCGTATGTAGGCTTATTCAAAGTGTGCATTTCTCTCTATAGGCGCGTTCACTACTGCGAAGATGGCGAGTCAGCATATCAACATTATCTTTTCAGCTATATCTGACAGAAAACACTAATTAAAAAATAAACAATTCAAAAGTTTCATGCATAGGCCTAATCATTACTTTTGTCGGTTCTTTGTGGCAAGCTTTATGCGTGAGATGCGGAATAGGCAATTAAAAAAATGGTCATTATGGTTTCTCTCCCATATTTAAATAATTAAATCAATAGAAATATGTGATTAAACTTAAATGAACTACTAAACTCACTCATTTTGAGGAATAAATGAACATAAACAAACCTCTGTTCAGAGCGCCACCCTGTTGGATTGCGTAGAACGTTCACCGAATTCTGATTAGTCGAGAGGATTTATCGCGTTTAGGCTAAAAATAGGTTTGGCGCTTATCGCGTTTTGGAAAGAAACTGCATCTTGTAGTACATTTTAAACAAGGAAATGTAGCGATTTGGCATGAAATGTTGATGGAGCAGTGAATAGGTTCAGTGCACAGCAACATGACATGACAAACTCATTTTTTTTAAAAATGGCGTTTATCGCGTTTTGGAAAAGACCTCTTCAAATATTACATTTGATTTTAAAAATGTATTAATTGTCTAATGTTAATTCTTTCCCTAACAGCGTTTAACAAAAAAAAAAACAGTTGCTAGTCAGCTCCAGCATTTTTGATCATTTAAAATGGATACATTTTGCTGTATTAATATCTAAACATACAATATGTCAAAAGAAAGAACAGCATCTGCTTATTTTTATTCAACACTTGAATCAGGGAAGGTTTAATTAAAAAAAGAAAAATCCCGTTTTGGTCAAAGACTACGCCCGGATCAGATTCATAACGATGATCAAAACACAGGCCGAGTAGATCGAGTCCATCAACACCACCAAAGCTTCACAGTCATTACCTTTTCATCGGTTCAACATTTCATTCAGTAACGTTTGATGATCGCGTTATTAAATGTGTGCATAAGCAATGCTTCTATCGCTTGTTATTGGATCTGGAGATTCTGTACTCTTTCAGAAGAAGCGTAATAGCGCCTCCTACTGTGTGTAACAGTGAAATCATGGATTCCCAGAAAATTGCATCAATGGCAGGGAAAGAGTTAATAAATGCAGTAGAAGTATTGTTCATTGTTAGTTCATGTTAACTAATGTTAACAAATGAAACCATATTGTAAAGCACTAAATCTTGCATTGAAACTTACAGTAAAGTAGACATCCACCAATCCACAACAGCATGCGGAAGCAATGGGAGAACCACCAGACTAGGAAATGAAAGGGCGAGGTTGTGGGGTGGCTGGAGGGTTTGCAGGGTGAACTAACAAGCCCTTGACTCTGGGATGCACAGGCTGACCTTTGGGTTGGTGGCATCGAGGTTTATCTGCATTAGCTGCGCGAGCGTGTGCTCACGGAGGCTGTTGAGCTCGGCCTGCTGCCGCCTCAGTTTGATGAGCAGAAGAGTCAGTTCCTCTGGCTGCAGCGGGACAGGACAGCGGTTAGTGTGAGCCGGGATCAGAGGGTTACGGGGGTTTGGGCCGTGTTGTGATACAGATGTGTATATATGTGTAAAATAAGTGTAAAACACATGGAGGAGCTCTATTAATATTTTTCTTTTTTACTCTGTACAGCACATTGGTCAACGGAAGTTGTGTTTAACTGTGCTTTATAAATAAAGCGATTGATTGATTTCATCAAGTGACCGCAGGCTTTTTCATTAAATTGCCCGGTCTCCCTGAAATCATATCACAGACAATTTCTGCCTATTGTATTTTGTGTGTTGAGTTGCAATCTTTGATCTAATTCAACATGATTATCCAGCTCTAGCAGGTCCAGCTAAGGTGCTTAAACCAGTTTAGTAACCATGAAAAAAAACAGGTTCTCTAGCTAGAAACTAAGTACAATCTGTTTTTACCAGAAGGAATAGCTGGAAAATGTGCTTTTAAGAAATAAAAATCAAGCACAACAAAATATAACAAATTAAAATTATAAAAATAAAAGGTATTTGAAAATATTAATAGATACTGTATATACATACGTGTGAGTGTGTGTGGGTGTGTGTGTCTGTGATTACTAAACTGGTTTATGCACCTTAGCTGAACCTGGTAGAGCTGGATAATAATGTTAATTAGATATTTATGTCAGTATCCTAAAAATGTTATATGCTTGAATGTTTCTATTTTCTATGTTGTAGCATTAAAGTATAATATTTTCAGGATAGACTGACATTGACCAACTAAGTTGCATAAACTAGGTAAGTAACTTTAAATGTAAAGGTAAGCTGTTTTTTTTCCAGCAGGAAAAGCTGGATTAAGTTTAAATTTGTTTTTAAGAAACGCTAATTTATCCTTAGAAACTCGTTCTAACAACCAATTAAGCAATACTTCAAGCAAATAATCTGAGTTATCTTACGTTTGACATTTCATCTTGGGTTTTAATAATTCAAATAAAAAGTAACATCACACAAAAACAAAGATCATAAAAACTTTCTCAGGGAGATGAAGAGGCTTTTACTGAAATCAAAATGTTTGAGGTACTAAATTTAATTTCATGGACTGTAGCTAAAGACATTTTTCCAACAGTTACCCAGTGATGATGAGTAAAACACATATGGAGGAGCTCTATTAATATTTCATCAAGTGACCGCAGGCTTTTTCATTAAAATGCTCGATCTCCCTGAAATCGTATCACAGACAATTTCTGCCTATTGTATTTTGTGTTAGTGAAATGAATAAATAAAAAGCATAGGCTTAACAGGTAAAGACGGCCTGAGGCTGTTAAAACGTCAAGTAAGAGAAAAATAATTATAGTTTTAAGAAGAGCTTATGGTATTAGCACTTCTACTGCGTGCTGCTGTCACAATAGACACACACACACACACACACGCTCCTCTGTGTCAGAGGCATTTAATTCAACCTAAAACATAAATAACCAACTCTTCTGCATTGAAACAACCAAACAACACACACACCCTGTGCAGATGAGTCTACACAAGGCTACTGGCGTGTACTTGTAGAACATATTTGAATATCCGTTTAACTCGACATGAAATTTTATAATGTGGAATACCTTCGGGTGAAGCAGATCAAGTCATATTTTGATGAAAGATTAGAAAAAATGTTTACCTTTGAAATGATGTGCACTGATAAATCATGCACTGTAAGACCAGGAGCATGTATTAAGAAACTAAATAAATTTTGATCTCACGTTGACTTAAAATAAGCAGCTTCGACCTACGCATGTAAAATATTCTGTCCAAAGCTGCCTAATTTGCAAGCCAAAGACAGAGAAGTCTCAACGAATCCTCAGTGGCTTGCAACTGAAAAATGCAAAGAGTTTGACAGGAAGGCAAAGTTCTGGATCTGTGAGTTACATTTTCTTTGCACAAAGGAAGAGGTGGGTGGAGAAGAGGGAAAGCGTACCGTTTTGCCTTGCAGAGACTGTGCAGTGATGCTCTGTGCGGGAGGAACAGGCCTGCGCTCGGCAGGGTAGGAATACTGAGAGAGAAAGAGCAAAGCACTGCAATCATGACAATCGGAAGGAGCCGTTCTGGTGAAGAGAGCATTAAACCCTCAGCATTAAAAGAAACTTAAAGACTGTGAGCGGATAATCACCCGCTCAGCTCAGAAAAATGACACTTGTGTCATTATACAACCACTGAAAGACGTGTCTGAGCAAGATTCTGCTTTGAAAGACAGATATACAGTCAAACCAAAAATTATTCAGACACCAGGTATAATTTTTGATATTTTTTTACTAGTGGGTGCAAGACACTATAGTTCATTAATGTAAGTGAGGATAGCAAAATAAAGTAAACCGTGACATATTACACCCAAAAATTCTTCATACAGTGACTACCAGTCAAATGTATAAAAAACGTGGGACCAAAAATTACTCAGGCACTTTTGACCTGACCATGTTTTGCTGACGTGTTTTTCTTTAATTGCTAATGCGACCTTTTTACACCACAGACTGAACAAAATGAAGCATTGCTTGGTAATTGGTTGAGCTAAACTGGTATTATTTAATTGTGTAGTTAAATTTAACAGCTGACAGATATTCAACATAATTCATCTGTGAGAGTCTAACAGAAGGACGGACAAAACCAGTGAAATATCAACTGAGTTCATAACTCTGAGTACTTGTCATATTTTATTACCATTTTCTAAACTATAACTAAATGCAGGGTTACCACAACTTTCAGTTAAAACATCACACACAGAACCTTGTCTGTGAAACCGGGAGTTAATGATTTCAGATTTTCCCAGTCTTCCCATACTGTGGGAACCCCATATGACTCTTTACCTTAGAGAGGTGCGGTCGATGGCGGCGTTCAATAGTCACGTCCCCACGAAACACCGGCGAGGAAACTTCCGAGCGGGAATCTGGGTTTAGAGGACGATTAGGGGAGAAGGTGTGGTAACCGGCCAGTGATCCGTGGGAAGGGGAGGTGGGGATGGACTCAGTGATCTGCCCCATGGTTTTAGGGCTGGGAAGCGTCCCGTATCCGATCCGGGTGTGAGACTGCCTCTGCTGCCACTCGTACAGCTGCCACATGGTGTCGTCCCGTATGGAGCGGCGCTTCTCTGCGGTGGTGGGCTGTAAAGCCCGGTCGTACATCGACCCTGTGACGCTGCAGATGCTGTCCGGACGAAGCATGTTGCGCGGGAGCGTACGGTAACCCTCGGGATAACGCGGCACGATCTGCGCCCGGTGGCTCGGCATATTCCTTGGCAACGTTTGGTAGGATGTTATGCTGGAAAAAAAAGAAAGTGGAGCCACAAAAAGGTCAATGATATACAAAACAACAGCACTTCAAGCAATCCACTTGAATAAGAGAGTTTTATAATAATACAATCATGCTAATAAGGGCTGGCTTTGACTTTGTGATGATTTCCTGTTATGCTGCAGGTGATAATTAAAGGGGACCTATTATGCTTTTGTACGTTCAACTTTCTTTAGTGTGTAATGTTGCTGTTTGAGCATGAAAAGGGGAGTTATTCTCTATATCAGTGTCAGTGTTTCTGAACTCCCTGAAACGCCTCCATTGTAGTCACAATATTCCTCATTTCAATAATTCATACGCAGAATAAAGGGGCGGGGCCTGGTCGAGTTAGTTAGTAGTGTGTTGAAACTGGTGGTTATGGTAACGGGCGGGACATTCCCCAAACACACTCGAAGCGCTTGACCAATCACAACACACTGATCCAGCCGACCAATCAGAGCACAGTGTGCTTTTCAGAAGGAGGGGCTTCATAGAGACAGGAACTAAACAGAGCGTCACTGACAGACTGAGAATAGAGGAGCCGCAACAATGGAGAATATGACAAAAATAAAGTTTTTGAACATTCAAGCATGAAAACCTATTCTAGTAGAGCCCAAAAACTAAATCAAGACTTTGTAAAGAGCCCAAACACAAACTCATTAATATATGATAAAAGAGTCGTGCTTATACTCGTCACAGTGCTGCTCCCTCCACAAAAGCCTTCACCTTTGACTCCGGCTGATCATTAACCGTCTCTAATTTTCACTTGTCATCTGCCGATCGCTCAAAAATAATTAGAGCATACATGCGTCATCAACAGGAAACGCAGGAAAACAGATGGGAAGACTGAGAGCGTGCCAGTGGAGTTTCTGAAGACTGTACTGAGGGAGAGTTACGAGCACTACTCTTCCAGGAGCTGGTGATTTCGGCTTCGGTTCCCTGGCATTTTTATAGGCACCATTAAAAGGTTTGGCTTGCACACCCTTGTATTGACAGAGTAGAAATCAATAAAGAGCTCAGAGTGCCAAAATTCACAAACCACAAAAGCCACGTCTCTATTTGCTCTATTCTAAGACGAGAAGCTCAAAACCATGTTGGCTGGATGAAGAAGACCAACTAAATTTTTTACCATAGTGAACAATGCTGGCAGCATTAACCATCAAATATGGATACGTCCAATGTGCCAGATTAACATACTATTTATATATTAAATACTCGTTTTTTGTTTTGTTTTTTTGTCTTTTGATGGAAATATCTTTTAAATGTATTAAATGTTTTTCAATTTCATAATTAAACATTTTTGTCCATTTTACTCTAAAATGAAATATAATACTCAGAAAAATTACAATATGCAAAACGACAAACAAATGTGAAACTAAGAAAAAAACATTTAAATATATTTAAAATATTATAATATATTTAAAAATATTAATTTATTAACAAACTAAATGCAACGTTTTAAAAGTAATATATTATTTCTACATTTTTCTAAATAAACATTTTAGTAATAATATTGTGCAGTATTATGTCATTTTCATCAGTGTATATTAAGTAAAAGTTGAATCGCCATATTATCTTTGTTTTTGTTGATGAATCCAAAAACTCTGTCCAACTAATTTTATAAATGAATGGTAACACTTTATTTTAGGGTCCAATTCTCACTATTAACTAGTTGCTTATTATTAGTATGCATATTCCTAGTATATTGGCTGTTTATTAGTACTTATAAAGCACATATTAATGCCTTATTCTGAATGATCATATTCTACATCCCTTAATCACCCAATACCTAAACTTAACAACTACCTTATTAACAAATAAAAAGCCGTAATTAGGAGTTTTATTGAGCAAAAGTCATAGTCTTTTCAACATTTAGTTAATAGTGAGAATTGGACCCTAATCTAAAGTGTAATCACTGACATATGCAAAGACCTGACTTATGCACATATTGCACAAGCATTGCAATATGTGCATAAGTTGCAAAAATATTAAAGAGAGCAGAGACACGCTTCACCAATGCCTTTTGATAATGCCTTTTGATAACTAAATAACCTAAAATTCAGTCATCTGCATTACAAAAATAAATAAATAAACAGACCAATCGCAGCATGAGATCATGCAATCTGCTGAGAGTTTGGAAAGAAAGTTTGTGATTGGACAAGACGTGCATATGCAAAGACCAACTGTCAAATATAAGCCTGACAGCAGCCTAAACAAGCATTGCAATATGTGCATAAGTTGCAAAAATATTAAAGAGAGCAGAGACACGCTTCACCAATGCCTTTTGATAATGAGCATGAATCAGCATCTTAAATAACCCAAACACACGCCGCCGTTCTCTCTCCTCGCTCGCCTTCCTGTTCCTCTTCCTGCGCTGACAGCAACTCTGATCCACTTTGAGACAAATTTTCGTGGTGCTTGAGCATAAAGCTCCATGACTTATTCATCTGAGGAGAGGAGGACGAGACAAGCGAAGCAAACGCGCGTCGACTGCAGGGCTAAACGGAGGATGGCACCTGACAGCGGGAGCGGCTCCCACATAACCAGCTTCATCCTCTCGGCTCGGGCCGGCGGAGGCAGTGACACCGGGCAGAGGTAAAAATATCTGTTCGCTCATGATAAAGAGCTCATGGAGGAACACTGCCTGCAGACGCTGGAGTTTGTTCCAGACCTCATGTGTCAGGGGACTGAGAGTGGGAGAAGAAACACTGTGTTCTGCTGCTCTCTGGCACTGCTGATGCTTCAGAGAGACAGAACGATGCATGAATCAAGTGTTTGGCCAGTTTCTGACAGATAGACGGAGGGTACAAAAATACAACTTTATATGCACTCTCACAGTATTTTGTAAGTTTGTAAAGTGCATATTATACAGCTAGTAAAGAATTGATTGTGTAGTTCGGCAACATTCATAACTATGAACATTACAAACTACACAAAGCACACTTTAACTACCAAATACTCCTTTTACTAAATAAACATTATAAACTACAAGATAGTTCGTTTAAAGGGATCATGACATGGATTTAAATTTTTTTTTGGCACCTGTGTGTGTGTGTGTGTAAAAATGATTCTTTTCAACCTTCATTCTGAACCTCTGTCTGAAATCATAGATTTTTAAGGGTCGTCTACTTTAAGGCTAGTCAGTAAACGGCCACTGTTATGTTTGGCTAACATCATAGTATGGGAAACCGTATCAAAGCCCGCTCGCTATTGCACGCGAGTAAGTGTTTTATAAACATTATCCAAATAAAACCGCCATTTTCAGACAAAGCATTATGAAATCATTCACGGTTTGAGATGCAGCTGCTGTCAGATCAACAGTTGACTTCATGTTTCTGACGCCAGGATCCGAGACGTAAACGAGCTGTTTAAACTGAACGCGTCAAAGTGAACGTTTTTTCACTCCTCCATTTGCCCGGTTGTCGGCAGACTCAAGTGCGTGAGGTTAATATATATATAATATTTAAATGAAATAAATCTATATTTGATACTGAGAGTGTAAACCGTGCTTCCTCACCTCCGGGTGTCATCGTCCGGGGCCCGTGTGCGGTGCGTACGGACCCACTGCTCCAGCTGCTGCATGGAGCTGGTTCTGCTCAGAGATCTCTCGGGTTCTGCCGGCTGTGGCGGGACCGGCGTCCTCAGGGGCATCGTGTTGCTCATGTCTCCGGGGCTTCGGTCTCCTCCACGTTCCCCGGAACCGTTGACCTGGGACGGCATGTACTGCCCGGATCCGGATCCTGCGCTCTGGATCTGCCTGGAGGACGAGACGGCCAAAGCGATGGCCGCCGCTTGAGCCGGCTGGAGTTTGATGCTGTTGATCTTAGTGAGCGGTCGCTCCACTGCGCCCTCTTTCTGGAAACCGTATTTCTCACCCTCCCGAGTGGATGGGACGGGTTTCTCCGGGTCTTTATGCTTATCTCCTTCCCTCGGGAGCGTGAGAGAATACCTTCCATCTTTCTGTAGGATCTTCTCGCCGTCTTTTGGTGGCGCGTCCCTCTGAAGCGTGTACTTATCTCCGTCCTTGTGTAGTGTGTACTTCTGCCCGTCTTTCTGGAGTAGGTACTTCTCTCCGTCTTTGTGGACGGCGAATTTGTCTCCGTCTTTCTGGAGGACGTATTTCTCCACGTCCTTCTGCAACATGTAGCGGTCGCCGTCCTTCTGCAGAGCGAGTCTCTGAGCTTCTTTGTGCAGAGCGTAGTTGTCTGTGTCTCTCTGGAGGGTGTATCGCTCTCCATCTTTCTGCACGCTACTCCTGCTCTCTTTGTCTTTTTGGATGCAGGGCTGCTTGTCCACGGGTTTCTGCTTCTTCTCCTCCTGGCGGTGAGTCTCGCGGTTTCTCTCATTGTTTTGGATCTCAGGTCGGGTCAGGACTCGGTGATTCAGCATGTTGTTCATCTCCTGAGGGCTGCGTGGGTCAACCTTTACCTTCTCAAGCCTGCAGATAAGAGAGAAAGTGTGTGTGAGAGAGAGAGAGAGAGAGAGAGAGAGAAAGAGTGTGAGAGAGAGAGAGAGAGAGAGGAAAAGCAAGTGAGAGAAAGCCAGAACATTCATGCTTCTTTGGATAATACCTTTCATGTAGTGTGTGATATACAGTAGCTGTTTGTGAATCTAAAAGGTCTTCAAAGTTTCAAAGATCAAAGTGCAGACAAATTGAGTAATTGTTTCCAAACGAAAGAACCGATTCTGAACTGAAACGAGTCATCAGTAATTCCAGTCTTACTTATTGCTCGATCCTATGTAGTTTTGTTTCCGAAGGCGCTGTAAGAAGTCGACCAATCACAACAGACTGGGTCTTCTGACCAATCAGAGCAGAGGAAGCTCTCGGAAAGGCGGGGTTTATAGAGACTGAATCCTTGATCAAACCGTTTCAGACGCTGTGAGAAAACAGGTGATTCTGCAATGTATGTTAGGAGTAAATTAAAGTGTTTTTTTGACCTTGGATGCATGTAAACCTGTTGTAGGAGACTCTAAAACAAAACTAAGATCCTTTAAAATAGCATAATAGGGGCACTTTAAAAGAAAAAGACGGAACAAGCAATTAAACTGCTCTAAATGCACAATATATGAGCACAGATAACCAATTAAATCTTTACTAGGTCTGTCACTTGACTAAACAATTTATTCAAAATTATTGACATACTGTGATTCACAAATTGTTTACCAATATTTGCCAAAAAAGCCACAAATTATGATAATTTATGCTAGGGTTGTTGCATAAGCGTGTTTGAAGGGTTACTGATATGATATTGTGGTCTTGTATGGTTTGTCAAGCACATTTCTGTTATCTCTGCCTCTTTTATTATCCGCTACGTGAACATCTTAAGTCTGAACAATTAGTAAAGTAACAGAATGCCTCTCCTTACCTTACCTTAAGTTTAATACTTGGGGAGCAGTAATTACACATTAAAAGCAATGGTCTGGTGGATCTAACCCTTTGTTTTTCCTCTAGTTTCTGTGCCTATCACAAAAATCTCAACTGTATGTCTACGCCAAGAAGCTTTCACAATGATTACGCCTTAAAACTGTGTAATACAGAGCAACACTCCAACGAAACAGTCACACACTTTTTGACCAAACATGCATTCCCATTAATAAAAGCAACTTTATTTTTATGAAAACGGTTCATCTCAGCTGTGATCCAAATTGCCAAAAAGCAATTTTAGTAAAAATCAAAAAAGCAAATGTTTAAGTCTGAGAGATTTTTTGCATCTGTGATTGTGCTAAAAGCCGCACTAAAACAAAGTCTCAAAAACATCCACCGCACTTAGAAATCTGTGAAAATCTGTGCTTGTGAGACTCTCTCGGGATAGAAGAGGCTCTTGTCTAGAAACACGACAGCTTTCCTCAAAAAGATACGACAAAAGCGCTGTGATAAAGAGTGCTAAGAGCAAAGACGAAACACTGAAGTGACTCCGTTTCTACTGAGGCAGGTCAACAAAGACAAGTTAACAACATAAAAAGTTCAAGATAAATAGAGAAAAAATAAGTCTACAAAGCCATGGTGCAATGTTTTGGATTTTTGTGGCTCAATGTGGACCAGTCAATGTTTCCCATTTATAACGTCTTTAAGCCATTTCGTAATGATTGTACATAAAAATGCTGACTTTCTGAAATACAAAATGTTCTGAATCAAACTCATTTAAGTGTTCTCTCATTAAACCTGATGATAAGTAACATTTTGACATTATTACTGATCATAAAGAAGATATTTTTATTTTATGATTTTTTTAAACTATTTATATTATTAACTACATTGCTTTATTATTATTTGTATTCAATTTTATTGTTGTTGTTGCTTTTTGTACTTTTTCTTAACTTGGAAAAACAAACAGCTGTAAATGTCAATGAAGTGGTACACCATGGATTTCAATCAGATGTGTTCTTCTTACCTTCTGATTGGCTCGGTGTGGACCATTGCCGCGTCCGTCATAACCTTCATCCAAGACTCCATATCTTTGGCTGTGTCGGTGCTGAAATAGTATGTGCGCATGTTTGGATGCGTCGCCTAGTTGTGAGAAACCAACAGAGCAACCTGGGGGGAAAAAAGAGCAGACAATGAATATCAATAAACAACTGCCTTGTGTCCTAGATGATGTCAGTGGCACAAAACGCAATAATGCTGGAGCAGTCTTTCTGAAGTGAGCAGATCTTCGTCAGGAGGGTTTGAGTTGACAGACCCCCATCGTTCAGAGCCTCTCAGGAGTGTGTCTGACTGCTCCACTCTGACAGCTTTTGTCTGGATACTCAAACTCGTCTTTCACAACAGTTTATAGAAGCTTCAACGAACGAAGCGCTGAGCTCTTTGGAATAGTTAACAAGAACTAGTGAGACCCCAGTGAGATGCCTCAATCTACATAAGCAGCGTCCTCTTAAAGCAAATTACATTTCAATTAGATGCACTCTTAAAAAAAAAAAGGTTCTTTATTGGCATCATTGGTTCTATTAAGAACCTTTAACATGCATGGAATATTTCCATTCCAAAAAAGGTTCTTTAGAGTGGAAAAAGATTCCTTAGATTTTTTTTTTAAATGTTCTTCACACTAAAAAAAAAACACACATTTGGAACTATTTTTAAGAGTGCATCCAATATTTTATTTGAAAAACCTTTGATATGATCACTTATGATTAGAGATGCACTGATGTTTCGGGATATCGGCTATAACATGAAAAAGGCCAAACTAACCAATATTATTGATTAACTGCATGAAGGCAATGGGTTGTATAATTTTAGTGGGGAAAAAGCAGTCAATCTTTCTCAAAATTCATACTTGTATATTTATATATAAAGCAACAGTACTGGAATTATTTGTTAATGAGTTCATTAAAGAAATATGTAATGTTCTATTATAATAAGTCAAATATGGGTTAGTATTTGATCGCAAAAAAAACCCTCAGAAGATTGTCTTATAACGGATCCAATCCATGATCATCCTGGTATTTAATGTGCACTTTTTTCTTTTTGGAATTTTTCAGTGAAAAAACTACTAGTATTATTTATACTACAAACAGGCATAGAATAGTGCATACAAATGCAAAATTGGGATGCACCTATAGTTAAGGTCTAGATAATGAACAGATTTAGGCGTTCCTGGTTAATGTGCTGAGGTATGTTAATGTGTCATTGTGCGGACTCAATACCTACCGTATTAGCAAAGCTACATCCGGTAAACATGTTGACGCTCGAGTTCATGAAGCCTCACAGAGAACAAGCCGCACCATTGTGAGAGAGAGAATAAGATCAAGAGAGAAAAAAAAAGAGTCGACATGAAAATATCTGCACTAATCGGCAAATGACTCCACTGAGAATAAAAATCAAGTATTTCATCTTTTCTTCACCGGTCCATCCACCTGCCCATAACATTAACATATAAAATATGGCCATGTTCGAAGGATTCTGAATGTGTCTCTGACCTTGAAGGCGTATTTCCTGCTTATGTGGTCGTCCACGGACAGCATGGAAATGTGGAAGCTGGGCAGGAGGATACTTCCCAAGATTCCTTCTTCTTTCTCATCTGAAGACACAAAGAGAGAGACGTAGTGAACATTAGCATATATTAGACGTCAGCCAGGGAACTTGTTACATTTGCAGCTGAAGCCATGACTGAGTGTTTATTTGGGCAGGGGTGTTGGTAAACAGACAGTCTAGCGGGGCTGATGGGAAAACTGCAGGGCTGTGTGCATTCGAGCATGTCAATGAGGTTGTGACTGTTCTCGACTGTGAACTCTATCGTTTTGATTGCAGACTGCAACGAATCTGTCAAGAGATGCTTGCCGACGGAGTCAATTCAGAGTGACAGCTGTGTTAAAAGTTACTGTTATCGTAATAATGCAGAAAACAGCACGTTCCCATCACCAGCTTCCATAAGCGCAAGACTTTTCACGGCCATTATGCCCTTTATTATTTCCAACAAACACATAAAACTTGCAAACCTCGTCATTTTATCATCTGTAAGGTCACTTAAAGAAGCAACAGCATGCATAAAGTCGAATACATTTCAGATCAACTGCAATTGTTAATGATATTGCCGTTATACATCAGTTAAACCAGAAGTTAATACTGAGCAACTTGCAACCAACTAATTTGTCTGTCAATGAAAATTCTTCCAAAGTCAAAAGAAAAACTACCATAGCACATCTCCATGAATGTGTTTCAACGAGTGAAACAGTGTGTTTGAATGAATCTGCTGAATGAATGGTTCAATGCATCACTCAAAAGACACTTGTGTCGTTCCTGAATGAATCGAATCGGTTGAGTGAGGAATTCAATGATTGACCCCAAAATTCAGTTTGTTTCCAAATGACCCAGTGTTTTTGAAGGAACCGATTGAGTAAATGAATAACTCACTCATAAAGAGTGTCACAATTTATATATACTATTTTAAATGTTGCATAATTAGTGTTAGGCAGATGTTTGAATACCTAACCCTAAATATGAGCAATATAATGATGCTTCACCACCACGTGTTGCTATCGTCTTTTAAAAAAAGTTACATGGAGCAAGTTTTTGCATCCATAAGTGTGTTCTGGAAACATCCCACACGCGGTGAGCGGCTCAGATCGGTGAGGCGGTGTTCAGAACTCCTGTGTGTTGTTGTTGCTGAAGGAAACCCGCCGGTGGCTCACAGCAGAAACCGCGCTGAACCACAGACAGCAGCGAGACGAACAAACAAACACAGAGAGATTTTCAATTCTCTTGTCAAGATCAGACTCAGCGTGGCAGCTTCAGGGAAACCACATACTGATACAAAAAAAAAAAAAAAAAAAATCAAAGCCTAGTGTAAGTTCAGAGCCGGATATTTAACTACACAGCTCTAACAATTCTTTTCAAAATCTCATCCAACGCATAATTCCACAAACAATTCCATAGATTTTATTACAGAAATTGAACCGCAGTCATTAGGATTAGAGTTGTAAAGAACAATTATGGTTCCTTAAAGGGATAGTTCACCCAAAAAAGAAAGTTCTATCATTATTTACTCACCGTCAAGTCTATACATGCATGAAGTTCTTTCTTCTGTTGAACATAAATGCAGATATTATTTTTTGAAAGAAGTCTCTTTTGTTTACCAAGGCTGCATTTCTTTGATCAAAAAGATTCAGTAAAAACAGGGTAATATTAAAAAAATGTATGTGAATAGACTAGAATTCTAAGTGAAAATAAAAGTAAACAAAAATCTGTCGAGACTCCATGTGTGATTAGGTATCACATGCCTTACATAATATGGGGGTTTTACCTTGGCAACAGACCAGTGTTTCCCAATCCCTTCCTGAAGGACCCCCAACACATGGGGATATATGTGATAATGATCTGATGGGTTGAATCAGGTGTGTTTGATTAGGGAGACAAAGAAAATGTGCAGTGTTCGGGGTCCTTCAGGAGCAGGATTGGGAAACTCTGAACTAGTGCATCATGACTGTGTGCAGTACCAGCTAGTACAGACAGGAGGCGTCAGTGATCCTGCCCTCCTCGGTGGTCAGGGAATTCAGTACTTCATCAATGACATCCACACCGGTCTTCTTGAGCAACATTTAATCTGACCCGCCGATACAGACCCACAGAAAGACGGATGATATGAACAGACTGAGAGAGCTCTGTGCAGTCTGAGCACGTCTGCTGCGTAGTTCGAAAACTCCTCTGTCTTCTCTGTCAGCCAATAAACAGCCTCGACCCTCATGGTCCCGGCCATGAAAGAGCGATCTGATTGCACTGGCGGACTGGTTAATTGCACAATTTATGGAGATCTAGGAGCGTGTCCTCAGGAGACTTCAGCATGCAGCAGAACCCGTCCAATGAGACACATTTGGACTCGGACTGTTTAGCCTCCCTTCCTTTCTTGCTGAATATGAGTGTTTACTTGACTATAAACTCTTGAACTGTTAACTGAATCATTAGTGAATCGAAATCATCACATGGAATCAGAATCAAAAATTGCAAATCATTTCCTTGTTACTGCTCATATAAAGTTCTGGTTACAGTATTATCACAAGCAACCACTCATTCAGCATTATTGCCATGTTAACAGTGCTATGATCTGAAAAATATACCACGTAAAACCCATAGATAGCAGTGCAAGTGTGTCACTTGATCATATAGTGGCATATGTCAACAGAAACTGCTCTGAGATGAATGTTGGAGCATTAATCCTACCGCACAAACAATGTAAATGAAGACGCTTGTCGCTTGACTCACCTCTGTAGTAGAAGAGGCACATGTCACACAGCACGAACCATCTCTTCTTCCACATCTTCATCCCGGTACTGTCCTGCAAAAGTCCAGAAGCAGCACAACAACTGTCAATCAAACCAGCCAACGAATCACAGTGCATCATGGAGAGCCCCGCCCATTCCAATGCTTGCTTATTTCCCTGAGACAGCACCAAATATCTTTGCTTCGGTCTCATTTTGTTGAGTTAAATTGCTGCGGTTCTCCAGAGCACAAACTCATCTCTTTTTTAAGGCGACTCGTTTTATTTGTGGCATGAATCATATTCATATTCCTCCCTCGTGTTTTACTGTTTGTTGTGTTAATCTTTGCACCGTGTAAGCATGTAAATTTTAATTTCGACAACAAAGCCTGACGATTTTGCTTGTGCTGCGGGAGCAGCTTTGATGGAGGATGTTTGGGGAAGGGGAGAGACCACCTCTGAAGCCGTGTTTTTCGTGGAAACACACTGCTTTCAAAGGAGCGCTGGCGCAGCGATCACACACACACAGACAACATGAAGTTACTGATGCGGCCGTAGCGCTTTGTGTGTTTATTTCACTCTGCCTTTTATGTGAAGCGCTTTTCAAAAATATGATGCAAAAGCACAAATGTGCCTAGGGAGTCGTGCATGTACTGCATAAAAACAGGCAGATGAAGCTCTGATTGAAACTTATGATGGATAAGCTTTTAAGTGCAGTCAAATCTCAGAAAACATGACCATCAGCAACAAAACAACTCAAAAAAAGTTCAATTGATAACATATACCTCGGTATGCACTCTGGAAGTACGTTAGTGTAACATGGTAATGCATATCATTACCATAATGCAAAACCACATTATTCTTATATACATATATATATAATTACATTTAATAAATTATATTTTTGACTGATACTTTTTTTTTTTAATGAGACTATGTCTGAATGTGCTTAAATGTCATGCAAATAATGTTATAATGCAAAAATTATTTCTATGATGCTATATATTTTTTCCCATGGAAATGCATATCATTACCGTAATGCAAAACGGATTTTATAAAATAAAACAAAATGAAATAAAATAAAACGGGATAATTGATACTTTTTAGTTTTTTGTAATGAGACTGAATGTGCATAAATATCATAAAAACAATGTAAAAATGCATTTTTTCCTGTCGATTTTTACACGAGATTCTCCCGTGCGCATGTAAGATGCTGGAGTCACACACCTGTTTGTAAAGCCAGCCGTTTTTCACCACCGGAGCATTGGGGTTCCTCCTGATAGAGTTGGACCTCTTCCCAAAGTTGTGGACTTTCTTTGAGGATCTGGATGGCTGCAAACAGCGCAAGAGGAGATTATTCTGAGAAATGACACTTCCGAGGACTCGAGCTTGCCTGTATACATTATTCAGTGATCGAGTTGTAAATAATTACAACTTACTAGTGAAGTCGTTTAGTGGAGCTGAGAAAACGAGTGCAAGGCATGCATTATGAATCGACGGCACTTACGAACCCTTAGAAGGTTAAAAAGCGTCTTAACAGAAGCCAAAACACATGGGCAACAATAACAATCTGTGGAATCTGCGAGTTTATCTGTCATTCATCTCGCTCTGATGAGGCACAATCATACACACCAGCAAGTCGCTGATCTCTGGACTTCAATTGTTCATAATGATAATAAATCATTAGAATAAATAAATTTGTCGCATTTCATCATCTTAGCATCTCCTGAGTCAAACTAACATTTCTTCCTGGCAAAAAAAACATAACCAGCCTTGTGAATGTATGCGTTCATGTATTTGTATGGATGTACTGTATGCATATTCATTTATTTATTTGAGAAATAATCCAAGCCACATCAATTCATGAATTGTTGATCTTGTTTGGGTGTTTTTATGGTATAAAGAGTTTAGGGATATTGTAAGTTGTCTGAATGACTAGTTGAGTAGTATTTTGAAAGACTTGAATAATGAGGTTTAGGAACCTCTCAAAGGCAGAGTTTCCATCCATATATTTGTATGCATTAAAAATGCAGGATGGAAAAACAAGATGTGAGTCAAATGTACTGAATGCGCTTAAAATATCTGCAATGCTCGCTTGAGATGGATATCTAACTAGTTGCCCATCCTAACACATTTTTGCATTTTTATTATACTCTATATCAACTCAAGCAAAGACAATGAAGCAAATGTCCAGTAATGAGGACACTAATTGGTCAAAATGCTATTGATCCATGGTGAGACAGTCCAATCTGTCACACTGGCACTAGGCCAAGGTCAGTGAGTTAGTGTGTGTGGCTCACTCTGGTTGTGGGACTGCTGGGATGTGTGGTGTAGTCTGAGCCGCCCGTGTAGTTCGACGCTTCGCTCATGGTGCTGGTTGGACGTTCTTTCTTCTCGGCCTCTGGTGCTTTGGTCGCTGGTCTGGAAGAGGAGAAGAAGAAAGAAGGAGAGGTGCAGGGGAAGAAAAGTGGATGAACATCAAAAATTCATCTTCTTTGCACATAATTCAGACCTGTAGGAATATTCTGGGTTGTTTATTTTATCTATTGCATGCTGTCTATTACCACAGACAATTATTTATTCAAATGCTTTTACAGCAAAGTAACTCACAACGGAAGCAAATGAGAAATGCAATATCAACTCGATATAAAAGATTGTGGAATAAGTCCCATCTCCTGAACAAAAAGAGCTATTCGCCAACTGGTAAAGTCATTGCGTCACTGCATTCTTCTGGTGATGTACTCGTTACATCACAAGAAGAATGGCATCTACGCTAATTTTAGTGTCTTTGTTTATCCCGAGGTTTTCCCGCAGCCCGCACTCTACAGATAAAGCATGTGAAATTTCGGTTCGCGTACCAACCCCGAAGTGATCAAATAAAATAAAATTCTGTATCAAAATTTATAGGCAAGACAAGTAGTTTGTTTAGGCATGGTTTGTAGGGAATTACAAACCTGCCCACATATATTCAAACACACATAACTATAGACCTCATTCGCAAACACCGGAAGTAGCTAACCGCGGCCATATTGTTGACATGGCATCTGTCCTGCTGCCCCTAGCCGCCGCAGATTTGAGTTGAGGAGAGCAGTAACATTAGCCTAATGGCTTCATCTCATCGGTATCAAGAGAAGATAAGCTTGATTGGTGTGGACCCACATCAAATAGACCCAATAGCATTAAGTAAAGATCCGTCCTTATTGCCAGCCGTAACTTATCCGGATATAATTCTTAATGCGCATGTGAACGCCATCAGCGTTTATCACAGGTTCACGTTTAAAGTCTGTGTAGAGAGAACGGTGTCGTGTTAGCGGCCCCTAATTTAATAACAAATGATCATTTCGACGGAAGTGAATCAATCAAAACTAACTTTAGCTGCAAAATAACATTATTCAAGAACCGCTATAAAACCAAACCAACCTGTTACCTTAAATTATATGTTTATCTCTGTAAAGCTGCTTTGGAACAATCTACATTGTTAAAAGCGCTATATAAATGAGGATGACTTGACTTGCAGCGGCTTTAAGAAGCTTAGATGTGCTTTATGTCATGATTTAAGCATTTAGAAACACAATTTATGAGACTTTTGTAGTCAGATTTCATTGGTGATTTCAAATATGACATTAAGGCTTCCCCATCTAAAGATTTTTTTTTTTTTTCAAACTTAATGCATATGACATTTCCAAATGCCTACTAATATGCGTTCATTAGAACTATATCACTGCAGATACACTTACCAATTGATTTTTACCCACTAAGGAAGATTGTGTGTGGTAATCGACAGCATGCGCCTGACAGGTTTAAAATATCCAGAAAAACTGGGTGAATGCGGAGCGATTGCTGTGCAGATGAGTGAGGAAAGTTCTTGAGCTTCCTCTGCGAAACATTCAAGGAGTTTGGGCTGTAAACTGCTGTTTTATTAAGTCAGAGCACTTCAGCATTGAGACAGAACGAGAAAGACAGAGAGGAAAGGGAAAAATCGAGGAGACCGGCCCCATGCATCAAAGCAATTACTCACTCCACGTCTCCGCTGATCTCCTCCCACACAATTGACATCCTTAAATGGCCTGCCAGCTCCGGGTCTGACATACCGCATCCACAGTTTATGACCTAGTCAAGCTGAAGGCCGAAAGCAAACCGAAGGCCAGAAAAATCAAGGTTTAAAACTGAATGTCCCGCCAGGACAGACCACTATGGAAGTAAAATAATGCCAAACGTTTTTTAAACATAAAGCCTGTTGAATTGTACTAGTTGAAAAAAATATGCATTGCATTAACCCTGCTTGTATTTGAACACATTGTATTTTTAGGGCTTGCATTTTTATGGGCTGAAATGTAGCATGGTTGAATATTTAAGATGTGAATATTTCAATTCAAAACATTTCAAACACATTTTCATTAGTAAAATTTTAATAATCCATATTCACCTTTCATATTTCACTTCCAAAATATTCAAACTGATTAAAAATGCAACCTATAATATTCAACAGGCGGTTTTCGGTCCATTTTATCTCGCTTTGCAAATTCGCTTCCACAAATTCAGTGGTTCAAATTCGACAGTAAATTCAACGTTGACATCCAGGAACTGCAGGAAAAGCAGTAGATTACCGAGCATAATCCCCATCTGCTGTTAGTCGACCTCACCAGCAGGGGGTGCAAGCGCGAAGACCAGAGCAACAGTTAGAGCAAGCCATTCATTCATAAAAACTCATTTACGACAATTGAGCATGCATTAAGTTTTTTGTGATGATTATCTGGGTCCGTATATATGCAGAAAAGATGATAAAGGCCCAAAAGCTGTTTTTATGTTTCATTCATTAACTTCATTGTTACTTCCCCGTGTAGCCTATGTTATCAGCTTTTTCTACCATGAACGGGATTATAATCGGTTTCCCTCAATACCTCATCATACTCAGGGTCAGGGATTCCCCTTCCGTCGGGACAAAGCGCTTAACGTAGCTTAATGGACTAATACAGTGATATAAAAGACCAAACTCGCACCTTATTGGGGAAGTATGCCTACATACATGTACTGCAATAGATTAAACTGGGAAGGGTCATAGCACTTTCATATTGTTGACCTATATTGTTAGTTTAACTGTAAGTCGCTTTGGATAAAAGCGTCTGCTAAATGACTAAATGTAAAATTGGCTTGA
The DNA here is from genome assembly GCA_030578255.1 of Tiaroga cobitis. Classification (NCBI taxonomy): domain Eukaryota; kingdom Metazoa; phylum Chordata; class Actinopteri; order Cypriniformes; family Leuciscidae; genus Tiaroga; species Tiaroga cobitis. The sequence continues at coordinate 40,934,793 of CM060594.1, forward strand.
CCTTAGCACATTTAGGGACCGTCTCTAAAGCAACATTGGTAGTCCTATAGGCCTAAACGTTTCTAACTTCAATAGCAAACTTCATTTGTATAAATTGCGCATTATGCCTGACACCTACATTAACATTTTACAGTTGGTTTTATGACTGTAAGTCGTTCTCTTCAAATGCTATTGAAGTTAGAAACGTGTGTACCAATGTCGTATTTAACTTTAGAGACGGTCCCTAAATGTGCGAATGTCCAATGTCAAGCCAATTTTATGCCAGTATCACTGAGAAACGCTCAGCATTAAACTTTGGACATTAAGTTCATATTCTGAGTCCTTCTGCTTGCCTGCGAGTTTGGTCTTTTTATATCTGTATTAGTCCATTATGCTATTCGGCACATCGCCGCAATATAAAGTTAAGGCAACTAAACAACCAAGAGGAATATGTCAAACTCAAATGTAGCATTGGATCTGTACATCCGCATCGGGGGATGTCTCTACCGACATCGGTAGAGAAAGATGCATGTAGGCTACACAGGAAAAGTAATAGTGAAGACACTGAATTTCACATAAAACAGACGTCATAATAATCACAGATACACTTACATTATTGTAAATGAGTTTTTTATGAATGAATGGCTTGCTCTAACTGTTGCTCTGGTCTCTGGTCTCCCTGCTGGTGAGGTCGACTAACAGCAGATGGGGATTATGCTCGGTAATCTACTGCTTTTCCTGCAGTTCCTGGATGTCAACGTTGAATTTACTGTCGAATTTGAACCACTGAATTTGTGGAAGCGAATTTGCAAAGCGAAACAAAATGAACTAAAAAACCGCCTGTTGAATATTATAGGTTGAATTTTTAATCAGTTTGAATATTTTGGAAGTGAAATATGAAAGGTGAATATGGATTATTGAAATTTTACTAATGAAAATGTGTTTGAAATGTTTTGAATGGAAATATTCACAGCTTAAATATTCAACCATGCTACATTTCAGCCCATAAAAATGCAAGCCCTAAAAATACAGTGCATTTAAATACAAGCAGGGTTAATGCAATGCAAATTTTTTTCAAGTAGTCCAATTCAACAGGCTTTATGTTTCAAAAACATTTGGCATTATTTTACTTCCATAGACCACAGCCTTATTTAACGAAAGTGAAGAAAAAACACAATAAATATGGGCATAAAACCCTGAAATCCCATGACACACGGATGCTGAATTGGGAGCTGGATCGGGGAGGCATTGTCCCGTAGGGTTGGCCTATATTCTGACGCTACGGTAGAGCGACGACGTCTCGGGATAGCGCTGCTATCTGGAGCAAGGGAGACGAGAGAACACCAGGGTAAAAAATAAAGCTGTCTGGCTTCTGGGTCACCTCGCAAAAAAGAAAACACTTTCTTTTCACAAAAAGGCTGAAAACTAGCACCGTTTAAACGGATAGATCGAGTCTCCCTCATGCGCTGCTGACAAACTGCATCAGGAGGTTAAATATTGTTATGCTCTTATTATAACTACATGTAAAAAAAAAAATACTGCTAAACATCTTAGACAGAAAAAATAAAGTTATTGACAAATTGAGGGTGAGCAAACAGATTTTTTTTTGGTTTTTTTTGTCTGGCTATTTCCTTACCACAGATCTTTTGCATGGGTGCGTGCCTTTTGACACAAGCATCTGATTTTGTGTTGGAAACAAACACAAAGAGACACGTTGTGAGATGCAGTCATGCACACACCAGCACCACAGAAAGAGATGAAAAATACAAAACACAGTACACTGCTATCCTGGGTCACACAGACCCGAGTACGACCTTCCAGGCCGCTGATCTCAAATTAAATTGAGCATTCAACACGGCTATTAGCGTTCATTAATTAATCTCTTCTGAAATAATGAGCTTTAGCGTGCGCTCAGTGGCCATCACTCGCTTGACATCTGACGGCGTCTTCAGAGGAAGAGTGGCAGCGAGTGTGAAATTAGCCCGATGTCACCCGGCTAAACCTCGCTGAGTCCGGAGATAATTGACGGAGGAGTTGAGATGGGTTTGTGGGTTGGATGGGCACCGGCACCGACTGGAGGTCATCAGCTAAAATGCGTGAGTCAGGCTAGCCTTTAAAACCCAGCATTTCTCTCTCACAGCCTTCCCTTCACGGCAGCATCATTAGAGGCGGTTAAACTCAACAGCCTTGAGGAACATTAAAGGGGTCATCGGATGCAAAATTCACTTTTATATGGTGTTTGCATTTGCAGTGTGTGGACACAACCACCGTACAATGAAAAAAATCCATTCACTCCTTTTTTTTAATCCTTAAAAAGTCTAAACACTCTCAAGAATCAAGCCGTTTGGATTTTCTGAGCACTATGATGTCATATTGCTCATGCTCCGCCCACGACCACTGACAGACTGTCCCGTATTAGCATATTTCTGCCCTAAGCCATTCGACACCCCCCATGGAGTTGCTCATTATCATTTAAAGAGACATGCACCTAGGGCTGTCGCGGTGAAGGAATTTCCCTTGCTGTAATTTTGAGTGGCTCAATAGCGCGATATGCGGTATTACCGCCATTTATTTATTTATATTTATTTATATTTATTTGTTGCTTTATAAATACGTGTTATGATGTCGTCAGCATACACAAAAACAATGTAACCGAAACTAAGCGGCGTTTCTGCGCATTGAAAGGCTGTCACTCAGCGCTCACATTGTTACGCCAACAAAAACGTTCAAAGCTGATTCCTTAAATGATAGATAATGAAACAGGGTGTTAATTATTTTTTAACTTTGAGCTCCACTTAATAAACCAATGGCATTGATTCAATGCGTGACTCGCTGCTTTCCCCCCCACGGCTTCCTCGCACTGTGTAATGCTGACCAGCGCTGCCGCCATTCATGGTAAATACTCTTACACGTTAAAAGGATGATACGACAAATATTTCGCTTTCCTTGGAAACGGCAACCTTTTCACGAATATACATGACTTGACTTCAAAGACAGACGCAGGTAATCGCACGCGCTCAGTCGATCACATTCACTGTCTATTACTTTAGGCAAATCCACGAAGCCTCTGTACAAATCACCATAATAAACAGTCTTGTTATCATTATTAACTTACTTAACATTCAATACACATGGTACGAGCTACGAAGGGTGGCCTTATGAAAAAAGAAAACGCGGTTTGCGGTTGCTGCGGTTACTTGCATTCCTCTGCGGTTGGCCTCTCAGTAGCGCGGTATTGCAATATTGCGGTTATCGCGACAGCCCTACATGCACCGAAACTGGTCGCTGTGAACACAGCTGTTTTTGAGGAGGTAAAAAGGGTGTTGTTTTACACAACCATTGAGGAATTCTAATCAAAGTATATTACAAACTTTACATGAAGACCCTAAAGAATCACACCAACTTGTGGAAAATGGGCATCCGATGACCCCTTTAAGAAAATATCACAAAACTGGTCTTATTGGATTCATTCCCAATGTTAGACCTGAAAAATCTAGCTTTTTTATCAAGAAATTATGCTAAAAAATATATATATATTTGGGCGGGACATGATTTTATCCATTAGGAATTGATTGGAAACAGAAGATTAGATTAAAAAAATGTCTATATATGGTCATTCAAGGGGATTGGTTGAAAGATTAGAGGGATTTGTGATGTCATACAGAAACGAAAGTAGTTTCAGAGGAGGAACAAAGTAATATATTGTATTATTATGAAGACAAACATTTTTCTTCATAATAATGTGAATAATTTAAAATAAGACCAGGAACATCTGATAAAAAAAGAAAATAATAAATTTAGATTTCATGGCTGTAATGACTAAATCTAAACCTATTAATATTATATTATTATATAGTAATATTTAGAGATCTCTAAATACTATATTAAGATATTATATATCAATAACATTCATCTACAATATATAGTAACAGTAATATAGTAATAGTAACTATATTACTATTTATACAGTATAGTAATAGTAAATATATTGATACTATCATTGATACGTTTAAAAAAATTCAAACGAAATTGAAAACAAAAATAAAATCTATTTCAATTTTGAGTTAAAGTTCCATATATTTTGTTGTGCATAATGTGTTTTTATTATGCATAATATTATGAATAATATTTACACTTTTTTGCATAATGTTTAATTTCATTACACGTTTAGTATTCGTTAAGTCTTCGTTAATAATATATCATATAATAACCTGCTCTGAAGGCCTCAATTGCTGTCCTACTTTGCATCCCAGATGTTACCTAAAAAAACCAGACAGGTAAAACAGCATTCTGGGGTTTTTTGGGCATCTTGGCTCTGGAAATCAATGTCAGAATGAAGAAAGCGGGCCTCTAGGACACATTCAGCTAAATTTTCCCTATCTTGGCTGCTTTCAGGACAACATTATCTCATTGTCCCAGTTAAGTGCTTGACATTTAGAGCCATTTCCAATGGTGTGTTTTGTTCTGACAAAACTTAATGATAAACTGTCAAAGTCGTGTCACTTACTGACAAAAACTGGCATCGTTCTCAATCTAACGGGAGGCCACCAGGGGCGCGTGTACGTCAAGCCCCGTGACGGCGTGTGTTAAGCTGTGACTCGTGACGAATGAGTGTTTCATCTCCGTCCACCGCTTGACGGGACTGTTTACACACTGAAAGTGCTCCGTCTCGTCGAGATGCGTGGGATTACGGGACCCCTGCCGAAGCGGCAGAGGACAACATAATTCATTTCTGACTGAGAGCGACCGCCCGCTCCCCACAAGGAGATGTTTCATGTTTCATATGCAACGTGGGTAAGACAAATCGGACGGCACACATAAATCTTGCATATCTCCACATTAGCGATGCATAGCAGGATATCAGACAATTCAGTTCAAATACTTGCCTTGGGTTAGTGTTTGAGCAGAATTAATGAGACAGAATGGCAAAACAACCAGAGATGAATGGAGGCTCAGCAGCTCAAAAGAAGCGGGTGAGGCTTATGAGAACAGATGACAAAAAGGGATCCCTGCAAAGCATTACCTGTTTAAAACAGGATGGACAAGTTTCCCACAATTCAGGCTAGAAAACAGAAAAAAAGGAAAGAAGATGAACTGAAAGCATAATCATTTTGGGTTTGAAACAACTCAGAAGCAAAATAAAGTTCACCAGAAACTCATTGAAAGGAAAATCCAGTTAAAACCAGTCAAAACTCTGGTTTTATGTGGTTTCTACTGTAGGTGGTCATTAACCGTGTGGAAGAGGTTTAGTTAAGATGGTAAAATGGATGACCAACTTCAGCTGATATGACTTGGATTTTCCTAATGTTAGAGAACAAAAAAAAAATAAATAAAAATAAAAATAGGAAGGAGTGAAGGTTGTGGAATAAATTATAATAGAGCAGAAATGCTATCCTCAAGATACCGGACTCTCCCTAATGACACTAATTATTTCCCGTTTAATTACACAGACACTGACGAATAGCTTTGGCACCAAAGTTTCCCCCTAAAAACCACCGTCACCTCACGGGCCTGACTCATCTCAGCTGGACTTCTGGCCGTTCACATGTTGCTGAAGGCGTCTCGATCTGTCAAACATCAACCTTCAGATAAACTAGCCGTGTAAAACTGCAGTCACCCGCAGGAGAACATGCTAATGCATGCCGGTAATTAAGGGTGTGTCTTTACCATCGTTTTTATTAAACATGATATTAAAATATCAGATTTTAATATGACTTCATTTTACTAATACAGACTTACTTACAAAAATACAAAAATACATTATAAAAATGCATTTTTTTATATGAAATATGATATAGAAATTATGTTAAAAAATAAATCATTTCAAAATGTATTGTGTGAAAGTGATTTATTTTTTCCCAAAAATTACAATGACTTTTTTATTGCGGGTCATTTCTAACCAACTTGTAATAATTTTTTAAATCATGCAAAAAGTGTGTAAATATTATTCAAAATTTTGTGTATTCAGCAAAAAAAAAAAAAAAAGAGCCATTTTATACAAAAAGTGGTTCAAATGTAATTTCCATCACATAATGCTATTAAAAATACTCCATAATTTGACATGCCATGGATCTTTTTTTTTTTTATTATTATTTTTTTTTTAAAGAAAACAAATGACAATGCTCCTGTGATGTATGTATAAACACTGTTGGACTAATATTAAATATTCAATAAAGTATTTTGTAATAAAGTATTGTTCAAACTGATTTGATTAAAAATCACTGTACCAAATAAATCTTAAGATCTATATTATATATTTTATAATCTGGGCATTTTAGGGGAAAAAACATTTATTTACATAGATATATAACAAAGTAGCCATAAATGTAGTTGAAGAAACACCCAGATATGACTGCATGGTTAATTGTTTCAGTAATCGAGGGCGTCTGAGGCTTTAGTCAGGGTTTTTACGGCACAGCGAGTGCTATTATGGCACACACCATCCTCATATATCAACAGAGTGGCACAAAAATGAGGAAATATGAGGAGGGTGAAAAAAATTACTGCGCAAATTAATGAGGTTCCAGTGTGACGATGAGAAACGAGGACACTTCAGGCCGAACGGCGCAGTCGTGTAGTCGTCGTGTAGTGGAAGTGACTGCGTCTCGCTCTCGTACCGAGGGCTGTGTGAAATCTGACGAATAGAAGTTGAAACAGATCATGGCTGTGTGTGATTCTCGTTTAGGGCGAGAGGAAACCAACAGAATGGAGTCGTGGGCTTCCGTAACCCTGTTATCATGAAGGCAAAATTTATATTCAATTTCCCTAGCGGATGAATAAAGTATGTGTGTGTGTGTCTGTTTATCTATCTATCTATCTATATTTAATTGGCATTATTGTCCATATTGTCCATAAAGACTAAAATTAGATAGATGGATAGATGGATGACAGACGGACAGACGGACAGATGGATAGATGGATAGATAGATAGATGGATAGATAGATAGATGACAGACGGACAGACGGGCAGACGGACAGATAGATAGATGGATAGATAGATAGATGACAGACGGACAGACGGGCAGACGGACAGATGACAGACAGACAGACAGACAGACGGATAGATGGATAGATAGATAGATGACAGACAGACAGATGGATAGATGGATAGATGGATAGATGACAGACAGACAGACAGACAGACAGACAGACAGACAGTCTTTATGGACACAATAATGGCAATTAGATATTTGGGATTATTAGGGATTTTGTGCAAATTAAAGACTAGTAAGAAATGTTGTGGGGAAACTGCCGTTTTCAAACTGTCTCCTGCAGTTGATTTGTACGGGCCAGATGCATCAATCTCCTAGACTGACGATACTCTAGAAAAGTTTATTTTCCAGCTGATTAAGACAAATCAATGGCCTTTAAAAAAACAGTCTGAAACGTGAAGGTCATCTGTGGCTTGAGGAGCTGAATGTCCAAAAATTCAACTTCACAAAAAATTTAAGTGCCCCTATTATGCTATTTTAAAGGTTTTTAATTTTGTTTCGGAATCTCCTACAACAGGTTATATGAATCCAATGTCAAAAAACACTTTACTTTACTCATAATATACTTTGCAGCATCAGCTAATTTCTCACATCATCTGAAACGCTTCAATCAAGGATTCGGTCTCTCTAAACCCCGCCTTTCTGAGAGCCTCCTCTGCTCTGATTGGTCAGAAGACCCAGTCTGTTGTGATTGGTCTACTCTGCTCTGATTGGTCAGATGGCCCAGTCTGTTGTGATTGGTCTACTCTGGCCTGATTGGTCAGGTGGCTCAGTCTGTTGTGATTGGTCTACTCTGCTCTGATTGGTCAGATGGCCCAGTCTGTTGTGATTGGTCTACTCTGGCCTGATTGGTCAGGTGGCTCAGTCTGTTGTGATTGGTCAAAATCTTGTTGCAAACAACAAAACAATCAACAAAACCACAGATCTTGATCTCTACGGTATTTTGCAGTAACCGCAAAGCAAGAGCAAGGTCTCGGAGTGAAGACTTGCGTGAGCATCATGTCCTTTTCTCTGCTCTGAGATTTCACAAACGCACGCACACCTTAAAGTGCGACTTTATCACGTTGTCGAAAACCGCTCTGGGCAAAAATAAGTGTAAATCTCATTAGCATTGACTAAAAAAGCAAAATGGAGGTGATAATTGAAACAGGTAGAAAACGGATCCTGCAATCAGCAGCAAAGCAGAAGCAGGCACTAACTTCTCTCATTAGTTTGCAGTGCTAGAGTTCACTCTACTCTGAAAAAAAACTAAAAACAAGACAAGATACAGCTTACTAAAGGAATAATTCACCCCAAAATGAAAGTGCTATCATCATTTACTCACAATCATGTTGTTTCAAACCTGTATGATGTTCTTTCCTCCATAGAAAACAAAAGGAGATGTTTCGTGAAACGTTCATGCTTCCCCTGCAAACACTGAAAATTGGTAACATTTTACAATAAGGTGTCAATGTATTAACTAACATGAACTTACATTGAGCAAAACATTTGTTACAGTATTTATTCATCTTTGTTAATGTTAGCTAATAAAAAATAGTCGTTCATCACGTAGTTCACAGTGCATTAGCTAATGTTAACAAATACAACTTTTAATGTTAATAATGCATTAGTAAATGTCGATATTAACATCAAGAAAGATTAATAAATGCTGTAGAAGTATTTATTCTTTAATTCATGCTTACTAAAGTAGTTAACTAATGATAACTAATGAAATCTTATTGTAAAGTGTTACCCTGAAAATAAATGGATAAAACACAATAAAAGTAGAGTGCGTGACTTGAAATAATAATAATAAATTTTATTTGTATTGCACTTTACATTGGGGGGGGGGGGGGGGGGGGGGTCCCTATAAAATACATTTATTTAAAAGCTTTTTTAAAAAGATACGTTTTTAGGTTTTGTTTAAAAACATCTGTAGTCTGTGGGGCCCTCAGGTAATCAGGGAGGGCTTTCCACAGCCTCGGAGCAGCCGATGAAAAGGCCCTACCACCCATGCTACAGAGCTTGATTCTGGGGACATAAAGGGTGTTTGTGTTTGCAGACCGGAGAGTGCGTGAGGAGCTCTGGTGTTGGAGGAGTTCCTGTAGGTAAAGGGGGGCATGTCCATGAATGCACTGGTGGGTGAGGAGGGAGACCTTATATTCAATTCTGAGTGGGACAGGGAGCCAGTGAAGAGATTTTAGGATGGGCGTGATGCGCACCCTCATCAGGATCCTGGCAGCACTGTTCTGGATGTATTGTAGTCTCTGGATCCTTTTGCCAGAGATCCCGATGAGAAGTGCATTACAATAGTCCAGCCTGGAGGACACAAAGGCATGGACGAGCTTCTCTGCATCTGCCAGGTTAAGTGTTGGACGGAGTTTGGCAATGTTCTTGAGATGATAAAATGATGTCTTACAGAGGTGTTTGATGTGGGTGTCAAAGGTGAGTTGAGAGTCCATTTTAACACCCAAATTGGTGACAGATGTGGAAAGGGCGATGTTTTGGCCCGAAAAAGTGATACTGCTGATGGTGGAAAAGCGGAGCTGATGTGGTGTGCCAATTAAGATGGCTTCCGTTTTGGAACTATTTAGCTGTAGGAAATTGAGCTTCATCCACGCCTCTATCTCCTCCAGGCAGGTGTTCAGACTTGAGACTTGAGACTTGTTGATACTGATTATTTTAGAACCAGTAACATACTATTATTTTTACTATTATTATTACTATTATTATGATATTCATGGTAATGTTATTAAGTATTTATTTTATTTTGAATATTTATTTTAAATGCGTTTGTCATTTGTATTAGTTTCTTTAATATTAATTTTATTATTTTATTTTATTATATTCATATTAATTAACATTACATCCTTCGTTTTTAAATATGAATGTAGTTTTTTATATTTTATTTAGCTTAACTTATTTTAATTTCAATGTATGCATTTCAGATTTTCAAAATTCTAATTTTCACTTGTTCCTTTTTACATTTATTTTTTCAAAAATTTCAGTATTATTTAAATTGACAAAAATATTTTTTAATAGGTTTAGATTAAGTTTAATAACAACGTGCATACGGACTACTTTCATTGTGCTTTTTTGTAATTTCTTCTGATGTTTTGAGGTTGTAGATGTCTGTTGTATGAAAAAGGAGCAGAAACATCTGCTTTTGTGTTCCACAGACCAAAGAAAGTCAAACAGGTTTGAAACAACACAAGAGTGAACATTGTGCCGTACGTCTTCATCAGATTTGCATCTCGCTCTGCTGCACAAACGTTTCTTTGCATGGCAGATTCAGTGTTTAGTTGGTATCTGCGAATGGAGACTACAGAGATTAATCCCGTCGTTCTGTGGCGTATGCTGGATAAACGGCGGCGGAGGGAAGTTGTTGACTTTGCTAGAGGACGCAGGAGAGAGATGAATAGGACGAAGAAAAGAGAAAGAGAGCAAGATAAAGACTAGAGATGTGTTTGACAGCGCTAAGGCTCTCAGCTCGTTCTCCCAGTGGTTTGAGGGCATTCGGCTGAACACAATTATCAGGAGAGCAGTTCGCGTTGGACAGGAGAGGTGAGCTGTGAAGAAGAGGAGGAGGAGGAGGAGGAGGAGGAGAGCAACACTCCCACTGCATTTCCCCCAGACTAAAGCCGTGACTTCACTACCTGTCAGCTCCAGCCGGCCTAAACACCAGCCGGATGGACACATGCACATAATCATTTTCTCAGCTCTTCATTACTTGCTGGCCTGTTAATTGGTAGTGGCTTTGTGTGAAAATGTGGGGGTGTGTTGATTATTTAGTGGCTCATTCTTTTAAACCACACACAAAAAGTAACACTGGTATCCATTAGCAGACGGCCTGAGAAAAGCAATGCTTTTGGATGAATCTCATAAAAACCGTAAAGGTTTTACCACAAAAAAATGTGCCTCTACTTTTGCACACACACACACACACACACACACACTTTATTCTGGGCATATTTTTATGCGATTCAATCAACATGTATGCATCAGCAGACTAATGGAATATAATAATGCCTTTTTATCCTGAGTAACTTAGGGCGCTTTCACACTTGGTTCGATTGCCTGTTCCGAACCCGAGTTCGATTGCTCCCCCCTCCCCCGATGGACTGTGTTCACATTCAATTATATGTATCCGAACCGCGGTACGCTTGTGTCATCAAGCTGCAGCTGGCGCGTAATCATGTTGCTTGGTAACCGGTGCCGCTATGAATAAAAAAGGCGTCAAAATGGATAGAATTGCTCGTTTCACATTTGTTGTTCTTTTTTTTTTAACCTTTGTTTTCGTTTTCAAAGAAAAGATACAGAAACACACTTGCGTCTGTCTACCGAAAAAGTACAAAAATCGTGCCGAAGACAATTTTTGCGGAGGCAAGCATAAATCATCTCTCTGCTTGCAGTGCGTCAATCCCGCTTTTCGTCAGGGTAAGTGTACACACACACACACACACACACACACACACTGACGACTGTCCTGTCGACCACATTACACGTCATCAATAGCGGTTCACTTCCGTGGTTTGGTTCGATTGCGTTCATTTCAGCAGCGAGCCGTACTGGAGTTCACATGATCCGTACCCCAGACCACCCTTTTTAAGCGGACTCGAGTACGGTTCGCGGGTGCGCATCCGAGTTCGGAAGACAGCGTTCACATCATAGACTGTAAAAAATATGGACAAAGCGTCTGTGACGTCACCCATAGACTTTCTGAAGAACGGTTTTGAGGCCGTTTATGGGGGGTATGGGCGGCGCCATCTTGGGAAATCCTAACCCCGCCCACCTTCTGTCCAATCCATATATGGGTAAAAGGGCGGGCTTTGTGTGGGACTGAGCCGGCCGGTGGACGCGCCTCTTCAGCCGAGCAGCCTCAGCTATCTGTAACGTTACAAGATCGACTGGCAGACTAGGCTACTTTTTACAGTCAGTATCATTCTTATGTTGAAACTCCTTTTCCTCGATTTACTGAAGCCTATATGTAAAACGCATTTGCAGCTGCAGCTCGCTCATAGGCTGTGCTGCGGCAACTCCACATCCAATGGCACGGGCGCCTCTGACGTGCGACCAACTAGCTCGCAGATCAGTCTTATGTTACATTTATTTATTTGGCAGACGCATTTACAGTGCTTCAAACGTCAGTTATAACCACAGGTAAAGTACCTCGGACACTAACTTATCTGAGGCGATTTAATGCTAACTGTTGCAGTGCCACTGCCCACAAACAATGATGCTAAATAGTGCTAACTACGTGAAATAGTAGTGGAATGTCACTTACCGGAAAAAAAGGAGCGAAGTACTCCTAGTCCTACAGTGTCGGTCAATACAAATGTTCAGAAAGGATACAGAGATGGTATGATGTGTTGTGTCAGATCATGGCCGAGACATCAAAGTTCAGGAATTCCACTCGACGCAGCCCGTTATCAGCTGTCAATCAAGCTGTCAATCTAATTTAATCACGCCCTTATTTGTCATACATTTTATATCTAAATACGATCTAAACTAACGAGTTAGGAAAAAATTCACACCCCTCACAGTTGTCAGGCACTCGGAACATACAATAAAAGTCCATGGGACCAACCTGTAAAAACATGAATTTATGCTGTGAAAACGGAGATTTGAACATGGGCTCTATGGATATTTGCTCCCTTTTGGGACCTCCCTCTAGCGGATTTTCGATGTATTGCAGTTTTTCGCACTTCCGGGTAAGCTTCATTTTTCAGATTAGAATGTTGCCGCTTGGTTCACATCCTCCAAACGAACCGAACTCTGACATCATTCGAACCCGAGTGCGCACCAAAAGTGCTAGTGTGAAAGCGCCCTTAAAATTCTTTTAGCTAATATGTCTCAAATGTGAATTTAGTACTTTTTCTCATTTACATAATTCTATATACCTCCAATTAACCAACATTCAACTAAATGAACGTCCTTCACCTCTGTGATATAACAGTAGAGGAGTACATTATCCAACATGATGAATGTGATTGTTGTGTGAACTTCAGACAAAGCGCTCTGTTTCTGACTCAATGCTGCAGGAAACTGTGAAGAGCCAGTGGAGGGAGAGAAAGAAGTGACTCACTGTTCGTTGACGACAAAGATGCAGTTGTCTTGCGAGGGAACGCCTGTGACGGGATGCTTGCAGGTCACCTTTCGCTCATTGTGACTGTAGGAGAGAACAGAAACAGAAATTGTGGGAATTAGAGACGTGCAAGACTGATGTTCACACTTTGACACTCGATAAGGAGCCGTTTGATAAGTGAAATTATTGATCTAGCAATGTGATTTACATGCTGGCCTGCTAGAAAAGATTACCGTCTGAATGTTGCTATCAGGGCGGAGAAAATTACAGTATGGTATGAAAACTGTATTTTTCAATCTGCTTATCTGTATTTATTTATTTTGCAAAGCAACTGGTAGACACATGGAGGTTGTTTAAGCAAAGTCAAAATGTATCTTAAAAACTGATGTGTCATTATGAGTAAATATTGGCTACTACTAGTATTTTTGGTTTACAACCTTAAGTTTAAAACATAGATACAAATATTTAATTAATTCATATCTAAATAAAATACAAAAAACAAATGTGATAAATGTGTATTATACTGGGATTAAAAAATAATACAAATAAAATTATATACACGTATATGTAATACATTTGGAATTCAAGTATTTATCGTTAAAAAAATTATTAATACTGTGATATCCAATTTGTCATACTGCCCATCAACAGTAACCATTTACAATATTTAAATAAATATATACAGTATATATATATATATATATATATATATACACACACACACACACAATGTACTATATATATGAATTGCTTGTTGTTTTGCTCAGTTGCAAGTCACTTTGGATACAAGCATCTGCTAAATGAATACATGTAAATAGTTATCATTATAACTATAACTAAACTATAACCCAACTAGATTGAGCGAAATGGTCCACCAGGATAAGCGTCAGCTCCTCCAGCTGATCGTCCACCTAAACCAGCTTTGACCAGTAAGAACCCATGTAAAACCAGTCTACCTTTAGAGCTCTTTGTCAAATATGATGTAACCCAGATGAAAACTCACCAGATGACATCTACCCAAAAATCTCCTCAGCAACACTCCTGAATAAACACACTCAGAAAACTACACACCTTGAGCGAGGGGTGGTGCAGAATTTCAACATGTCTCTCCCTCCGGGGGCCGCCAGTGGCTCTGTATCCCCTCAATCTCTCTATACTCCTGCTGTTTACCAGTAACCCGAGCATGTAGTCACCGCTGCTGCTTTCCTCAGTCATACGCCCCGATCACAAGAGCATGAGACACCCCCCCCCCCCCCGTCTCTCTTCTCCACCCTCTTCCTCTCTGCCATGAGGCGCCGACGTCTCAATAAATACAATTACCAGCGCAGTCACACGCAGACAGAGCCATGAGAGGACAGAGGAGGCCGTTCACACAAGAGAAAGGCCGTTTAGCAGTGATAGGCGCACACAACGGGCTCTTCTCTCACATGGAGAAGTCACAGGGCCACTGGGTAACATGTGGACAGACTGAGGCATGCTGGTAATAACATGTTTTGAGGCGAACGAATCAAGGTTGAGGAGAACTTCACAAAACATTCACACAGAGAGTTGAGGAGAAGTTCACAAAACACTCACACACATGCATAAAGCACATTATTCCTAGTATTTTCCAAACAAATTTAGCATAACGGATAAGTGCAAAACCCAAGTAGTCAGACATGAGACGTGATTTTCTATTTAAGGGAAAACAACTAAACAACACGAGTTTGGAGCGATTTCGCCATCCAGGCGCTCTCTGCAATAGTGTTGTCAAAAGTATCGATTTTTCGATACATATCGATACTGAAATATCTGAAACGCTTCCAATACTAATTTTCAGCAGAATACACGATACCAGCAGCACTTTCTCGCTCTATCTCTCCAACAGCGAGTGACACACAAACCCGGCTCTCCTCTCTCTCATTTCTTTTACTCCAGATGACTATTGTTGGTGTTACAGGGCTTGAATTTCGGCGTGGGATTGTGCGTATTGCGCATAATTTCACTCATTCCCGCAGATTTTGTCCTCACACCCATAGTGCGCAAAGCCGCTTCTCAGTACTAAATTTTGTTTTTTACTGCTTATTGCACTTATAAAGTGTCAAATACACAAAAAAAATGTCAAAATGCTGGGCATTGTGAGTGTTCATGTAAACGCACGCAGTTATGTTTTAAGTGAACGTAAACAGTTGAGAAAAAAAAAAAACGTGTAACTGTATAATGGATCTGTGCGTATAATGGTAAAGTGACAATTGCATAATATACCGGCTGCCAAATTAAGAGATAATATAAAAAAAATATCTATATGGGAGTTTTCCCCCATGTGTCAAAATTGTGGCCAATGAAAATGCTGAGTGGCTAGTAACTTTGGAAAACCATTAGACCCAGTAGTTGGTGAGCAAAAAAAGTTAATGTCAAGCCCTTTATTATATATACATATAATATTTTATTGTATAGCCTATTTTTTTCATAAAATATTTATACATCATGGTGATATTTGTTACACTGCCTTTATGCTAATGAAAATTTACTAAATAAAATAAATAAATAAAAAATGAATAATAAATAAAAATGTTGTACATTCAATTTAAGTAGTATACATCTTTGTGCATTACGGTAATGACAATTTTGGAGGAAATGTGCTTATGTCAAGAAAATCATTTCTCAATGCAGAAATATATATAATAAAAAATATTACAAAATTCCACAGAGGTTGATGCCCACACATGCCCACTGAGCAATTGGATGTATGATGGATTGAAAAGCGGTTGTTAAAGTGATTATCATCTTTTCAGAGTGAGTGTTGCCTTGGCAACAATAAATTAACCAGTACACAGCACAGAACAGTCCCAAATGGTTTCAGCAACCAAAGTTCGAGTCAATTGAGTCAATCATTTCGCTCTCAGTGGGTTTCAATTGAACAGATTTTGAGATAACAAGCACAAAACGACACAGAAGACCTAAGGATCTTGTCCAAGGTGAACGAGGGACAATCACTATGTTACTGTTACTTAGACTTTAGGACAAACACAGAGTTAAAAGCATTCAAAAAGGAGATTAGATAAAGATTTTCAGCAGAGCCATGACAACATAAAGACGCATAATCCTGCTTCAGAACGGCTACTGGTAAAGGAAACACTATAAAGGAAACACAGCCCTAGTTAACACTCCTCACTGTAGTGTATCAGGAGAGTACATGTGACACGACACCATACATTATGTCACGTACAGGCCGCTGCGGGGACGTCTTCATGCATACATGCATGGCCGACAGCAGATCGGCAGATAAAAATAGCTTGCCGTTCTTCAGAGACTCTCTCTCTCTCTCTGCCACTCAGAGGTGCGTTTGGGCGAGGAAGTCACACTTCACTTGGTTCTGTCACATGTGCAGATCACCCAGGGCTGGTCTACTCCTCTGCGAGGCCTGCAGGGACAGCAGGTGTGCTGGAGAACAGGTGCACACACACACACACACACACACACACGTCCAGCTGTGGACGAGGTGTTCGTCCGCCTCTCTGATCTCTGCAAGACCCGGTAAAACGGCATGAATGAGAGAGAAGACTACGGATGATTGAGGAGCTGTCAAGAAAACACACATCTTTGTGAATCTCCACAACACGACGGCACTCTGAACAGCTTTTTTAAGGTGTGTTAAACACAGATTGATGACACATAATGCATATGGGTTTATAAACTACATAAAGCTGCCACTTCAGTCAGTGTAACGGAGACAAATAAAGACACAAGCTATATATAATTCTCAAAAAAAAAAAAAAATTGCATTGTCATTTTTTCCCCACTTATGTACAACTATTTAACCTACTGTATTTAAAAACTCTATACACTTTTCGTATTCCCGGGTTAGTTTTTGACCCCGTGGAATGTGAGCTCTTTGGTCACAGTACAGCCAGTTTACTTCACAAAAACGTGTAACAATTTATTTATCTAAAAAGAATTATGTGTATTTTGATAGTCTTAAGCAAAGTTTTTTTTTTCATACTAAAAACGATGGATTCTTTTACAAATTCGATGTACCTCTTGGATGCGATAGGAGGGTTAATGCACTAAAACATTTTAAAACTAACTGCAAAAATGAGTAGAGACATTTGGAGATGATTTTAAGCAAAATAGTTGAAAGCCTGTAAATACAATCACTCGTATTGTGACATTATTGCTTATTACTTTTGACCAATAGGTGGTGGTGACAATTGATCTGGTGTGGTCAGTGTGACAATTACACACAAAGTTTGGTGTCAATATGTCAAGTCTTTCCAGAGATACAGCAGCCTCAGACACAATTTGGCATTATACCATCCAATTCGGTGATCAACACGAAATCTATAACTTTTCATCAGCATGGTCTGAAGATTATGTGAATCGAATTAGGCGAAATTCGGACAAACATTCTATGAGTTTGAAAAAGTCGTTTTTTAAAAAGAAAATCTAAATGACGTACCGGAAGTTTGGTCGACAATTGGTATTTATGTTCTCATGATCCAAGGAATCGATTAAGACCAGTTTCGCTACAATAGACAAAATGAATCAAAAGCTATTAGCATTTAGCATTACCACAAGGTGGCGCTGTCTCGAAACTTTGAGTACCTTCTGGGCACGGTGCGGATGACACTTACAGAGTATCATAACATATGTCAATGTGTTTGTAAAATGTAGCATTTTGCAACAAAATTTGAAATGGTCAATATGGGAAATCTAGGTATAGTTCAACTCGGCATGTTGCACCAAATCATTTGATTTTTGGCCATACCGTTCAGAAGTTATTAGCAAAAATAACTGTCCACTAGGTGGCACTGTGCCAAATTTGTGCAGGTATGCCTAGGCCATGGATGTCATAACACAGAGTTTGGTGTGAATGCGCTACGGAGATATAGCCTCAGGTCCATTTTGCTGCGATTTGTGAGAAGAAATGCTTGCTTTGAACAGCTTGGACACAAATGAAGTGAAACTAGCCTTGTTTTTCTCTCATGCTCTTCAAAGAGATGAGCACTTAATTTGATTAATGGGGTAAAACTAGTAATATTAGTAATGGAGAACATAGAGCAGATGATAGCTCATTTTCTGCTGGGTCATTGTGAAAGCCCGCGGCGGCACAAGGGAAATTGCTGAAAATCACAAGTGCCTGTTTGAGCTTTCACAGAGATATGCTCATGTGATCATTCGACAAACATGGAGCTCATGAATGAGAGCTTTCTGAGAAGTGCCTGTCCTCGCCACCGGCTACAGAGACGAGAGCAGAAAACAACACACCGCATTAAAGACGCGTCGCTGTGAATGATAAGACTGGAGTTATGGATGTTGTGGAAATGATAGGACATGTCGGTATATTCACTTAAATCCCTGTCGCACTTACTAAGAGCGGGTGCGGATTTGATAGCAATCAGTGATGTCAAGGGAAACTCAGTAATGATTATTTTATTGGAATAAAATCAACAAGCATTTTCCTCTGTTCCTTTACTCTGACGGCAAACAAGCACATTACAAATCACACTAATTGGTTGTAAACACAATTTGTCAAAGCTCAAGCCACAGGCTAAGAGAGAGAAAGAGCGAACTGAGAGAGCGATCATGACAGGGAAGCGATCATGCTTTTAAAAGGGAAGCCGCATGTAGGGAGAATCGATATAAAGTGGGCGACAAGTTAAAAATGGTTTCTGTATACACACAAGCAGCTTTTAAGATGATACTGTACATCAGTGACAAAAAAAAAATCGGACTTTGGATGTGTTCAAAATAACAATGTACATATTTTTTGCAGTACTGTACCAAGTATGCAATCTGCATGGCATACTCTACGACCAACCATAACCATATCACACTACACTGAAAATAGCATCCCATTATGCAATGAACATGGCAACTACAATTATTTTGACTCGTCATTTGCCAACAGTCAAGAGATTTTTATAAAAAAAATAATTAGAAAATTATAATAGCCACATTTAACCCAATAAAGCCGCAGATTTCGAAGTGCTCTAAACGATCAACATGATAGAACATTAAGGTAAAGAAAACGAATGATATAATAATTTTTTATATTATTAGTAATAGGCTATTTCAAGATAAACATTTACAGGACTGAAGCAATAGGTTCACTTGATTATCCATTCATCATTTTTTAGAAAAATCATATTCAAATGTGAGTATCAAATATGAGCATACGGCTTTTGAGAAAGGATTATTTGTTCATCTCTCAATCATCATTGCATTAAATGTTTTAAAACTACAGAGCTTTGATCATAAATCTAAGCACTTAAAAATCATTTTACTACAAGATATTATTGGGTGACGGCGAATATTTATATGCATTTTATGTCAGTAGTGTGCTATACTGTTATAAAGATCTCAATGATTTACATAAGCAGATTTCATCTTACATTTTGGCCATATAAATATCAGCATCTGCAGCACATTAATAAAATAAACACAGAATAAAATATGAGCTCCCTCCATTTTCTCACTATATACTATATGAGCAATAAAAGCCTGATGTATCAAGACATTTAGATATCGTCTAAAGGTTCATAAACTATTTAATATATATATATTTTACAGACTTACTGCATGTCATACTTATACTAGTGTATAACGAATACTGTGTACACTTCGTACTGCATACTAAAACAACATGCAGTGTACACAGCATTATCTCATTTACGGAGTAAAATTACATGAGTGAGTGTCCATCCAGCCATCGTGATCATTAAATGTCTATACAGTCTCAAAACTCTGAATAAAAGATAGCTAATTGACGTGACCCAGTTGCTAAATTTAGTTTCACATTCTCTGAAAGGTTCTTCCGGAAATAAACAATGTTTTCAATGTTTAGTGTTCCTCTGGGCATTCAAAAGCTCAGGGAGAAAATGGACAATGAAGCATTTGCTCCCAGTGGAGCGTCTGCCATTCAC
Source organism: Tiaroga cobitis (assembly GCA_030578255.1). Classification (NCBI taxonomy): domain Eukaryota; kingdom Metazoa; phylum Chordata; class Actinopteri; order Cypriniformes; family Leuciscidae; genus Tiaroga; species Tiaroga cobitis. Next base: position 40,954,733 of record CM060594.1, read on the forward strand.
ACAGACGACCTTTCTGAAAGGCCAGCATGCCCTCGCGCCCTCCCGTTACCCTCGCTGCTTTCACACCAGTAAGTGCACAGCTTTCTACAAGAACCTTTCCTTGACGTGCACACACGCTGATGACTGAAAGAGTTTGAGTTTTTGGTGATAGAACATGTGGCATGACGGATCATCATGTATGCTGTGGTGATTTTATGGATGCCAAAACCGAATTTTAACGTCAAAAGCTAGTAACTCCATACTTTGCTTAACAGTCAACCTATAAAGCAATACATTTAACTTCAGTAATATGGTGTAATTCTGAATGAAACTGGATATTCAACAAGAAAGAAAAAAAAACTTTACATTTAGTAATTTAGCAGACACTTTTATCCAAAGCGACTTACAACTGAGGACTAAACCAAGCGAGTCATCGTGAAGAGGCAAAAACAACGCAAAAAGTGCTCAAAATACAGAGTTCAGACATTGCTCAGAGTAGCATAAGCCAGACAAGCGAGGATTTAAAGGAAAGGGAAAGGGCTTTATTATTTTTTTTTATGTTAAAGGAGCTGTAAGTAAGAAATTTATTTCAATTAATCATAAAAAGGCCCTGATATGTCACTAGACATTAAGAAATCATGTTTATTTCAAATACTTATATCACTGACAACAGTAGTATGGCTAGGATATTGTCATTTAAAAAGTGGACTTGCAGCCCTCAACTGATGTTGATGTTGTCATGTTGTGTTTTGGTCTGATGCGCCACCCTCCACCTATCCACCAATCACGAAGTCAGTAGTGTTTCGGGATCCGGGTTGCCAGCTTTGCTCTAATCTACCCTAACTGTAGTCGGATAAAGATGTCTAACGTTACTAAATCAAAAAGACCTCGTTATGATTTAGAAATTCGTCGTGACAAAGTCAGAAATAAAACCAGAATTTGCATTGGAGATGCTTTTGAAAGATGGAGACGGCTGAAAACGGAGAAGAATTTGAACACAGACGCCAACGTTGCTAATTTTCTCCTGGACAGGTAAGATTCATCTATCCTTGGCTAACTTGTACTTGATGTCAATGGACATTTCATATATTCATGACAGTCGAACAAAGTTATGCATGTTCGTGCAAAGTAACGTAACGTAAGCTCACATGGACGTATGCTAACATTAGCAATGTATTATAGGAGCCAGTTTCTCTGTCCTTATGCTGAGACGCAGAGGAAAACAACATTAGCACTCCCTTTATGGCAATTTGAAGCGTAATTGAGACAGAAGCCTAACTTTACCTCAGAAAAAATGAATCGTCATTCGTTCTTCGTGTATATCGTGGACTAAGTTACACATGCTGCAAGTTGACCTGTATGAACATTGCTAATCAAGTTTAGTTACTCTAACAATATTTTATGATAGGGCTGTCACTTTACGCTCGAAAATCGATTGCACAATCGATCGGACCAACCAACACAAGTATCGAAAACGAAAATAGAGAATCGATTTTAACGGCCCTTTTTTTTATTTTTTTTTTATAATGTGTTTTAGGTGGACAGATCTATACAGTACACAAAACAAGTAGGATGTTGGAAAATAACAATGTCTTTTCTGTTAACCAAATGCTTTTTAATATTCACTATTACTTCAATGCAAGTGAACAAGCGCGCCGTTATTTGTTGCTTAGTGACGTGTGTGTTCAAGTAAGCCAGAAATGCGCAATACGCTGTATTTAATATATCATGAGGACTCACGAGATGCGTATTTGCGCTAAATCCGCGCAGATTTGGCTTACACGAACTTCCACAGCAAAGAAAGTGAGTAAACATAGAAACACGCTAAATTGGCTCGTGATTTGACCGCGTTACCGGCCAAAGTTCATTTTCACCCGCATTTGGCGGGTCGGAGGGTGTTAATTTCAATCCCTGAATGTTGCGCTCCTGTTTGTCATTGTGCACGAAACTTAACGCCAATAAATCATCAGAAATATTGCTGACTTATACGCCTCAAGCGCCCTCTTTACGCTCGTCCTAATGCCTGTTAGGTGTCCATGGATTTGCCTATATTTGGTGATGAAAATGGAAACGTCTTTAGACATGGAAAATCGATTTTACAATCGATTCAATGAACACTTACGTATCAAAAATCGAACAGGATTTTTTCACAAAAGTGACAGCCCTATTTTATGATGAAACTGAAAACAACCCTGTGATAGCCATTGGTGATATTGAATTTGTCCGGCATTATAATTGGTGTGGTAAATGTTTTGGTTATTTGTTAGCCCGCTTATGACAAAAACTTTAGCACTTGTAAATCGATTTTTTTTTTTCGTCTTTAAAAATAAGGAAGTTTTATGTTGTGGTTATATGTTTTTTGTTTTGTTTTAGTATTATACATTTATTTTTCCACAGACTTTTTTTAAATTGTAATTGTATTTATATGTTCAAAATAACGAAATAAAATCGAATTAAATATCAAATCAAAAACGCTTATCTCTTCAGCTATTATGGCCCCAGCACCTCAACACCTCAACACCCCTCAACACACCAAAAACTTACTGTGTACGTCTCGTCGTCACTTGCCATTGGAAGCAGCCTACGTTTCTGCTGAATCCTGCAGCTAATCTGGCAACCTCGAGTCAGGGGGTAGGGGGAGGGGATACAGCGCTCTATGGTATTTTTAAAGTGATTGCAGTACCAGTTTTGGCCACAATCCTACATACGGCTCCTTTAAGTCCTCAAGGAAGACATGAGTTTTATACTTAGGATAGGACTTGTTTTTTCACATTGGAATAGGCTGAATTATAAAAAAAGTGGGTATTCCATACTAGAATGGAGCCAGATTTGATTGCAAGTATGCTAAAGCAATGGCTAAAAAGCTTTTGGTTAACGTTATCCAATATATTGCATGACAAGAACGCTTTTACATTCCAATTAAAGTCACCAAGACAAACATGTTTTTTTTTTTTTTTTTGAAATGCCATGCAATATTGTTAACAATATAAGATAGGGTAGGGCTGGGCGATATGGAGCAAAAAATATATCTCAATATATTTTGCTATATCTCGATATCTTTACAGGAAAAATAACCCCCCAAAAACTACTGCAAAAACAATTATGCCAATACCACAGTCTTTTTTTTATTGAAGTGCAAAGAGGTAGGCAGTTCATGTAGGAACAAAGTGCTTCTGCGACATTTAAAAAAAAAAATCCCTGTACACAAAAATAATAATTCAACGATGGCAATGGGTAGGGTTGCCACCTGTCCCGATTTTACCGGGATTGTCCTTTTTAATAACCTGTCCCGGGAAATTGATCCACTCTCCCGGGACACAGAATGTCCCGGTTTTCGAAAGGCTGCGTGAATATGTATGTTCAAACCGTGTAGTGCGCGCACGGCAGAGAGGAGAGAGAGTGAGAGACCTTGCGCGTGTTTGCTAGTGTGCCTCAAGAAGTGCATGTAAGACAGCATTTAAGACGATTTTTTAGACGAGTTCTGTAGCCTCCGGGCTGGTTGCGGGCGCCGCCATGAGAGAAGGCAAACAAGCAAAGTGGCGAAATCAGAGTTAAATATAAACAATATATCATCGATATATATGATATGTCAAAATCCATATCGTGTTTAAAAAAGATCTCGATATATTTTAAATAGAGATATTGCCCACCCCTAAGATAGGGAACACATTTTGACATTTACAAGACAAGCTATCTGAAGCACATGTCTAAAAATCATGCATCTCCCTAGTTCTCAAACACTATTTAGAAGATAAAGGACATTTGAGTATATGAATGTATGAATAAAAATGAGCCGCTTCTGCCAGTCTTAAAGCTAATGATGCATTTTAGTTTAGATGAATCATCTCTGAATGAATGAATCTCTCTCCAGCATCATCTGGATCTGAAAGCCCAACTCATAATTAGTAAATGACTCAATGAAAAGAGTGATATATGCCACACATATCAGGCTGTGCTTGTTCATTGTAAAGCGCTCATAATGCCGCACTGTTTGGAAGAGATACTGTATTACCGACCCACTACAAATGTCAAACTTTTGATAAAATCTTAATTTAAAAGTCTCTGAAGAACAACCAGTGGAGAATAAACGTCCATGGCATTCACATCTAAGAAACATCACACGCTTGGGTGCAGTTTAAGAAAAATGTCTAAAAAGCGGCAAATCCTGGACATGCCTATCTTATTAAGAAAAAGGGCCAATATAAGCCGCCCATGTAGAAGCCGTTTCAACTGTGCAAATGGAAAGAAAGAGCAAATCCTCTCATTTGTTACTTAATCAGGGAGTAATTCCTTCGAGAAGTTTGATTCCAGAATAAGTGATTGTGTATTTCATAAGCGGGTTAACCAAGGACAATCTGGGTGTATACGGAGGTCATAGCACTGTTTGGTTGTGGCAAAAGAGCTATTGGCACTTATTAAGGCACGTACCATGCAATTACTCAGCCAATGTTTATGTAAATGGTGCAAATGAAAGCAGAGGATCTCAGAGGTCCATTGTGCAGATCACTTAGGACTTGTGTTGAGTACGTAAGATGCTCCAGCTTCCATTTTACTTTCACATCGAAGCATCAAACAGCGGAAAAAGTAAATTGAGTTCTATGCGCTTAATTGAGGCGGATAATTGTTTTTAGCCGATAAGAAGACGTGCATAAATCTACAATGGAAACACATTTACCAAATAAACCCATCGATGGGCAACAAAAACTCACATGACATTGCCTCAAATGAAGATGTGTTTGGATAACTGGACTAACCAGCCGACCAATCGCATCGCACAGTATCTCAAATGTTGGTTTGGTCACATTCTGAAATGCCTGAATGAAAGTCTGTCATCAAAATGGTTGGGTGTAATTACCTCAAAGAAGTGTCTAGCATCCGCCTCTGAACGCAAGATAACATGAGCCTTTATTTCTTTTCATCTACACGCTCTGAGGCACAAGTCATTTATGAGTTAGGAAAAAAGAGCCACAAGTGACCAATTTGTTTTCTTGAACACATGGGATGGAAACAGTGCTTTATTTGCAATTTTTTAATGCGATAATTCAACTTTGGATGGAAAAATAGCAAGAGAAACACTTTTTACTTACCCAGCGATACTCTCAATGGACTTGTGTTAAGGGTTTTCATAAAACCTCCATTGTCATTGGTATAACTCTAATCAGCATCACAATATCAAGTCAAGTCACCTTTGTTTATATAGTGCTTTATACAATAAAGATTTTTTTAAAGAAGCTTTACAGGGATAAACAGAAAAATAATGATTCAATGACGCAAACAGAGTTCAAATCTGATGTTAAAGAAAAAAAGAGCCATTGTTCAGCGGCCGTCAGTTCAGTGTTGATTCAGTTTCAGTCAATAACTGTAGAAAACAGTCAAGTCTTCATCAGCTCCAGTTCTTATCACATAGTCTCAATACAGTCAAATCAATGATATTGCATAATGTTAAGTGTCCCAAAGAAATCCAAACTCAATCAGTGACAGAAATGGAGGGGTTAAAAAAGTTATCTGGGCCAAGCGAACCAACAAGGTGTGGTTATGATTCCAGACGGCATCACAAGTCATATTGTAAATTGATATCATTTAGAAAAGTAAAGTCAAGTCACTTTTTTTAAACAATACAGGTAGATTCAAAGCAGCTTTACAGTGATCAACACGAAAATAATGATTCAATGATGAGTTTAACTCTGCTGTTGAGCAGCTCTAAAAAGAAAAAAAGTGCCATTTTTCAGCTGAAGTCACTTCAGTGTTGATTGGTATCAATCAGACTGTCATTTTCAGTGTTATAATATGAAACATTAGATTAAAAATAATGCCTGAAAGTGATGAACGTATGTCTATAATCTGCTGAAAAATCTATTGTAAAGCAGCTCAAGTTTGCAGTTTTAAGTTTGTCTGTTTTGAAGGGGTTTTTTTTTTGGCCAAGCAGGGAGATCACCATAACTATATAAGAGCAGAAACCAGGTTTTATTAGCAACACGTTTTATATATTGCACAATGGTGTATAACATGCAAAAAATCAAAACACAATTTAGGGCTGTTTTCGACTAAGGATTTTCATAGTCGAATCTGATTCGTTAGATTTTGCCGTAGTCGACTGATAGTCGAACCTTTTTTTTTTTTTTTAGATAGCAGCTAGACGTTCGGTTGAATAACTGTTCGTTTGTTATAGGACAACTCGCTCTACGTTTATTTAAAATGAACAGCAAGACAACTAGAAGTGAATGTGCTTTCCGTTAAATGAATCCTTAACAAAAAAAAAAAACAAAAAAAAAAACGTTGCAATGAACGTGCTTTGTTTTAAATAAATCACACACAGTAAACCTTAACAAAAAAACTTTGCAATGAACTTTGCAATTTAGACGCGCAAACTGGGTGCCGGTGCGGTGAGACGTATACATGTTCGGGCAGATTCGGCTTGAAGTCGTTCATCCTCGGATGCGGCGTCGCACGCGCTGTTACAAAAGAAGCCATGCACACAGCCAAGCGAAATGGGGTCTTGCCGGTCTTGCGCACCCAATGCGTAAATTTTTGCCGTGCGCACCTTCGCGCTCGTGCGGAGGCGTCGAGTATAAACAAGGCTTTACTCCGTGTCAGCGCACGCTCTGATCGGTAAAGGTGCACAGACCTCTCCCGAATCATCTCCAGCACTCAGCCTCCGAAGTACCTCTAACTCCGCCTCCGTTTCCCTCGTAAGATGATATTAGTATTTATTCTCTATGATAAAAAATGTTTGTAAAAAATATTTTAATAGCACGGTTTTGGCGGTTATATAGTTCTAATGACGGTGTTCACCTATAACCGTCGGTCGCACGGTTACATAATAACCGTCACACCCCTATGGTTACATAACACTTCCCTGCTATTCGACTATGAGGTTTATAGTCGAATCAGACCTCTCCGAATCGAATCGTCGAATCCTCGACTATTAGAAGTCAGCCCTAACACAATTATACTCTCTCGTTCAAAATGTTTGGGTTTTAAAACTACAGTAATATTGTGAAATATGATTAAAATATTATGTGCAACACCACTTTTGGTGTGGCGTTATTTTAAAAACAATTATATGATGCATCATCGTATGTAATCTTGGTGCAATATAATGTGATTCATCATGCGTTGATTGCACCTGCCCCTGCAATCACCAGCACATTACATCATTAGGACCGTAAGAAAACAGCTTGATGGAGCCGTCAAGTAGTTCCTCTCCTGCGAGCACAAAAATACACAGATCTGCTCATGTCTGGCACAGGCATGCATTGGTGTTGCTAATAGTAACCGCTGCAGATGGCTGTTGTTGTGCCAGTAATGGCAGGGCTGTATTCGCAATCTTTTGCCCTAAAAAGCGTGGCAGGAGGAAGTTCGGAAAAAGCAAAACAAGAGGCTCATTTGGAGGCAGATGGGCTGAGAGTGCGGCTCCCGTCGAGATGCTTCAGAAAGCATTGTAATGGAGACAAAACACACAAACTCGAGCGCTGGTTCAGATCAGATAAAGCCACATCGCCCTCAGAAAACCCGTCCAACGGTTCATTTCTTCCAGCTCACAAACGCTGATTAGAGACGCGCAATCTGGACACCTGATGAGGGCGATTCCCTTCCCGCTCTGTGATTGGACGACGACATGCAGAACTGTCAGTAAATCTCAATTAAAAGAACAAGTGTGCGAGATGTTAACGCTGAGGTTTCACTGTCTCCCGGAGGTGGGTGATGGAGTGGCTTGTTAGTCACTGAACGTCTGAAGTTTTGCGAGAGCAGATGTGGTGAAGAAAAGGGCCGATTATTCTCTCACAGTAATGGGTTTAAGAGGGCGACGCAGCCCACGTTAAGAGCGCTGTGTGCTTACAGTGCACAAGCATAAAATAACATATGTCATCTCAGGCGGTGGCAGAAGGGAAAGAAAAATAAAATGCATAGAACGTTGTTTGCACGACTTCATTAAAGACTTTTGGTGGTGTCATACTGGGATGTTATGACTTCACACCAATGACTATAAAGTTTTAACAATCAATCTAATTCTATGAGAATAGTGGAGTATAACTATGGTCATCGCAAATGTGCAAAACAAACAACTTTGGCAATATGAGGCGATATGACAGTGACAGGCGACACAATGACACCGGCCATTCCAGAGAAATACGCAATTTTAACCATTGCTGGAAACATTTTGTTGGAAACATAAGCACACAAGTAAACCATATACTGTTTTTAACAGTGTTCTAGTGGTTTTTGGATATTTTAATGCAAAAAATCTTACATATTGTACCTTTAAACTGACTTGGAACTACCTGTACATCAAACGGTTTTAATGAACACCTTCCAGCCAATCAGAATCGATTATTCAGACATTCCATGGTATGAATATATGTCTGTGTGTGTGTGTGTGTGTGTTTAATCTGAGAGGGTCTGTAAGGACACATGGTGGCTTACGGATGAAAAAAAAGGATGACAATTGTCTAAATGCTGCAGGACAAGAAAAAAAACTAAATTTTGTGTCAGTCTGTTCTGAGGGCCGTGACCTGGATCTTAGCGCAGCATCAATACAGCAACAACTCATTACAGTCGCGGAGAAACAAATCGCCAGAAATGGATTCTGAGCCGTGACAACAGTTGCCATCTGGAAGCACAATGAATCCCTGATTTTCGGCAGACATTAACAGACAAAAAAATACATGACTGAAGCTCTTCCAGACACTTTCACAAACTTCACAAACGAAGAAGCGACTTAGCCCTCGCATCTAAAATCATTACCGCAACACATGTGCATGCAAATTAAAAATGTTTAGGACACTTAACAGCTCAAAGTTACTTTTCTAGAAGTTATTTGGTGCAAAATGAAAAGACAAAATTACCTAAATAATGAGTCTAGGTGCAATGCAATCCTATGAGAATGTGCGCTGTGCTCTTGTAAAACAAACATATCACCGCAAATGCAGTGCACTGCATCACAAACCTTCTCATAAACAGAGAAACACTGGTCCTGGAGTTCAAGCTGCAAAAACAAGACACACCAGCTTTGCTTCTCCAGCCTCATTCATGGCCGTTGTTGAGGGATGAATACTAAAGCTCTCGTCCACTTCTAAAGCTGAGCTGTGGAGACAGCAGGAGGCCGAGCCGATGATGTCTCAATCTATCTCCCATCTATCCACACCATCTGCTTCCCATCAAAACATGCATTCATATCCACTTTCAGAGCTCTATACATCATCTCTGTGTGTGTGAATGATACAGGCTGACACTCGATTATTTGTCGGAACAGATGAAAGTAAAAAGCCAATGCAGTGATATTTAGAGATGGTGGATAAGATGGTAAAACCAGTGGGCTATTAGTATGTTTCCGGGGAAATGCATGAGTGCTGCCCTGGAGTATTCTTGCTAATGCATCGCACTGCTAAAAATTGTTTATTCATAAATATTTGTTGTGTTTTCCATTAAAAATAGCTAAACACCCTTAAAACTTGATAAATTTACTTGATGCAAAATTTAGTCTTAATATTTATGATTATATATATATATAAAGAATTATCGCTATTATTTTACACGGTAAATGACTGAAAGTCAACATGAAATGGCATTTGCAACCTCAAAGAAAAAGCTGCAATTTTCAGAAGAAAAAAAAAATATATATATAGAACTTGATTTCATCCAACATAAATTTATTGAACTGTGTAAAGTTTCTTCTTATTTCTTTGGAATAACATGCACTAATATTTTTTTATTAAAATTATCAAAATGTATGAAGAAATTCTGATTTCGTGTTGACTTTGCTAAAAGGATATCATCTTCATTGTGGAAATAAATCTGCAGCTTTAAGTCCTGTGGGACAGAAGGTTTACAGACTGGCAGAACTTTTAAAAACAGATGGTATTGTAAGTGCTTGACCTGGATTGATCTGAACACGTGGCATCCACACAGATGGGCGTATCTGGTTGCACACTCAAGCCCAAAAATCATATGGGGTGGTTAGGGTCATGTTTCTCAAAGTCTTCGCACCGGACGTCTCTTTGAAGAACATAACAGTGCATCTAGTATCTCAACAGAAGTACGTGTGTTTCAGTATTAAAGCAGAGGGACAGACAGAACAGAAGTGAATCATGGGACACAGCGCACGCCTGCGGGAATGACGTGTGTGTGATGGAGGTCATTTGTTCACAGAGGAACGGCTCCTGTTTCTCTAAGCGCACATCTGTGTTCAGCAGCTGTAACTAAAGCTCGCCTGCAGCCCATGTGTGAGTGTGTGACACAGGTTATACGGGACACACTCACATGTGACACTTAGTTTGCCTGAAAATGCAACACAGGATTTTGAGACTACAAAAATGACCACAGATGTGTTAAAAAAAACACTGTGAAACAGTAAAGATCAATGCTGCAATTTACAGCTAAAGTGTAGTCATTGCTCATGAATATGAATTACTCGATCAGACGTTGACTGGCAGACGTTGCGCACTAATCAGCTGGTGAATTAAACAATCTGCTGAAATCTTGGCTCATGAATATTTAATAAGTGACTTGAATGGATGCTCCCGGAAGGCTTTCAGGCAACATCTGCACAACCCAAGTAATATTTCACACATCATGCCTTTGTTTCACATGCAGGATGGTGTGTAGTTTCATTAAACCGAATGGAACTGGTTTTAACTTGATATACCAAAAACCGATGTCGTAAATGGCGATCAAAGCTGTTCATGCATAATTCCTGCTCCAATTTCAACAACACGGCAACATAAATGATATTTTACACAAGTTGCGATTGCTAGTTTTGCAGTTTCAATTGAATGCAATGAGATTAAAAGACAACAATCAGCGCGATCAGTGTAGTCTGATTCACAAATGACTCTTATGAACCAGTTCTTTAAATGAATCACTTCACAATGACTCCGTAATAATATAAAACTTTTGATGCAATAGAGTTTTTATATCATATGAGCATAAATACTGAGCATACGAATATAATAAAAACAGCTAAATCGATGTCATCTTGATGGATGGATTATTATTTCCTCATAAAAACGGTGATATTTACAGATATTTTCTTTATTTGCTGTGTTTATTGAGCTGTGCTGTCCTTCACGGCTGAACACACTGTGTATTTTGGGATGCATGCGGAATGATGAATGGAAGAGGAATGTCGGATGCATGTTGCCAAGGTAACAGTGTGATATTTACCGTGTCGGGGAGAAGACAGACGAGAGGAGGACAGGTGAAGAGTGGGCCGTAATGTCAGAGGAGTCAAGCAAACACTGTAAGCGGAGAGATGGGAGAGACGGGTATTTCGTCATGTTGACCCGGAAGGCACAGGACTCAACACACCCACACACACACACACACCGGCTCTGTCAGACATATTAAATGTCAGTGGCGTGGACAGGTCTGCCCTTTCCAGGTGGACAGAGTTCGCAGCTGAGGTTGTTTGGAACAGGAAAAATGCTTTTTTTTTCTAGTCTAAGAGGTTTTAAGTAGGAGGTACATGTATTTTATAAGCAAATATAGCGTAATGACAACACAAAAAACAAGGTTTTTGGGTGCTTGAAATGTCAGGTCATGTAGAGGGAGAAAAAACAAGCCATTACCATAATAGATTTAGTTTGTTAGTACCAACCCTTAATTTCAGAGCTGTGAAGAAAGGGAAAGTAACCTAGTAAAGTCTATCTTTCATTAATTTAAATAATTCATTGGCTCTCTTTTTCGTGCATTCTGTCTCAAAACAACACTAGGCGATAACGGCAACATTCACATCGTCTCATTTGGCCAAACAAAATCACACATTAATATTTCATTCTGCTCTTCAAACCAGCCATTGGAAAGTTTTTTTAAAAGAAACATCATGAAACAACAGCGCACTTCTATGGAAAGGAGTCGGGACGGATACAAGATCAAACCTGGTTATCAAACCCCTCAGGCCTCGGATAGACCAACTCAATAATGTATGTAATGAAGGGTCAGTGCTGATACTGAAACTCTAATACCGCAGCTCGCATGAGTTCATAGAAACTTTGCTAATACAAAAACTTGTGCCGCTGATGGCAATATTTCATACCTACAATTCGTTCAGCTTATGTTGGAAATTCTGAGGAAATGGATGGATATTACATGCCAAGCTCTCATAAACCATGTTATTTTCCCCCCTTCTGCACTGGGCTCGCTCTCAGAGTTCGGTAAAAGTTGTCGAGACATCGTCTTTGCTGGAGACAGTGGTTTGGCAGATGATTCACAGTTCTTGGGGCATTTCACTCTGAAACCAGCAAACCGCCAAACATCATGTGTGCTGAACTATTATTATTTCCACAATACAGGATGCTAAAGGAATAATCCATGAGCATGGACCATATGCAGGATGCGTAAAGAGAATTCTAAGCCATTCTTTTTGCTATTCTGAATTTTTCTTTTTGCATTTGTTTCTTTTCTTTTTGTGTTGCAAATTGGCAACAAAAATCGCTTATCTGCACTTTACAACAGATTACACGGTTCAAACTCATCCAATCAGAACTTAGAGAATTAAGGCAAAGAAAGTTTGTTTATGAAACAATAATAAAAGTAGACATAAGCATCCAATAAATGTATAATTATAAAAAAAAGTATGGAACTGAAGACTGGAAATGTTTACCTCCAAAATAAAGTTTAAGAATCTTTCCTTAACCCATACAAAATTAAAATAACAAATTAAAAATAAAAACAAACAATCAAATAAAAAAATAAAAAAAATAAAAAAAATAAACTAAACTATTATAATAATAACAATAATATTAACTCTAAGAACGTTTAAAAATGCTAGACAAGACGACAAAAATCAAACCATGAAACGACAAAAAAACAAAAACGCTGTATTCTGCTGCCAGTCAGTAGTTGACGTCACTTTGTAAAGAAACACTAACACATAATATGCAATATATAATATGGATTTTCACAAACTCGAGTTTTTGAAGCGTGATGAAAACTGTATAATTTTCCAAAACTTGCACTTTGAAACCAGTTTTCAAAAAGTTTGTGTTTTCAGGCCCCCAAAACGCCATTATCGTGTAAATAAGCGGCCAAAATGTTTTACGCTAGTTGAAAACGTGTCGTCTAAACGGCCCCAAGTAAACTGGCCATTTCTAAATGACTTGAACTGTGGCTCATCCAATCAGATTTTACAGCAGGATCTGTTTTATAGTCTTAGTTGCAAAGGTGTTAAATGACTGTAGCGCTGCGACACGCAGCAATAATAATGCTGTTCTCTTAAAGTCCCTGTAAAGGCAATTCTAAAAAAAAAATCTAAACCCATTATAAATGTTAGAAATGTATTGCTAAAACATATTACAAAGACTGTGAACTGTGATTTACTGAATTGTGGAGTTAGACCGTTAAACAGTTTTTCACCATTGCTATTTTCCAGATTTTTTGGGCGGAAATAAAACGGGGCTCGATGACGCACTGGAGCCACTGAGCTCGTGGACACGCCCCTACTTGATGACGCACTGAGGCCACTGAGCTCGTGGACACGCCCCTACTTGATGATGCACTGAGGCCACTGAGCTCGTGGACACGCCCCTACTTGATGACGCACTGGAGCCCCTGAGCTCGTGGACACGCCCCTACTTGATGACGCACTGGAGCCACTGAGCTCGTGGACACGCCCCTACTTGATGACGCACTGGAGCCACTGAGCTCGTGGACACGCCCCTACTTGATGACGCACTGAGGCCACTGAGCTCGTGGACACGCCCCTACTTGATGACGCACTGGAGCCACTGAGCTCGTGGACACGACCCTACTTGATGACGCACTGGAGCCACTGAGCTCGTGGACACGACCCTACTTGATGACGCACTGGAGCCACTGAGCTCGTGGACACGCCCCTACTTGATGACGCACTGAGGCCACTGAGGCTGGCCCCTCCCCTAACAATAGAGCACATTCACATCAGTTCGCCGCTCAATCGCGAGTTACTATCAGTACTATTAGTTACTACAGCCTACAGTTTGCTAGCTAGCTATGCCTTCGACACGGAAATGCGTAGGCTACTACCTGGATGCGATCATGTACTAAACAGATCGGTGTCTTTATTTAAATTTCCTAAAAACGATCACATCAAGAAGAGGTGGATTCATTTTGTGAAGAGCCAACATTGATGGAGAGCTGAGGATCACCGCCAACACCCGCCTCTGTCGTGATCATTCTACACGGGATAGTTTCATAAACTGTCGTTGGAGACAACTGGGATTCACTGATAATCCGCTGTTACTGGTGAATGAAGCCGAACCGACTATCTCCCGCCTCGGCCTTCATCTCCCCGTCCCGAAAGCAGTATCAGCTAATATCACCGTCGGCAGCTTTCCCGCGAGTGGGCGTGGTTTCAGCGCAGCCAGCGGACACGCCCCCAGCGTTTGAGAGCAGAGAATAATGCTCACTTTTTCAAGATTTTGATAGCTTATTTGATGTACTTGCCGGCTTTTTTTACCATTCAAATTTGGCTGGGTGGCAATAACACAGAATAATAATAAACGGAGCAATTCCAAGAGGGTCCTCACACCATCGGTGCTCGGGCCCTAATAACTCAGAACACATACTTAATTTTGACTTTGCAGGGACTTTAATAATAATCGCACTGGTTGATTTTCCTGCGTGCAGCTGAAGCTCGGGCTCCCGCTGCTCTGCTGTGGATCCTGTGGTGAGCACCACCAGGTCTGTCTGTGGGTGGATGAGACTCTCTCCTCTACGCCCACGCCGAGCACTCATCTCTGCGGGACCAAGCGCTGTGATTCAGGCTCTGTAGTCGGGTCATGTTCTGTGTTTCACAGGAGCAGGATTCTCAGAATATCATCCTGCTAAATGTGCACGTTGAATGCATGATTCAACACAAGCCCGTGATACAGATTGTGTCAGTGTCGACCGCTGGGAACGGCTTCTTTGAGCAAGCAGATTCCCAGATTACATAAGGTGACTCCTGGAGACTACATCCATCTGGAGGCTCAGGCTGATAAGAATATAACCTGGCGCCTTTCTATCCTCTCAATCATTCATGGCTTTAAAAGCCGAACACGTAGCCTGGACGTTCCCCCACGACGCGGGGACTTAAATCACAAACGCGCTCGCTGGCTTTACGGATGAGCCTTGCAGACAACATGTGGATTTTCTTACGCAGTTAAAGATTTCCAGTCAGTCCTTAATCCACAGATGACAAACTCTATCCCTCGACTCAAAAAAAAAACGCTCCGGCTGTAAATGCAATGGATGACGATCAGAGAGAAAATCTACAGCACAGTTTAGGGTTTGCTCCACGCCACAATGATATACCAGAAACTAAATACTACAGCCTACGAAAACTGAATAAGTGTTAACATCGTGACTCTTGCAAACTAACACAAACACATACAGAAATGCAGGGGCAACAGCGTGTTAAAAACTTGTTTAAATGTTGACAAATTACAAAACTGACCGATAAAGGTTGTTTAGAGCTGTTCAGTTTCCATTACATTCTCGTGTTAGCTTTAGCAAGAACCAATGAGTTGTGTGTTTCAAGTAGAAGCTTCTGTTTACGTTCACTGATCAATGTTAATATGCGAATAAAAGCCTAAATTAAATCTGTTCCTCATATAGTGATCCAGCCTCTTCAGAAAATTTGGACTAAACTGCTCATATGGATTAGTTTTATGATCTCTTTATGAACTTTTTGAAGCAATAAAGTGGTTGTTGTATGTACCGTACATAAATCTCTTATGAAAGTCTTAAGGGTTTGGAAGACATGAGTGTGAGTAATTGATGAAATTAATTGTGTCACAAATTTGTATTTTTCTTACATTTGCAACCATTTCAGTCACATACTAAAGCCCTGTAATGCAGACAAATGATTCATGACGCAAAAGTGGCAAAAATGTCGGATTTCGAATGGCTGTCAAAGGTGTATTTTTAATTCGCCAAAGACTTGATTAATCAATCACTGCCATCCAACGGAGACCTACAACGAGGAGAATAAAAGTAGTTTCCAAAACACCCCATATCTCACAGATACAGATACAAAATTGTTTCCAGAGCAAAATAATGATCGGTTAGCACGGGAAAACGTAATACATCGTAATGATGATATAACCATAATTACGCTTTTGTGTCGACTATGCCATCGGACCACATTCACACTTTATAATTAAAGCTCGACAACCGCTCCTCAAGTTCAGGGTGTCAATCACTGTCTGTTGAATTGCCCACTAATGGACTTCATTTGCATGTTGTGAGCAGACGAATATTTAAATAATGAGTAAACGCTTCTCAAATATGTCATTTCCTCTCAGACATCTGTAAGCAACAGACTCCAATCATATATATTGGTCTGGGAGCACAAAAGGTTTCACGAGCGGTTTCAGCATGAGCGGCCACATCCATTATGATCATTGCGAGACCACATTTCCATAGTAAAAAAGCACAATAACCATTTTAGTTAGGTAATGGCCTAGTACTACTGCCGGAATGGAAATTCACTAACTACTGTGCTAGTTTTCACTGAAATAACTCGAGGGTTTCCACACAAGCGCTTCGCCTGCTGTGCACTGTTGATTTTGGACAGACTTCATTTTAGAGATGCTACAAACCGCTTGAGACATATTACCCATAGTCCACCCATCATATGCATGCACAAAAAGCCATACATGAAAAAATAAAAAGTCCTCTCTTCTACTAAACACTAAACAACTTACGTAGATGATCTGACTTTCTAGCAGAGCTTAATGTTCATTCTATCCTGTTTGTTTTTTAATAATAAATCATGGCATTTATCATTGTGGATTTTCCCACCAAAAAACAATAGCTTATAAAGCCAGAATCATCCAGTGAGACCATATTTCACACTAGTTTTATGTAGATTTATGTACATTTCGATGTCATCCTACAACGAGAAAGATAAATACAGCAATGAAAAATGGTGCGGCATCGCAGATCATAATTTCCCAAGTAATATCTTTAACCACATTACAAAGGAAAGCAAGATGACTGAAAAACTGCAGTTAAACGGTAAAAAAAAAAAAAGACAAAACACTCCAATCCCTACTTGTAAACAATATAAATTACCATATCTGTATCAGCAAGCAATTATTAAAACCTATTGCATTAAGAATATATACATTTATAAATTACTTTATAAATACAATTTATACTTTTAAAGTTGTTTTTAACCAATTTTTTTTATTATTATATATTTAATGTTATCATATAATAGCATAATATTCAAAATAATACATTGGACAAAATTGGAAGTAGAAATCTTTAGCAACTTTTTTGTTTAAAAAGCAATTCAAGTATAGCCGTTACATGCACTACACGGTCTACATTCACATTGTAGGAGTTATTATGAGGGATTCGTTTATATATAGTGTGTATATATATATATATATATATATATATATATATATATATACACACACACACATATAACTGTACATACACTGGGTATGTGAATGTGTGTCCGTTCGGTGATGTATCGAGGACAGGAAAGGCATATTGACAGGTCTTCCTCTATTACCCCAGCAGTAACTCATGAGCACTGACTCCCAGCGATGAAAACTCGCTTGCGGGGTCAAAAGAGGCTATGGATGGTGAAAGAATGAGGCCGCTCAGCATGATGGAGAGTGAGAGCTCATCTGTGAGGCATAATTGTGTGCTGCTGACTGCCGAGTGTGACATTGTGCTGTGTGCCGCAAAAAAACAGCCCATTGTGTGCCGCTACACAAGGCTGTCACACACACGCAACGGCCTTGTCAAGATCTGCCACCGTATCAAAAAGTATTATTATGTAAGTCATTCACTGCTTGCTAGCAGGGTCATAAACCGTTAACATGACACGTCCATTAACGCGAAACCCTTGAGCGAGACCATGTACGCCATATGTCCGGCCGGTATTCTGACTCTCTGGTTCGGCTCTGAAATGGCCTCTGTTTTGACTCTGAAGTGAGTAATTGTACACTCGTTGGCCACAGCTCTGCTGGATTCACAGAGGGTTGGCTGCGTGGATTTTCTGCTTTACAGATTGGATGGAAATGAGGATGGGATTAGATGAATGAATGCATGAAGAGCTGCAAGGTACATAAACCCTAATTGGGCAAGTGGAGTATTTGGAAATATAATGATTCCTTCACGTCAGTGCAAAACACACACACAAGGTATACAGCTAAATTAATTTGTTCCTGAATGAATCAGTGTTTTGAATGAATCAGTTGAGTGATTAATTCACTGTTTTGAACAAATCGGTTGGGTGGATGAATAAAAAAAAGTCATTCAAAAAGACTGAATGAATGAATCAATGTTATTAAAAGAATTGAGTGAATGATTTAAAAAAGACTCACTCATAAAAACAATCACTTGTTTAATTCATGAATCAATCAGTGTTGTTGAACAAAAATGATTGAGTGAATGATTCAAATGACTCGCTCATAAAGATCTACTGGAGCAACGATATAACCTGTAGAAATAGTCTCAGACAAATCACCACCACTAATGCACAAAACAATACTTTTAAAGGATAAAAGTGAATCTATGCATCACAATACAATATAAAAACAGGAAATCATTTTTATATAAAGTTATTAGTGTTTTTAAAAACTAAGTGAGTGTCAAATTAAAGGATGCTCATCCAGGAACGTGTCATACTTGTGTAAATCACGTTAAGATATTGGCATTACAGCATATTAGATTTTTATTACCCACATTACGCTTTGTTTGATTGCACCATGTAGACATGTGGTGGTGTTTTATGGGCAATTTACACTTAATTCGGCTTCTGTTATGCACCCAAATACACCCTCAGGGACCAATAAACTATGTCTATCCATCTACGAAAGAAAACCCATGTTAAAGTGCAGGCACTTTACTACAGACACGTCTAGCATAGAAAAAGTCTGAGGAATCCTGGCCCACAACTCACTGACCGCTTCAGAGATCAGGATTAAGACATGTTTTTTCAACACTAATTAAACATGGGGAAATCAACAGCTTCTGTTTGTACTTTTCCTAGTAATTTGGGAAAAGAAGGGCAGGAGAATCTGAAGGGTTTTTGCAGAGGAGAGAGCCGATGCGAGCAAGGCCTGAGAGATTAGAGAGACAGATTGGCGAAGGGCGCCTCGCCAGAGCTGCTGATAAGATGCCTCCACTAGTTGCGAGATGAAAGGCGCTGAGATGGAACAGCCTTGCAAAGTGGGGACAAGACTTGGATCAAGCCTGTGGACCGAAACCTCGACATATCCGACTACCTGTGATGTGTAATGTGTACCGAGTGGCACTGATACCCAACGGCGTAAAAAAAAAAGTGGTGACAAAACTGGTTCATGTTGTTTGTCAGGCGTGCATCGATCACGGCTTAAAAGGAAACGTGAATTATTGATGCATCACACTGATCCCGTCGCATTACCAACTCTGACAGAATGACACCAATTACAGTCTCAAGAGCCGAGCTGCTGCAAAATGAAATGCATATCCTGCCGTCGACCTGGTTTGAGTGGTAAAGTAGCATTTATTTATGGAGAAAGCAGACGTGACATGATGCTTCTGCTACAAGCGAGTCCGATTTCTCCCTCAATGAATCTCTGTTGTTGCACCACCAGGCAATAAAAGTCGGTTTGCTGCAATAAGCGATTATATAAAAGGCCATCCAGATTTGTATCAGTGTGCAATTCATGAGGCTTGGCATTGTAATATCCTCACTGCTGGAAAAATGATCCACAGCACCACGATATTAATAACACGGTCGACCAATATTAGCAATTATGCCTTGATGGATGAGTGTGTTATTGTAGGAGGCGACTGGGGCCGATGAGCCGGCAGAAGCCGAAATCAAAAAGACCCAAAGAGTCTAAGGACCAGAGAACATTTCCCTCTCTTCATGTAAATCCTTCCAGACGAGCAGCATCTCCCTCAACGACTCAATTAACAGGAGCGTTTTTAAACGATGTTTCTGTGAAGACGCTGCTGCTCGATGTCTTTGTTGTTGGTGAGGGAAGCGCTGTTCTCCTTCAGGCTCAGGGGAAATATCTGAACTCTGCGTGAGTTTCGTCTCTGTTTTTTTTTTTTATCCTTTATCGGCGATTAAAGCACAAAGCACAAAGCAAGAACTCAGTTGAGGATTGCGATTTAAGTGCTAACGCTATGCAGTCATGTACGGCCTCACCTTGCCTGGATGTCGATCTCTCCTCCCTCACTCTACGTCCCACTGAGGCTTTCAGACAGTCTGACAGGGGTGCGAATGGCTACATACCACCACTAATGCGCTAAAACCCTCTGACAGAGTGGAGAATATGGACGGGTTAAGTTGAGAAATGAAAGAAAGTAAAGGGAGCTTTGAAATGCCCACGTTGCGCTGAGTCTGACGTCCCTCTGGATTATGGCAGGGAGGCCGGTGGATGTTTGATGATATTTAAAGACCGTTAAGGTCTTAAGACATGCACACTTAAAAAAAAAAAGCACCTGGGAGTTCAAATTTAATGGAAAGGCTTTTTTCATTTGCATGATGGGGCCAGGGATGGATGGATGGACGGATGGGATGGAGAGAACAACAAAGACGGACGGATGTGTGGACGGATGTATGGACGGATGTATGGACGGATGTATGGACAGATGTATGGACAGATGTATGGACAGATGTATGGACAGATGTATGGACGGATGGATGGACGGATGTATGGACAGATGTATGGACAGATGTATGGACAGATGTATGGACGGATGGATGGACGGATGTATGGACAGATGTATGGACAGATGTATGGACAGATGTATGGACAGATGTATGGACAGATGTATGGACAGATGTATGGACAGATGTATGGACAGATGGATGGACGGATGTATGGACGGATGTATGGACAGATGTATGGACAGATGTATGGACAGATGTATGGACAGATGTATGGACAGATGTATGGACAGATGTATGGACAGATGTATGGACGGATGGATGGACAGATGTATGGACAGATGTATGGACAGATGTATGGACGGATGGATGGACGGATGGGATGGAGAGAACAACAAAGACGGACGGATGTGTGGACGGATGTATGGACGGATGGATGGACAGATGTATGGACAGATGGATGGATGGAGAGAACAACAAAGAAGGACAGATGCATAGATGGATGGATGGATGGAGAGAACAACAATGACGGACAGATGTATGGACGGATGTATGGACGGATGTATGGACGGATGTATGGACGGATGGTGGACGGATGGATGGATGGATGGAGAGAACAACAAAGACGGACAGATGTATGGACGGATGGATGGACGGATGGAGAGAACAACAAAGACGGACAGATGGATGGATGGATGAAGAGAACAAAGACAGACAGATGGATGGATGGATGGATGGAGAGAACAACAAAGACGGACATATGGATGGATGGATGGATGGATGGAGAGAACAACAAAGACGGACAGATGAATGGATGGATGGAGAGAACAACAAAGGACAGATGCATAGATGGATGGATGGATGGAGAGAACAACAATGACGGACAGATGTATGGACGGATGTATGGACGGATGGTGGACGGATGGTGGATGGATGGATGGATGGATGGATGGATGGATGGATGGACAGATGGATGGATGGATGGATGGAGAGAACAACAAAGACGGACAGATGGATGGATGGATGGATGGATGGATGGATGGAGAGAACAACAAAGACGGACAGATGGATGGATGAAGAGAACAAAGACAGACAGATGGATGGATGGATGGATGGATGGAGAGAAAGACAGACAGATGGACGGATGGATGCATTCTTCAATTCTGAATTATGCCTAACCCTGAATGGAACAGAAATGTAAAGAGTCTGTGTGACGCCGACGTTTTAACTGATTGTGATTTATGGGTTGAGCAGAGGACAGCCTGTAATGGTGCGTACTGCAGTGAAACAGAGTCTGGAGCTGTCAACGCTGAAAACTCCAGCACACTTCACATGAATTCAGCTCAAAGAAGTGTTGCGAGGTCGACCGCGTCGCTTCATGCGGAAGACTACAGTCACTGGGCACAATAAAGTTTTCGCAAGAGCGAATGCACACCAATTCTGCCCGACAGCAGGAAGAAAACATTGCTCAAATCACTGACTTTGGGTTGTTGAGCAAGATATTTGGTTCCTTTCGGCTCAGTCAACCACAATACATTTTTAAGCCATAATTTAGGGTAATATCATTATTCCTTCACAAACGTCCTCCTCCTCACCACAAACATCCAAGAGTGCAGGAATAACAGGCTTTATATTTCTGGCCTGATTTCCATCGAACTTTTGTAAGTACAGAGCAAACAGCAGTTTAGTGTGAGTCTCCAGAGAGACAGAATGAGCTCAGCGTCTCCAGCACACCTGCGTGGATCTGACAAGGCATCTCATTATCCGCTAGTGCTGCTGTCTTCACACACACACACACACACACGGACAGCGCCACACGTTCATCACTAAACAAAGGAGTGGGCTGCTTCCAGAGCAATTTACTGAGAAACAAGTATGACAAGCACTGACTAACGCACAGCTTGTTATTTCCTTCTCAATAGCTTATATTTCCCTTTCTGCACCAGGTTACTATATGTTATAATTAGTCCGATTTAGTGAAAAAGAAGCTGGTGCTAAAACCATAAAAACCCTCTAGCTATTTATCATGCACTGAATATCTCATCCCCACACCTCCTGGATGCGATCGGTGAGATAGGGCGAGATTTCCTCTGGGAGAAGAGAGGGAGATAGAGCGTTGGACTGGTTTCTGATGTTATATAACAATAAACTGCAAACCTCACGTCCCTGCGACTTTAAGAGCGTGTTTACATGCTTGTACGAGGATGCAATCATGCATGCCAGCGCTTCAATATGCGCTTTTTCACAAAGTCCCTGTGCATTTGTGTTTTAGTGTGAATGCTTGTTACTCTCGCTGAAGTCTTACTGTGAGTCACTGGTGAACGGCATAATGGGTTTCTATACAGTCAAGAATCAAGGATCCTGAAGGGTTTGCAAACTCACTGAAGGCAGATGCATGCTGGGAAACACTCACAATGAAATGCATAGATGTCAATATGGCTATGTTCGGAATAGAATACTATATATATATATATATATACACACACACACACACACACACACACACACATACATACACTAGGTATTTATATATATATATATATATATATATATATATATATATATATATATATATATATATATATATATACACATACATACATATATACATATATACACACACACTTACCGGTACATAAAAATATATCTCATAAATAAACACATAGTATGTTACATAGCTGTAAAAAATATATATATATAGTGCATTTTATAAATATAATAATAATAATAGTTTTATAATAATAAATGAAACTACTGATTTATCAATTTATATTATTCATTTGAATTAAGAAACATTCTCAGACTTTTATTTTTAAAAAGCTGAAAATCGCAGCATACTGTTGCCAGGAAATGGAAGGTAACGTTCGATTGCATTCTGGGAAAATGTACTCAGCTCAGATTTGGTAAATTCTAGATCATCCTGGCATGCTTTGCATAATTTGCATAATGTGTACATGTGCATACTAGCCAGTGGCGAAATCGTAGTATGGCAGTATGCAAGTACACAGTCAGGGTCTCAGTATCCTCGGTTGATGGATCTTTCTCTCTAGCTGGTTTCTGTATCCAGACGCCGTGTGGAATTACAAGAGCGGTTCTTAAAAAGCGATGGAACTTTTGAATAAAATAAAAAGAAATCTCCTTTGCGCGCGTCTATCAGAGTAATCCATAAGCCTGTGAAAGTTCTACATCAATCCATCAGTCATGAAAGGACGTCAGTACTTCCGAGTCTCAGTTATGGATATACAGTACATTGAGCGAGCAGAGATACAGAGGGACATTTTATATCGACACTGACCACAAATCATTATCCTCTTTCCAAAAGCCCAGCTAGGCAGAAACACACCGAGCTGTTCCCTATCTAAGTCAAAATACAGCATGCAAAATATGATGCCAACAACATTAAACACAGATACATTTGTGAATTGGATTTTGATGACATACAGGTGAAGACACGCACATTTTTAAATGCATACACACTTACCACAGGTGAGAGCTTCATGATAAATCCAGCAGAGATTGGTGCGACTTACACAACCGCTAGTGTGTGTGTGTGAGAGAGAGAGAGGGAGAGTGTGTATGTATGTCTAAGACTGGCTGTCTTCCATGACAAACTGCCAATAGTTCTGTTCCCTGACGTCTCTCCACGAGCAATGACAGCAGAGAGAGAGAGAGAGAGTGAGAGAGAGAGAGAGAGTGAGAGAGAGAGAGAGAGAGAGAGAGAGAGAGGTGCTGCTTTAACACAGCTGCTGCAGCGGCTCTCTCTCTCTCTCTCTCTCTCTCTCTCTCTCTCTCTGAGCATGCTCAGAAAACTAGGTACAATTACATCAGGAACTTGTGCTTCATAAACACGCACCATTAAATCAAGCATGCAGGATTTAAAAAATATTGCCAAGTGGCAAGCAATCTGAGAAATATGATTTTTTTATTTTTATTACTGGCAATAAGAGATAGATAGATAGATAGATAGATAGATAGATAGATAGATAGATAGATAGATAGATAGATAGATAGATAGATAGATAGATAGATAGATAGATAGATAGATAGATAGATAGATAGATAGATAGATAGATAGATAGATAGATAGATAGATAGATAGATAGATAGATAGATAGATGTCATCATCATCATCTTCTTGTAAAACTGAACCCCGCCCGCACAAACAAATGAAGACAAAATTATATTTCGTTTTCTGCATTTTGGTGGATTAATGGAAAAATGACTGAAAATAATATGGTGAGGGATTTACTTTGAAACAATCTTCACTCCGAAATTGCTAGTAAATTTCACACATAATTACAAAGAAACGGTATTGAACTAAACAAAAAAATTGGAAGTACAAATTCTGAAGTAGTGCTCCAATAATATATAATAAAACTCCAAATATGACTCATATTCTGTGCTTGTACGCATATGAAATTTTTTTTGCAGTGGTGGATGACTTACAAAACATCTTAGATTGACAAGTGACAAGGTTGAGGATTTACCAGCCTCTGTCACACCCTGCCATGAGAGAACATTGCTTCGTTATTTAAATCAGTGTGTATTTGCATGTGTGTGTGTGTGTGTGTGTGTGTGCTCACGGGTCTAACCTGGCCTGCTCCAGTTCTGCTGGTCCCACAGCACTGGCCCTGGGCTCAGTATGGAGCCTGCAAGCTAAAGCTGAACCCTCTGAAACTAGGTCACAGATTGATGATCCAACCAGCACAGGCAACGCAACACAACGCGAGCGAAAACCAGAATCATGGGTAAATTCTCTCCAAACAAACGCGCCGTCATGGTGAAATGTGACATTCGGACTGGTTTTCAGTCAGCTGAGACACTGGATTCTTCATGCATATATTCAGATGTTAACCCTGAACTTCAGAGCGCCGGAGAGATGTTCCTGTGATGACCAGATGACAACAGCGCCTCCTATCTGCTGCTCATCCGCATCACAGCGCCCGCGAGCTGCAAACCCTCGGGCCTGTGTAATCAAATCCATTAAACCGTGTGTGAGATGATGAAGGATGTTGATTATTTTTGTTATCGTTGTTTACCCTGCGTGAGCCAGCTGTGGTGGACTCGTTTTCTCCTGCTGATGCTTTGTGTTTCTGAGAAACTTGAAAAGAAGTGACTTTTGGCTGAAATGGAAAGCGAAAATTGGGGACAAACACTGGCCTGAAACCAAAACTGCTAATCAGAACAACTTGCTTTTTTTTCCCATTGGGGGGGGGGGGGTTGACATTTAGTGTCTATACTCTATATATAATACATTTATTTATACATAAATATATAGCTGATTTAAGTTATTACAATTATTATAATTAATCTTTATATCTTTATATATATATCTTTATATATATATATATATATATATATATATATATATATATAAAAATAATAAATTTTACATAAATAAATGTTAATACACAATACATTTTAATAAATAAATGTTTTTATTTTAAATTAAATGCTATTATTTCAGAGAGAGAGAGAGAGAGAGAGAGAGAGAGAGAGAGAGAGAGAGAGAGAGAGAATAGTTGAGACAATAGTATGTAGATAATAGTAGGCTACATTTTATTATAATAACTATAATATAATTATTTTTATTTTTATTATTTAGTCAAGTAAAATCATTCAAAATTGCTGTGGCTTCAACTTCAATATAGTATTTTGCTGATCCACAACTAAACCATTTTAAGTGTGACAGCTCGGTTGTCATCTTGTAATTATGGTAATTCCACACGACACGGACACGGCACAGCAGCGCTTCTTAAAAATACATAAATAAATAACATGACTGCTATTTTACAAACAAAATTACCAGGTACCAGCTATTGCCATGTTACAAAAGTTGTCAGTGCATCTTCTCATGGTTACAATTCACGACATAAACACAAACACACACACACACACACACACACACACACACACACACACACACAAATACTCATGTCAGCTGTGTCGAATCATTTATTACATCTGGATAAGCAAATGCATTTATTTTTACATTTACTTAGATAAAACTTACGTTTAAAACGCCATCGCCACAGTAAACAACACCGCACGTCCGTTACGATACGATAGCAACGCGCACGTTAGTAGACCTTAGCCAATCATAACACTGGACGTTTCCCGCTCTTTTTTAAAGTTTCTGTTCATTTGTGAGTGCTGGATAAGGATTTTTAACACATATTTTGGTTCGCACTGATTTGCTAATGAATCACTCTGAATCTGATTCAATGACAAGAACTGACTTTTTGAGCAGGTTATTCCAACCATTCGTTTTCTGTTCATTTGTGATTGCTGGATAAGGATTTTAAAATGTATTTGACTGGTACGCTTATGAATCATTAAGATTCACTGAAAACCAACTCAAAAGAACAGTTCATTGAACTGACTCAAAAGAACAATCCACGCACAAAATGAACATCACTACAGCTTGCAAGCACGTTTTACTAAACAAAAGCTATTTAAGAAAACAAAAAATTGCCTATAAATAATTTAAAATGTCTATTCACTACAGACAATTCCATGGCTTTTCCAGGCCTAGAAATTGCCATCATAATTCTAGGTTTTTAAAGACTGTGGGGAGCCAAACTTTAAATATAGAAATCTTAAAGATACAACAGCAAAACTGGCATAGTTAACTCTAAAGATCAATGAGAGAATGGAAAACGGTCACCAAAATAAATAAATAAAGAATGGAATAATATTATAGATCACCCAAAAATGTAAATCCTGTTGCCATTTAAGTCTACTTATTTCTTCAAAAATGAACAAGGGTGAGCATAAAAACATTGAATTATTCCCTTTAGGAGTGGGAAAAAAATATGAATGCTCCAAAACATGGTCCTTTTTCCATCATCTCTATGCAAATGTGAACCATTACATCTAAGATAAGTAGAAATCTGTATCTAAAACCCTTTGAAACCATGTAATACCGCACCAGTTGTAGCTGTTACTGCCCACTCAAACATGTCCACAAATCCCTGAGCAGTCGTACGGTCAGAGCTCATAAAAACATGGTGTTAGGGACCAAACATACACACAGCAACCAGATGTGCTCTTAAAATCAATCCTGATGATCTAAAGCCTCTGCTGAACGGCATGTTTGAACACATCTACAGTCGCGTAAGCCTGTTCATCACATTGCTGTCATATCAACAGATGCATTGGATTCAGTGACAGATTGAGACTGGGTCTTACCTGCGCGGATGACGAGGTGATCAGGGTAGACATGCGAAAGAAAGAGAAACACAGAGAGAGTGTGTGTTAGTGCTGGAGTCCAGAGAGGAAAGGTATAAGATCAACATCACATCAGCTCAACACTGCCCTCATCTGGACTCGAGCATCTCATTACACACGCAAGCTTCACCGCAGTCATGTGATACCTGAGCATGAAGAGATGCACCTGGCATTATCTCAAGGATGTGCGAGTGGAAAAAAACACTAAATAAAACCCAATGGCGTTATACTAGGGTGTGTTGAGTGGTTGTTGCTATGCAGTTACTAGGTGGTTACTTACATGTCTCTATTATATTGTGGTCTTGGGTCCTTTAATGCAAGTCCATGTGATTTATTTGGCCTTATTTCTTTCTTTTTTTCTTTTTTTTTTAAGTGATCATTTTGAATTTAATGTTCAGGACATAGAATTCAAGTGAATTGAAATTCATGTTAATTTTTAACTAGAAAAGGAAAATTTGTCTTCACAAACTTTGAATACAGACAGAATGATAGACAGACAGAATTATAGACAGACAGAATTATAGACAGACTGAATGATAGACAGACTGAATGATAGACAGACAGAATGATAGACAGACAGAATGATAGACAGACTGAATGATAGACAGACTGAATGATAGACAGACTGAATGATAGACAGACAGAATGATAGACAGACTGAATGATAGACAGACTGAATGATAGACAGACAGAATGATAGACAGACAGAATGATAGACAGACTGAATGATAGACAGACAGAATGATAGACAGACAGAATGATAGACAGACTGAATGATAGACAGACTGAATGATAGACAAACAGAATGATAGATAGACAGACAGACAGACTGATAGACAGACAGACAGACTGATAGACAGACAGACAGAATGATAGACAGACTGAATGATAGACAGACTGAATGATAGACAGACTGAATGATAGACAGACTGAATGATAGACAGACAGAATGATAGACAGACTGAATGATAGACAGACAGAATGATAGACAGACAGAATGATAGACAGACAGAATGATAGACAGACTGAATGATAGACAGACTGAATGATAGACAAACAGAATGATAGATAGACAGACAGACAGACTGATAGACAGACAGACAGACTGATAGACAGACAGACAGACTGATAGACAGACAGACTAAATGATAGACAGACTGAATGATAGACTGAATGATAGACAGACTGAATGATAGACTGAATGATAGACAGATAGACAAGACAGACAGACTGAATGATTGGCAGACAGACAGACAGACAGACAGACAGACAGACAGACAGACAGACAGACAGACAGACAGATAGACAGATAGATAGATAGATAGATAGATAGATAGATAGATACATACATAGATACATAGATAGATACTTTCTGTAGCTGAAAATGTAAATATATATATATATATATGAATAAAATATTGTCAAGTCAAGTCAAGTCATCTTCATTTATATAGCGCTTTTAACAATGGATTGTTTCAAAGCAGCTTTACAGAGATAAACATATAATTTAAGGTAACGGATTGTTTTGGCTTTATAGCGGTTCTTGAATAATGTTATTTCCAGCTAAAGTTAATTTTGATTGATTCACCTCCGTCGAAATGATCAGACTTTAAACGCAAACCTGTGATTAACGCTGACGGCGTTCACATGCTCATTCAGAATTGATTCTATTGCATGTGTCTTGTGTCTTGATGGTCTGTTTTTTTTTTTCCTTTTTCCCAATTCAGGAGCCAAATAAAAAGGTGAATGATTCCCTCTGGTGGACGAATGCTGATATCACAGACAGATATGATCCCAGTCAGTGTCAGACTCTCTGCACACATTCAGATTCAACATTTACGGTCAAAAAAAGGCTGTAAAACTATTTAAAGCATTTTCCCTTTGCACATGTATCGATGTGGATGCAGCTTCATGCAAAAGCAAAGATTTTCAGAAGGATTTACAAACACAGTTTACAGGCACAACCATGATTCATTTACTTCAGTGGCAAAAGTGTCTGATAGCAGTAGAATAACTGGTCATGTGATCGATCTCAATCGGGTGGCCGACCCGTGTGTTGAATAAAAAAACATGCCGTTTCTTAATTTCTTTAGATGTGGTCCTTTACCGTGCAACTGAATTTCTTCCTGCTAGAACTGGAGCTGAAGTGATGACTGACTCATTAAGAGGAAGAACTCATCAGAAATGCTCATAAGTGGTGATTCCTGTGCCAAACAGGTGGAGCGGGACTTGCTTAGTCACGGCCGTGTTCATTCTGCTAAAGACGAGCCAACATCCTCTCCTCCTCCTCCTCCTCATCTGCAGGTTTAGTCA
Organism: Tiaroga cobitis; assembly: GCA_030578255.1. Taxonomy (NCBI): domain Eukaryota; kingdom Metazoa; phylum Chordata; class Actinopteri; order Cypriniformes; family Leuciscidae; genus Tiaroga; species Tiaroga cobitis. The sequence continues at coordinate 40,984,842 of CM060594.1, forward strand.
AAAGATTACAGCACTTCTGCAGATGATTTGTAAGAACCTCCTCCTGTGATTTATGAATCACACAGTCATCAGTTTCCACTCACAACAGCTTCACTGAATCAGTTCAAAAGGAATCAAATTGGGAGTTTGAATCATTTTATCTTGGTCAACTATTTAGATTAGCATAGTTCCTCCTTTAGACAGACACTGCACCAAAATCATTCAACAGATACACTCCTGTCAGAACGACGACAGACCAGACCCCGAAGACACACACATTTCCCATCACACCCTGCAGACTGCGGAGAGAACAGCTGCTCAGAGTCAGGACACAGCCGAAATATGTGCCAAAACAATCAAGCTAAATGAGCTGTGCGCTCACAATACAGCAATGCATGCTGGGAAAGCAGCACTTCAGAGACACTTTTACACGGTTTTCTGTTTGCTGTAGTCTTATGATGAAAATGTCTTTGTTAAATCATGTCATTGTCACAAAGTTTTGCTCTCCTTAAAAATTGGCATATAATTTTCTTTACATGCAAAAGGATGAAAATGTATGTAAAATGTCTGTAATATATATGTTATATATACATTTAATAGATGAATAATGTATATACATATACACTTAAAATATTAAAACATTTAAAATATATTATAGAAACAGTTATATTTTATATGGAAAAACTTTTTTATTTTTTATAAAATATTTTATTACATATTTATTTTGTAAAATGCAATAATTTAATATAACATGCTTATAATTTGAATATATAATTAATATCATTATTTAATCGATAACATTTATTAACAATTAATAATATTTTAATTAATAGTCGTTTATAAAATGGTTAATACATTTTATTGATTAAATAATGATAATTATATATTAAAATTATAAGCATTTTATATAAAATTATTAATTATAATATTGTTAATTGTTAATAAATTATATTGATTAAAAAATGATATTAATTATATATTAAATTGTATATTAAATCATTGCATTTTACAAAATAAATGTATAATAAAATATTTAATAAAAAATGTATTAATATGTGTTATTCTATATAAAATATAACTGTTTCTATAATATAATTAAATGTTTTAAATGTTTTAGTGTATATGCATATACATTATTCATTTTTTGATTATTAATCTATAAAATTATAATATTGTTAATTGTTAATAAATTATATTGATTTATTATATATTTAATCAATATAATTTATTAACAATAAACAATATTATAATTAATATAGTAGTTTATAAAATGTTTAATAGTTTAAACGTGTCAAACAAATATTTACCAACAACATGCAACCTAAGAAACTGTCCTTGAGAAAACAAGCGCCTGAAAATGCAGCATAAAGTGAGAAAACTGAAGTATCAGCGACTGTTCAGAGATGATCTGCGATACAGTTTTGGGTATTGCGTCACATGTAGTGTGTGTGTGTGTGTGTGTTAAGCCTCTCCTCTTTCCTACAGGAAGAGTGTGGCATGAATGATGATTTGCTGTGAATGCATGCGATGCTTCTCACCTCACGCTAATCGGCGTCAGCAAGGGCAAATCTATCTTTAGCATCTCTGAGTCCATACATCATGCGTCTCTGATGAGGAGGACAGAGAAAAGAGCTGAACCTCTCAACACCTGAGCATATATGATCACACACACTCACTGAAACACTTCATACTGTTTGTTGAGACGCCGATCAAAACGAAACTGCTCTCACACCGATGATAGACTGTGAAGAAAACGTGTTTTCTTCGGAATAACATTAATCGGTTACACTTTATTGTAAGGTGTCATTGTTACAATGTAATTATATATTTAAGTACTGAGAAATAATAATTTACAGCATGTACTTGCTATAGGATTAGGATTTGGTTGAGGGTTAATTGCATGTAATTATGCATAATTTACTGTGGCAAGTACATGTAACATGGGATACTGTATAATAAAGTGTTACCCATTAATCATATGCAATAAGACCAGGAAACGTATATTAAGAAAGTATGATTACACTGCAAAAAAAAAAAACTGTAAAAAAACGGTAATTTCTTATTCTATAATTATGGTTTATTACTGTTATTCTACACAAAAATGTCTTCCATTATCTGATATAATGTTAATTTACTGACCTATTGAAGTATTAATATCTGTTTTGTACCATTGTAACACTGACAACCACAGTGGTGATGAGAGTCACATGATCATTCAAAGCTCATTACAAGCAGCTTTTCCACAAGAGAGTTAATACTAATATATAGAAACTGCACAGTGTCATTCGAAGAAACATTAAACACCATCATGGTAACACATGAAATTTTAAAAATGCAATAAACATTAGTTTAACAACATTAAATGTAACATAAAACCCTAATATACATAACTGATTCGAGAAAAAAAAAAGAAAACTATGAAGAAACATAGTTATTTCAACAAAAATACATAAAATGTGAAGTGTCACGCAGGGAATTGTGGGAATGTCAATTTACGGTTTTTCACTGTAAATTATACAATGAGTTGTTCTTTTTCACTTTCAAAAACTGTAAATTTAATGGTATTTAGTACGGAAATACTATTATTTAACCTTAAAACTCTTTAACACCCACATACTTAATGATCTTCAAGGAAAACATGTTAAATGACTGCTGATTTCTGCAGTTATACCTTCTTTTCTGTGTTTTCTAATTTAACAGAAAAAATCTGTAAAATATTACATAATATTTTATGTAAAATTACACACAACCCTGTAAAAATACAGACAATTTCCTTTAAATAAACGTAAAATTGATGTAAAACCAAAATACAAGCAATTACCTGTAAATTCAATAGTGGACCTTTAAATTACATTCACTGTATAATGACAAAACGGCAAAATTCTGTAAAAAAATACAGACCATTACCTGTAAATTTACTTTTTTTTTTACAGTGTATGTATCACATCTCAGATGATTCACATGAACATTTGTTTGCTTCCGGCTGTAATTCAGGCAGCCCTAGGCAGTTAGAAGAAGATAAACGAGTTTAATAACGCAGGGTCTTTGGTCAAACTCTATTGGAATCAATTATGAATTACATGATCTTCCAGCAAGGAACGCTAATTGAATCGCTATTTCAGTTGCTGTCTGTCATTTCAGTTAGTATGTTCCCCAAGGAGACAGATGCCTATGTCCCACTTAGTACCATTCATTTGGTATTACAGTATTTATAAAAACTAATTTAAAATATTAATATTTTCCGTTCTCCAATTCATTTACTTTTAGTAATTTTTTTTTTTCTGGTTTAAAAAGTTTTTTTTTGTTTTCTTTATTTATTTTATTCCAGTTTCAGTTTAAATATTTTCAGTTTTAGTGTATTTATTACTTCGGCTTAAACTAAACTAGCCAAAATACAACCTGTAATTTGTTTTAAATATTTGACTATTTCAGTTAATGTTTATTTTATTTAAAATTAACAAATGTTTTTTAATGGTGTTACGTTTATTTAATGACAATAACACTGGTAGAGAGCAAAATCTTGTGTCACACTGTATCTCATTCCCTTAGAAAATGTTCCCGAAACTGCAGCAATGACATCCATCCCTAGTTTCGACACCATGTTTTTGGGAAACGAGCAGCGTTGCAACACTCGGTGCACACAGTTTCTCTCTTTCAAGGTTGCATAACACATTTTTCAGTAGATTAATGAACGTGTAAGTGGATGAATGTGTGCATTCAGGAGCGGGGGCGCGTTTCATTCCTGAGGCGGTGACACTACAGCGCTCAGGAGCGAGGGGAGGTCAGCGTCGGGCGATGAGGTTAATATCAGCTCAGAGCCCCGAAACACAACCGGTGAATGATTTAGTTCATTTGCTCCATTGTGTGCGGATCTGCGAATTGCACGTCTCGTGGAATGTGGGCAGATTCCTGGAAAGGCTCAAGCAACAAAAGAACGAAACAAATATCAATAACCATAATGCTATGTGTAATCATCCCCATTCTCCTTCAGATCCGTTCTAATTCTTGGTTCTGAGATGTTGAAAGAAATGGTGTAATTTTACAACTGATTCAATCTTTCATCCGACTGGTTTTGACCGAGCAGTTTCGGGAAATTGGAGCCGTCTGTGGGCTCACAGTAACAGACGCTCTGTTATTACGCTGATAAAGTGGCTTAATCATAACACTGAGAATCATTATTATCAGATTATGATTAGAGTATAATCATCTCTGATGATGACCATCCCTGTGGAAAGCTAAAATGATTATGTTACATAAATATGTCTAATATGGATCTGTTTATATAATTTATCAGATGATTTTATTTTAATGTCACTTAAATGAGCATTCAGAGTGGATCAGTGTTTTAATGCAAGATACAGACATGCAAAACGCTTGTGTAGTCGGAGAACGTCCCAATTCCATCCTCCATTTGTTATAAAATCAATCAAAAGCAGAATGGCTCAAACATAAAGAGCGGCAGCTGGCCGGGAAGCGGAAGGAGAAACCAATTGGTAAACATGCTCGTGTCGTTCTTCGCTGTGGTGTTTACAAAGGAAATGCACATGTGTTGACTAGTTAAGAGTGTGTAAATGTGGGTGTGGATCGACCCACGGCTCTGTGAGGACAAACTTGGCTTGATTGTTAAAAACAGCACGGCTCGTTCTTCAGCGCACAGACGTGGGGAGTAAAACAAACATTTAGAGCATGAAATCTGGGCGACGGATAACAAACGCACAAACAACTTAGTACAAAGTTACTGGTGAATCACTAATTAGTCATAAAATCAAAAAAGACACTCGCATCTCTCTAATTACAAGAGTAACAAAGGTTTACATGAGTAATTCAAGGACGGGAAACAACTAGGAATGTGTCAAGATGGCTGACTAGCAACAGGCTATTCGATTAGACAAGTGAACTAGCGAGTTTACCCAATAATCTGTGGGCTTTTAGGCCCCGTTTACACCTGGTATTAAAAGGTACAATATGTAAGATTTTTGTAATAAAATATCCAAAAATCACTTGCACAGTGTGATATATTGCCTGCAGTTGTGTACTTACGATATCCCAAAAGTTCCCAAAGATTTTGAATTTCAGAGAAATTCCAGTTTTAAATAATGGCTCGTCCATGTTCACTTGTCGCCTGTCAATGACGTAATATCCGCGTTATCCCTGGTTTCCGCTCGTACTGCCGTAGTAACCATGGCGACAGACGTGGACAACTGCGTTACGTCTAGCGGTGCGCTAGACATTCGTTCAAACATTATAGACCATGGCAAGCAGACTTCGGGACAAAAGGAGAACTAAAACGAGGATCAATATCAGCGTGGCGTTTTCGAGATGCCGAGATCTAGCGTCCGCGGCTAACTTCGACTCGACAGAGACGTCGCTCTTGCATGTACTTTATAAGACAGGTGAGCAAATGTACATAAAACTAATCAATGTTACATAGCTCAACATGATGAAATGTTAGAATATGATCTGTGTGTTATTCTAATGTTGATCTAGCTTACTGCTAGTCTCATACAGACAAACTAACACATAGAATAACATCATAACTTTCAACACACTCAAATGCTGTTTAGTGTGATAGTGTAGACCAAGTGAAACAGCACTGCTTTACCTCACACGTTTAATTCGTCTAATAAACTGACCTGTGTGAGTAGTAATTCAGCACTTCCAGGTAGTTCAGTAGAATAAAATGTATGTTTTCCTTTATATCCACGGGACACTCGTGTGGCGCTGATATCGGTCTATCATTAGCACTCGCGCCCTGCTTCAACCACAGTCATGTTAAAAACATCAATGTATTCACTCATCCATAAACATTATTAGATCCTTAAGCATGAAGACAAGTCCCATAATTCCGCTTATGCATCATCAACCTAACGCCTTTGTTATTGTAAGAGGTTAGCGCCCCCTAGCGGCGAAAAAAAATGACATATTTTAGCTTTAAGATGCATTTTGGTCGATCGGATCACAAGTAGACGAGCTAAACACATTCCCGTTTAAACCTGGTGTTATAATCCGTCTCTTTTGTCCACTTTCATCCACTTCTGTCCTGATTTCTTCGAGGGGAGGGTCTATGGGCCGGTAAATGTAAGGGCTTTTTTAGATCTTTTGGTACTTTTTCATCTTCCAACCAAACTTGGGTCGTCAGCCGACAAAGTGTAGATCCCGTCTGGCTAAAGAGCTATTCCCATAATGTTCCCGCATTTGGTCAGTAGGCGGAGAGTAGATGGTCGTCTGTGGCTGTTTGAATGCATTCGACCACATCCAGTTAAATGCGTTTTTGACTACCTCTGGAAGTGTTCGGAAGTGAACAAGCTCAAAACGTTTTACATGTATTTAGCATCTTCCACTTGTGATCGTGTTGACAAAACACTTCTAAATGCAATTGCATTTTTTCCACAAATTGTGCTGGCCTAGTGAAAAAAAAGTTTAAATAGTCAAAAAATTACTTTTTTAAAACATTTTTAAACAAATACATCTTAAGATGACTATCTGATTGAAGATTGGTGGACAAGACAAAATAGATTAGCTGTAAAAGGCATCCTTAAATCCTAAGCCATTAAGACACTAGTTTAAAATATGTAGTTTTGCATCCAAATCTGAACCTACAACCTACTTAGTTACCAGCCCAGATGTTTTACAATGACGATGCATGATCATTTACACAATATATGCATCAGCTTTAAGCATTTGCTTTAGCCGTCTGCTACAAGAAGAGAGATGTTCCAGCCGCCCCTTCAGATTAACATAATAATGTCTTCATGCCTCTTCCAGGCTGTTATGCAAGACAGAGATCTCAAGCGTCGACTCCCTCCTCAAACTCCCCCCTATCATCCCGCACAGGTGATAAACGACGTGCAGATGCAGACCAGCGTTTAGCAAAGAGAAAAATTCCCATTTCGCCCGTCCTCAAACACACAGCGCTCTCGTTCCCCGAAGCGTTCTCCCTCCATCATTGGCGTTTCCGGGCATTAGCATCGCTTGATTAATCCTATCTGCGATACGTCGTGTTGCCAGACCGCAGGACGGATGGAAACGCACCTGTTGCGTGATCGAGGTTCAGTATTGAGACGCACCATCAGCAATGCATCAAGATAACATGGTGCAGGAACATAGTCAAACCAAAATTTATTCAGACACCTTGCTATCTTAACTTGCATAAATTAACTTACTAGTGTCCTGCACCCACTAGTAAAAAAAAATATAAAAAATGATATATGGTGTCTGAATCATTTTTGGCTTGACTGTAGACTGTAAAAAAATATGGACGTAGTGTCCGTGACGTCACCTGTATGTTTCTGAAGAGCATTTTTGAAGCCCAAAGTGGGCGGAGCCGGCCGTCTCAATCTTAGCAGCGCGTCACTCCCGGGTAAACGAAATTGTGCAGCGAGTCGGATTAGCTGAGGTGACGTGACGCTAACAGACAGCAGACAAACGGCTAGTAGTGACATCAGCAGCAATCCACATGTCACTCAAGTGGCCACGCCCTTAATTATGCACAACTTAAAGGCTTAAAGGGTTAGTTCACCCAAAAATGAAAATTAAGTCATTAATTACTCACCCCCATGCTGTACCAACCCCGTAAGACCTTCGTTCGTCTTCGGAACACAAATGAAGATATTTATGATTAAATCTGAGAGGTTTATGACTGCTATATATGAACTAAGTCTTTAATATAATTTAAACGGATGAGTTATAAAAATATTCACCCCCCTCACAGTCGTCATGAAGGGCAAAATTAGCTATATAGACCAAACCCACTTTTTGTACAAGGCTGTCATGTTTTTTTCTGCTGTAAAGTTGGGTATTTTAACATGGGGGTCTATGGGATTAACTCTCTTTTGCAGCCAGTCTCTAGTGGCCAGTCGATGAATTGCAGTTTAAGTCACTTCCGTGTTAGATTCAAGAGAGAGAACGGAAGATAGCCACTTGTGCAGGAATGAACATGGTGAAAGGTCCTTTCGCACAGTATCGCAAACATGAAACTGAATGCACATGTTAGCATTGGACTGAAGTCATGGACTGAGTGTCTGGTGTTCAGCTCAAGAGGGGACGAGTCCGCCTGTTCCTCCATGAATAAGACATGGAGACAAATGTTCTCACATTCAGCCCTGCCAGAGCAGACTCACTCTCTGATGACTCTGTGAATCAGATTCATGTTCTGCGCACTAGCGCTGGTGTTCGACTGATACAGGGCTTTAATGGCCACTGATGATGCCAATATCTAGAAGGGGAACGATGGCTTACTGGTAGCAAATATGCTGAATGAAAAACACTTTAGTTTTCTTTTCTGAGAAAAACCTCAGTATCAGTATTGTCCACCCAAAAGCAACCAGTCAAAACTTCATAGAAACTACCCAGGATGCCCTAGAAAACATATGGCCATCAGTCAAACCTCATTAACAACCACCAGAATGTCCTGTCAACCAGCCAAATCATCAATGTTGACAGATTTTGGAAGGGAAAAGTTAATCATTGAAGTAGTGGGATGCTACAAAAAGAGTAGATATATAGTACAATCCACCAAAAATATGTGATTGTGAATGACTTGGAGCTGCACGATTAATCGTTAAAAGATCGCGATCTCATTCAAACACTCAATCTCTTTTCTAAATGACAACAATTCGCCTGTGTGTCAATTAAACCTTTGACAAAAATCACAGTGAACATTCAGATCTGCGTTGGCGGAGAGAGCATTTGTCATGAATAGGTATGAAATAGTTTCTCAACAACACAGTATCATTAACTATGTGTTACAATAAATCAAATTTTCACAGAAGTACTGGGATAAATGTTTATAGTTTGGATATGAACACATTTTGAAACTAACTTGGCGCTTCAAATAACGATTGTATCAATGATATTGTTACACCAGTAGGTGGCGACAAGTGACTGTTAAAAATATTTTTGTTATAGAGATTCGTTTAAAAATGCTGATTCATCAGGTAATGAAACAAGTGAAGTCTTTATGAGTGAGTCATTGAGTCATTCATTCAAAGTGTTTTTTATATAAATCGTTCAGATTAATTAACATTTTGTCAGAACCTCTAGTAAATTTCATGTCATTTTGTTTAGATGACTGTTCAGAATCGCAGGAGAATCGTGATCTCTGTTTGAAAAAAAAAATCATGATTCACAATTTACCAGAGAATTGTGCAGCTCTAGAATGACGACAGCGGTGATGTCCTAAAGGACATGAATTTGAAGACACAACTTTTCTGAGAGCTTCAAAGAGTCAGCCACAACATAAAAGCTAAAAAAAAAATCTTTTTAGATAACCCATGAGTCTTCTAATCTGATCTCTAATTTCAAAATCGACAAAAATTGGTCTGACTGATATATCGTCCTACCACTAGTCCATATGCATACACTTTAGGGATGTAACGATTCACTCATCTCACGATGCGATACGATTCACGATACTTGTTTCACGATGCGATTTTCTCACGATTTTTTTAACAAATGAGATTTAAGACAAAAGTGTCCCTTTTATAATTTCTCAGACAAAATGCTGCACATTTCTTTTTAATTTAAAATATATTTGTCAAATAATAAAACTACATTAAAAAAAATCCCTTCAAGGTTGTTTCAACTCAGTCTTTCTGTCTGTTTGGTCAAGAGGCTGGACACCGGTACCTTCGCACACTAGACTGTGTAAAATTAGTACCAGATTGACAGGGGTTTTACATTTAATTGTAATGAAGGCAAGATTCTAATTTTGTTATAATTTGTGTCATTACACTAGTAAGAGTAAAAAAAAACACATTTAGAGAAAGAGATAGTAAAATAAATACAACACCTGGTTGCCACGGAAGCACTGATGCACCTTGTGATCTCCGTCGCTCTCGCACTTGTCATATTAATGACTTTTACATGAAAACGGAGGAGACTGGTGCTTCTCACGGTGGTGATTATTATTAGTCTACGGAAAGTCAAAATGGCGCCGCACCTCCGATTTGAATGAGTCAACGTCAACATTTACGTTTGCCGTCGCCATGTGTTTTACGGCGCGCGCACACCAGTCTATGGCACACACTGGCGCGGTGCGAGCGGAGCAAACCGAGCGTTTTCAGTTCATTCCTATGGAAGTTGAGCTTGGCTCACACAAGATCAAGTTCCATTAATGAAGTGAAAACACTCGCTAGCTTCACGCCAGTGTGTGCTCGCTGCTATTGTGCCTGTAAAGCGAGGTTCACAACTTCACAGTAGGCTATACAGTAATACCCGCCCTGCTGTTTAAAACGTGTATCGCGATTCGTTTAACATTTCAACCGACTTGAATCGTCACACATTTTTATCGATTTTCAACCGGTTGCGAGTGAATCGTTACATCCTTAATACACTTACACAGAGCCAAAACTACAAGAGTCCCCTTGGGTTTGTAAATGCAACAGACCTGAGGACAAACAGAAGCTGCACAAATACAAGCGGCACAAAAGCAGCAGCAGGGGGCGCCGGTCAAAAGAGCAGCTTCACCAACATCAACCTGCTCTGCAAATGATTATATTCCTATTTACCCTCTGAAAAATTATGTAAATAAAGAAAAATCAAGCAACAGCTGATGCAAGATGTGCAATGAGCGAAGTAAGACTTCATCTGAGGCGGACCAGCTTTCTGGAGGAACATCACAAAGACGAGCCATCGTTCATGAAACCTATAACTGTGGACATCCTCAGCATCTCTGAACCGCTGTCACGGACTCAAAGAGTTGAGAAACAATCATCCCGGTCTGTTAGCAGCTGGAGGGAAAGGTATAGCATCCACAGTGCTTTTCTAATTTAACATAGATATATATAGACGTGTCTCTCCTTTCAGTGAGATTCCTCAAGCTAGGAAAGCCTGTAGGACACGTACACACAATAACTCACGCAAAGACGTATAAACATGTCTAGACGCATTTTGAAAGAGTTGCGAGCAGGTTGAGCGAGTGCGATGGATTCACAAACACACTCTCGGGTAACTAGAGGACGGGAAAATACATCCACGTAAATAACAGGTTACCACTACCACGTAAATTCTATGACACAGCAGTGCTGACAAATCCACTTTTGAGAAGCCACAGCGGATCGTTTTCCAGAATCACCCCACCGCCCTTCAGGAATGTGACAGCGTTCGGCAAAGCGTCCCCAGCTGGAAACATGACAGCGGCTCGCAAACTACGAGCCAGTCGCACCGAAGTGGCGAGGCGAGCTACTCGTGTGGGTGAGGCGAAAGCCCTCGATGGAAACCATAAATACACACAACATGGAAGAGCACCGCAGGGGATGCTGGGACCAAAAAACACAGAGAGAAATAACATTAGAGGAATAGCTTATATACCTTTCAAATCTGGAGTAGAGCAGCCATAAAATAAGTATTTGGACACTTAAGACACACTAAAAATGTATGAATGTCATTACACAATATAACAATTCAATACACACATATATATATATATATATATATATATATATATATATATATATATATATATATATATATATATATATATATATATATGCAATAAGATATTGTCAGTTTATATATATACATATACACACACTGTATATAATGCTATTTATACACTGATTTAATGGTTTAATAAATAATAAAATAATAACAAATTTGTAAATATTTTAACGGTTTTCTATTTTAATATATTTGACAGATTTTTAGTGCTGTCAAATCAATGAATAACATCTAACATAAAAGTTTGTAAATATATATATATATATATATATATATATACACACACACATTACATATTTACAAACTTTTATGTTAGATGCGATTCATTGATTTGACCGACATTTTTTTTTTACATTTTAAAATGTGCAATTTTACATTTTTAAAGCAGTTTATTGCTTAATATTTTTGTGGAAACCAAAGATCCTTGGATGAACGTAAAGTTTTAATTGCAAATATTTGAAGTATACATTTTTGTAACATTATAAAATGTCTTTACTGTTAAAAAAAAACTCTTACTGACCCCAAACTTAAACATTAATAACATTTATTGTAAAGAAAAAATAGCACACTTTGCAACATTAGATCAGTCTGTAACTTGGTTTGATGCTTTGGTATATTGTGACATTTATCAAGTGTGTCCAAATACTTTTTGGGACAACTATAAATAATCTAATAAGAAAAATAATGATGAAAGTTGCTTTTCAAATGTAGGAACAAGAATATGAAACACAGAAGGTCCCCAGTGGATGTTTCAAAGAACAGACACTAAAAACAACTACCACTTTGTGCGGATTCATGTACTCTTCGTGTCAAAGACTGAATTTACAACTTGAACATCACCCAAAAACAGTTGTAAATTCCCGTAGGAAACTTGGGACTTTTAGCCGTGACTTTCAGAGTTTGAGGCCTTATTTTAATTACGGCGGATCCTAAGTGTGATTGATTGCGAGTAGTAATCGTGAATGTTAAAGGTACGATTTGGTTTGCTCACACACTGTGTACAGTTGATGAATAATAGCGATAAAGCTTGCAGAAAAACACTACTCGTGCCAAGCGCTAGGCCACGGCTCTGAGCCTAATTGTGCATATCTGAATTACAGCCATTAGGAGTAGAAAAAGAAGAGGTAAAAGACTGTTGCAGTCGTTCAAGGACAAACAAAAGACGACGTGAGAGCGAGATGACATGAAATAAACATTTTCTTTCTCTACCACACATACACGATTGCTAAAGCGGAAGGAGTGCTGAATATTAAACGCCCCACAAGGGAGGCCATGATCACTCCTCCAGCAGTATGAACGCAGGAACTATTAGCGTAATGAGGGTTAAGAGGACATATTTACACTTTAAAGCATCTTATTTTCCCCACTGAAGTCCATTTAGAAGGTTAGTCGAGGTTTTAGGCACCAAAAACTATTTAGTTTTCCTGATCGTTATAAATACACAGATTGTCTTTGCTGCTGTATACAGAAATAGATGATGCCGCTAAAAAGCAATCTATTGGTTATGTAAAATGTGTGTTTTTGTTGTGTGAAGACTAAAAAGGGATTTTTTTCCATCAGATGAGCTATAATTTCAACCAAAAAGTCATTATAGCCAATTAGATTCAAAATGTTTAAAGCAAGAAGCAAAATAATAATTAAATACTATAAATGTATAATCAAATCTATCATAAAACGATTTGAAAATAATCATGGCATAATATGCAACTTTATTTTTATCTGTTTTTAATCTTAACTAAAGCAATAATGGAAATGTCACAAAGTATTAACACTAACAAACATTTGAATCGGACTTTTTGAAATCAATTCAATGAAACTTTGAACTGATTCACAGAACTGAATCAAACTCAAACACACTTTTTGCTACTGCAAAGATAATCTCAATGTTGTATCAGTAAAATAACTGCATGCATACTGTGAATATTTCATATATATGGCCCAGCCCTACATGTAAACATTAATGACCTGCGTTATGATTGTTTGAGTGTAGTTCACATTGCTGATCAGGGATGCGTTTCCCAAAAGATTCATTACGATTGCAAGTTCCTTTGAACTCTGTTAGCGTCCATAGATGGCTTAACGCACCGCAGGATGGCTAAAGATGGTGAACACTAAATAGGTGGGGAAAACAGCTTTATCTATGATAATGTGCTTTAATAAAAATTTTAAAAAGCCCCTGGCAACAGTAACCGCTTTCACATAGCGCGTTGATCCGGGGAAATTGCCAGAATGCCTTCTGTGTGAACGCAAACACGACTCGGGATTGATGGCGGGATCGATGCAGTAACATTGCCGTGTTCAGTCCCAGACTGCGCGCTGTGTGAACAAAACCGTAATCAATGCAGTGTCGTAATGATGACGCTGAAGCCGGGATCGATCGCCAGCTACTGAAACGGTACGTAATGCGCTAGTTTATGATCGAATCAGAGAAAAAAAATACACAAGCATAAAGAAATCGCAGCTCATAGGCAAACTTACCGTTTTTTCATATTAAACTATGTCATTCCCTTAACTAAGACGAGTTGATGCATACCTCTCTCGTCAGTTCACTTCGACTCGGCGCAGTAATATCATCACTCCTGAAAAACCCTCTCCCCCCTCATTGATGATATTACTGCGCCGAGTCGAGGTGCTCCCAAGTGCTATTCCGCCATACATTATAGTTATCCGTTTTACACGCTTAGAAAAGCGCCACGTTTTATTTTGTGTCACCATACTTGGTCGTGTAACTAATCGTGTAACTGTATTTAAATAGGGAAAACGTGCAGGTGTTTGGTCGCTTCTAACTTCATCTCTGTTTCGATCTCTGTTTGGATCCTAATGAATGAACTGGGCTAAGCTAAGTGCTATCAAAGTGTCACCGCGCGCCAGAGCGATTGAGTGCACGCACTGAGACGAGAGAGGTATGCATCAACTCGTCTTAGTTAAGGGAGAATAACAGTTTTATATGAAAAAACGGCGGAGTGTTCCTTTAAGACGCCGCTGAGACATTACATGTCACATCGATGTCACGTGTCTTTACGGGTTGTGTGTGAACGCACTCTCTGATTCCGGAAAATCACTGGCAGTTTGAATGAACCAAAATCAAACGAACCCGGGTCAAATCCCGGGTCACTTTATCCGTGTTTCCCGGGATCTCTGTGAAAGGAGCTAGTGATTCTAAGACTGTATAGTGTCTGCACACCAAGATCAGTCCTAGAAAGGACACGTGTCTCTCTCTACGCCCGTCTTCAGTCCCGCAACACATGGGCACAGAACAGGGCAGCTGGGACGCTATAACCGAGGCCCACGGGCCCTCAGAGGCTGGATCTATGGCCCGTGACGCCGCGTCTCTCATGTGTGCTGCGTTCCCTCCAGCCGAGTCCATCTGTTGCCGCAGGCTCTGTGTGATCAGCTTCTGCACACAGCCTTCTGCTGACGCCTGCGACGACACACAACTTTCTCTCGACTTTATCATCCATATTCCTTTGTTCCTCGGCTGGCTTTGTATAAAAATAATCTCTGTATTTTACAATATTATAATACAGTTCATATTTATGCATTTATGCGATGTTGATATGCGATGCTTAAGTTTTATGAAAACTATGATACACTACCACCATTCAAAAGTTTAGGGAAAGTAAATACTTTCATTATAAATTAATACTTTTATTCAGCAAGGATGCATTGAATTTATTAAAAAGGAACAGAAAAGGCATTTCTAATGAGTAATGATGCTGTATTCTGCTGCCAGGCCAGTAGTTGGCGATGTCACTGTGTAAAGAAACACAAGACTGAACACGTAATACACATGCGCATGACGTCACGGTTTTCACAAATTAGCATTTTTGTAGTTTACACGGAGACGATATCTGAAAACGGAAAACTGTTTATGCATTGTGGCCGTTCATTTACACGACAACAGCATTTGGGAGCGTGAAAACGCAAACTTTTAAAAACTAGTTTCAAAGTACACATTTTTACACACATTTAAAAATGATAGCGCTTTTGAAACCAATTTTCAAAAGTTTGCGTTTTCACGCTCCCAAATGCTGTTGTTGTGTAAATTAAATAGTTTTCCGTGTTCAGTTGCAATCTGTTTTTGTGTAAACAAACAGCCCCTAAAAAGCGATGAACACAATTGGCGTTGTCCGATGCAGAATTGGCACCCTAATGTTGAATACCCCAGCGTGATGGGGCAGAGAACCAGAACAGCCTCATTTTGCTGTTGTGAAAAATCTTTCATTTTTGCCAAAGTCATTTGCATTAGCTGTCGAAAGCATTAATCGCTTTTAGCCTTCAAAAGGCCGGATCCAGGTCCCAGACCTCCTCCATGCCGTTCCACTGATGCTGCCCGTCACTCCGCTCCCAATGCAATGTGAAATCCTTTAAAAAAAAAAACTATTTTCTTTTTCCATGCCTTTTTTCCTCTCGTCCGGGGCCTCGGGGGCTCCAATGGGGACCGCCAGGACGCCCACACACACAAGCCACACACATGTCAGCGGCAATCACCTTCAAAAAGCAATGCAAACCCGCATAAACGTCAATGAGACTCAGAGACGCTCCGCGGGGGAAGGACGCCGCTGAATATGGATGCCACTCAGAATGACGGCTGATATTGTCAATGAATTCATATATAAAACTCTTCAAATAACTGAGTGACATTGTGTTGTGACAGAATTTGTCTTTTGCAAAACACTCAAAAGACCCGGAAGCAACAATGATGATGAGTTAGATAAATACTCCTAAAACAGCCTGAGGTTGTGCTGGCCCAAAGGAGGTCACCGCTGAGGTACTTACACCTGCGCTAGCGGGCCTTTATTAGCATTTCAGATATGGATTTATAGCGGATTTATAGCGGTTTTGGTAAAGATTCCAGATTCACATCTACAAAATCACCGGGAGGTAAAAGTAGTGGTGCTACAAACTTTACTATATTTTTAAGTGGCATGAAAGTAGATCAGAGGTTTTCAAAATAATGTCGCTTCAACAATATGTATCTATTTACTATTGTATTATTGTATTTATATAGAATTTATGTAGAAACATATATAGGAAATTGCAAAAGTGCACACAGTGTGACCAAGGGAGCTGAAGAAATAAGTTATTTGTCATTCAAAATGAAAATTAAGGAAACTATGTATTGCATAAAATTATTATTTTTAGTATTTTTATTTTATGCTTTGTGACAATCTTTTCAGGACACATTTTAAGCACATTTTACCATCCATTTTCTCATTATTTTTGATTGCGATTCTCAAGAATGTGATTCTTCCCCCACTGTATGGCAAAGTTTTGCATTGATTAAAAACATTTTAATTAACCCTCTGGGGACCAGAAACCCGCCGGCGCGTTTTGCTCGTTTTTTTCACATAGCAGAACAATAGACTTAAAGTACTACCATCATTTCTGTTCATATAGAGTTAAGAAATATGAGAAAATAATCTGTTAAATGTCTACTTTTTTATGTGCCCACATACAATCGAAATAAAATATTGTGCTTTTGTAAAATAAAGAATATAAACAGGGTGTGCGTTCTGCCTCTCAGTCACCGTGAACTTTTTTCCTGGAGCACGTCTCTAATCTTCAACAAAACTCAGCAAATACTATTCACCCAGACATGAGCAATATATCTTTTAAATCATTTGAGTTTGTACTTTTAAATGATCCAATTCAAAACTAAAATAAATATTCTCCGTTTATGTAATCTATATAAAAAGAGAGACGTGTCAGCCTTTCTAATTATCTTTCTCTCAGCTGATTATCTCTGGTAATGTGACACGCCCACGGAGAGCACGCGCTATTCAAACGCAAATGCGTGAAGCACCACATTGAGACGCGTTAACGCCCATAAACTCTGAAAACACACTATATTTTTTAGTCAGATTAATCTACTGTCATCTTGAGCGGCTATGAGGAACAATCCTGGGACATTTACCTACCTCAGAACAAGTGCTGGTTTATTTTCACCACGAGGAGGAGCAACAGATTCAGCTGAGAAGTGTGTAAGTGTTTTATGCTTGTGCTTTGTTCTAATCGCGATATAGAATAACGTTAGTGTCTGTAAACGGAAAAATAGCATACTGTTTAAATGTGAATCATGTTTCTGTGTGTGTGTGTGTGTGTGTGTGTGTGTGTGTGTGTGTGTGTGTGTGTGTGTGTGTGTGTGTGTGTGTGTGTGTGTGTGTGTGTGTGTGTGTGTGTGTGTGTGTGTGTGTGTGAATGAATGAATGAACGCACAGATACGCACTGTTATAGACGAAATAAAAGACATTTTGTTGACTAGTTTTGGATAGAGTATAAAGTTTTTACTCTAAAATAGACATCAAATAAGCTTTGTTAGGAGTTTCTGCTCATATGTTAAATATATAGTATGTTTTGTCAATAAACTAATCAACTAAGATGTTATAGTCTAGTGTTTGTTCCAATCCAAGCTAAATCAAAATAATGAATCCTCAACTTTGAAATATGTATGATCAAACTAAGACATTTATGGAAAAGACAATTTTCTTTTCAAGATTTTTCCAACTCTAACTTTGAACTGAAATAAAACCTTGTCTATATGGTGAAGGGTGTGTGATAGATGTGTCCAGACGTATGCACCCTGTATTTTAAAGAAGAACATTTAATTATTTGTGATAAATTTTTCATTCACAAAGAATTCAAGGACATTATTCATGTCCCTAAAGGTTGGAGTTTTCCTCATTTTTTTAATTAAGGCGTAACGATTTTTTATTCCTCTTTTTAGTCAACTTTAGCATGGGTGTGTTCACTTATTCTAAGCAGTGTGTGTGTGTGTGTGTTGTAAATAAATCCAAACAATCTAAAAGCCATTCTTTTTTAAATCTCCTCATTCTTTCTGCAAGGCTCTTCATAATGATATGGCCTGATAGCACCTAATAGGGCCATTATGGGAGGGTCTTTGTCTTTCTCAGGTGTGAAATGGATACATATTAATGAGAGATCAAGCCGCCTCGCATAAAGCTTTCTCAAACAAAACACGTCATACACATTCTAAAAGACTTTATTGACTTATCTGAATGAGTAGTCAGGATGTTTCTCACATAGTTTTGGAGCAAATATTCTAGACTATGTGATACAATTTTCAAAAGTCTTGTGAAGAAATAATCAATATGTGTTTTGTGGACTTATTTCAGAAACTTTTATTTTTAGTTTTTTCAATAACCACGCATAAATAATATTCTCTCAAAAATACAAACATGTACATGCATGTTGCTAACATATTATGGTAGCCCCGTGTGTGCTATATAGAGTGAATTTACACCTTTGCCATTAACATGTTTATAAATAACTGAAAAAAGCACAAATGTCAGAGCATGTCAAAACATCCCAAGGGCCCCAAAAACATTTGGTCCCCAGAGGGTTAAAAGCAGTACAACAAACAATAACATCAAGCATTTATAATTTAAAATATGTATTTTTGGTCAATTTTAAAAAGTCCTCGTTACCCATTACATGTAGTTACTATAGTAGTAATAACAATACATTTTGCATAATTACATGCAACTAACCCAATCTAACCCTAGCCCAATAGTAAGTACATGTAATTAGTTAATATTACTCAGAACTTAAATGTACAATTACACTAAAAAAAAGAACACCTTAAAATAAACCATCATTTTTTTATTTATTATTTTTGTCGGTAATGAAATAGGCCTAAGTCTGTATAAATAGATTAAGTCATGTAAATAATGTCATATTGCAACGCTTAAGGGACCTAATAGTCTTTGAAAAAAGACAGTATACTAATTTTACACTAACATTGATATATTAATATTACTAATATACATTTTACCCCAAAAAACAAAGGGAAAAAAGTTGCTTTTCCAACAGCCACTGGACGAAGAGCCATCAGAAAGAAAAATCATTTCATTTTGGCACCTTGCAAGTATATATCTTGTATTTCTTTCTGACGTCTCTTCTGACGTCTGTTTTGCTTGGCCCACATCTGTTAGTGTCTCTTGTACCTAATTGGGTACAAATGAAGACTGATCCTTTATCGCTTGCACCTGCCCATAGTCAGAACGTCAGACAACTTTTATAAAGGATTCGCTAGAACAGAGCACATTAGTGCAAATCTCTGGTCACTCAAGCACAGAAAGCAGTGCTGAGCTCAGCAAAACGTAGCGTAACGGAGATTGATAGTCAGGGCTTCTGAAAGAGACACACCTCAGCAAGGACGACACAGGCTAGACCTAATCCTTCAACCACTATTAGTCTCTTTCTGCCTTTGTTCCACGTTAGTCCGACCTCGCTGCAAGCAAAACAATGACCTCGTGTGGCATTAGTTCATTCTGGAGTCAAACAGGGCAGTTTCACAGTGGAGAATGGAACAAGTCACATGATGGTACGAAGACGGCCATTTGCATTCAAACATCTGACATCACATTATATCCAATGCCAGTATTACAAATTTAAGAATAATAAATATTCCTTATAGTTTAATTTAACATGAGCTCATGAAAATGAATTGATAAAACTGATCAAATCTTCAATGCAATGATCGCTCCGGTTTGCCAAATGCAGAGTATTACATCATGTTGACAGGTGAGGTCATTTAAATTACACTGTATGATAGTTTGACTATAATGATAGTTTGAATATAATTTGAATTAATCCCTTTTATTTGCATGACACATTGACATTACAGTACAGAATGGCTCTTTCAACATTATCCTGAACATTGTATAAGCATTTATTTCATGTGTCATAAAACAGAAGAGAGAGTGTGTAAACGTCACATCCTTTTGATCATCCCAGCAAAATCAGCCCCGAGTCCTTCACATAAAAATCAGTCTGCAGCCTTTCATTGACAAACAAGTTTTGTTACAAGCTGTTCACACATTGGCATGACAAAAAGCGATTAAGGATGTTGGAAAATAACAATGTCTTTTCTGTTAACCAAATACTTTTTAATATTAGCTTTTACTTTAATGCAAGTGAACAAGCGCGCCGTTATTTGTTGCTTACGTGTGTGTTTAAGTAAGCCAGAAATGCGCAGATTTCGCCAATACTCTCTATTTAATATATCATGAGGATCACGAGATGCGTATTTGCGCTAAATCCGCGCAGATTTGGCTTACACGAACTTCCCCAGCAAAGTGAGAAAACATAGAAACACGCTAAATTGGCTCGTGATTTGACAGCGTTTCCCGCCAAAGTTCATTTTCACCCGCATTTGGCGGGTCGGAGGGTGTTAATTTCAATCCCTGAATGTTGCGCTCCGGTTTGTCATTGTGCACGAAACTTCACGCCAATAAATCATCAGAAATATTGCTGACTTGTGCGCGTCTCAAGCGCCCTCTTTACGCTCGTCCTAATGCCTGTTAGTTGTCCGTGGATTTGCCTATATTTGGTGTTGTAAATGGAAACGTCTTTAGACATTGAAAATCGATTTTACAATCGATTCAATGAACACGTATGTCTCAAAAATCGAACAGGATTTTTTCACAAAAGTGACAGCCCTAATGCCTACATATAATCCACTAATCCAATAGATCCCAGTGGCATTTGGAACAGAGAAGAACCTTTCCTCTTAAAGTGAAGTGAGAGTGTAATCCCCATTTCAGTAGAGTAACTTGCTTCATTCGGTCCATAACCTGCACAAACACAACATACTAAAGGTTAACGTGTTTGGACTGTGATTTGGAAACAGGGTCTTCCTGCCAGGCGAGATTTATGAGTTTCTCTTACGCTGCATCTGACCGAGATGCAATGCCACCGCGCGCGCTCAAGACAAACGACAGATCTGGAAAATCACACGTAATCCACAGCACTGGGAATGTGTTCGAAAACCTGAATGATGAAACCATTACAGCTGTGTTTCCATGGGAAAAACTCCTTCACACTCACAAAAAGACCTGAGATGTTTCTATTCACATCTGCAGTAAAAGAGCATGACGTCATCTACCTATATAGAGCCTATATAGAATTGGAGGAAAAATATGAATGTAATGTTTACAATGTAATAGGGATGCAATGATATAAAAATGTTGGCTATTTTGGATAAGCGAGAATTACTTTTATGTTATGGCAGATAATTATTTCTATCAAATAACGCATTAATTATATACTTTTTTGTCTATATAAATTAAAAGTAAAAAAAACTACAAACTAAAAATAAATCATTTTAAATGCAACAATGCAAAAAAATATACAAATCGATATTCATTTTGTGATTTTCTAAACAGTGTTAAGTTTTTCATTTCTTTAAATAACTTTAATTGATTAGATGACAAATGTAATAAAAATGCAAAAATACAAAAAAATGAACAATTTAACAATAGATTCTACATTTAATTAATTAAATATCCGATATCGTCTGATTTATCGTCTTTTTTTTTAACTATAATATCGGTCGGTAACCGATATGCTACCGATATATTCATCCATCCAACATAACTATTTCATACTTCATTACTCATAACAGAAGTAGTTGTTTATAATAAGGTGACAAAAATAATTGATAATTCTCACATTGTGTATCAAATAACCAAATGTAATTTAACAGACACTTTATAGATGTCAAACGTCAGTGAAACCTACATCGGCAGTTGCTTTACTTTACTTGAATTCTGAACCACTTGGTTATTGAATGCACTGACATATGGACTCTTTAAAGTGGCACTTTAGCACTTTCTGGGGTCACTGATATGAAGCCAGACCATGTGCTGTCAAACACGAGATAAAATCACAAATTAAACTGGGCAGTAAGGGGTAAAAAGGAGCTGAACCAGCATCTCTTTCACTCTACGAACATACAGAAGGGTGCAACCGCAGGGGTCAAAGCAATTACTGTAAGTACAGGAAGAGGAGGGACGGAAAAAACGGGTGTATGCGTGCGTGTCCTCGTAATTTACCAGCGAACACTTTCTCTGCCCTGGTCCACCCGGGCCGCTGCTATTCTATTAGCGTGGCAGGATAAAGAGGACGGGCTCATCAATCCAGAGACTTTAATTGAGCTGGCTTCTCTCGGACAGAATAATTAAAAAACAGGGGGTGGAAAACACAGCAAGAGGTCCTTCATGAGGCAAAAAAGCCAGGATGAAGGTGATGGATCGGGCCGGCTGAGTGCTGGGATTCGAGGTCATAAATAAGGAACGCTGCTGGGCCACGCTGATTACAAAGCCAGATTCCCAGACTGTGTCAATCGGGGAAAATGGAAAAGCGTCTGAGGCCGAGGAGCCACTGGAGAAGAGGAATTGCTGGATGAAGAAGCTCGCAGGAATTTAAATGACGGAGCCGCACGCTTCTGTCACTCAGCCCAGGACCCGCACACAAACACGCATGCATATCGGAGCCGCGTCTGAAGGCAGAGAGGGAGTTATTTTGACGTGAATCAGATTTCTTCTCCGCACAAGCTTTATAATACTCGAGTCGTGCCATCCGAGGAGACGAGATGTGCAGCGCAATCTAATGAGCAGATAAAAGTGAATGCAGACGCTGAGCAAGGTGTACCTCACTGGGACACAGCGCTTATTCTCCCTCCTGTCTCCTGCCTTATTATCATCTCCCGCCTATCGCCATTTCTAGGGATTTCCAAACAGTCCATCTGTTTATAAAAGCTTCAGACGTACAACAGAACAACACTTGCCTTGGTGTCCATCCATGCATTATGAATTTAAAATTTAAAATCTTAAAAATTTTTAAATAGTAACATTTTATATTACAATGTCCTTGTTACATAGGTTACATATACTTACCATAGTGATAACAGTAAATTATGCATAATTACATGCAACTAACCCCCAACCAAACCCTAACCCTATCCTAACCCTATAGTAAGTACATGTAGTTGCTTAATATTACTCACAGAGCTCCCACACCTTGGTTAACTTCAAATTCAAGAACCTTTCAAGGACTTTCCAGGTCCAATACCCTCAAATTTAAGGACTTAATGTGGGGACACATTTGTTGTGTTCAACAATAAACCGTGAGGTACCATTGTAGTAGTTTCGTGCGCGCGTGAACGTCATGGCAACGCACAACACAAAGTACCTCACGCGGAAAACACTTAACATGATGCGTAAACGCGCGTAACTAGCGTAAATCGAGCAAGCTAGTATTCATAGGCTGCGAAGTGTTGGCGTAATACACCGCCGGATAGACCGGAGGGAATAATATGGATTTTTTTTTCCCAGAAAACTTCTTGCACAAAATAAATTCAAGCACTTTCAAGGATCTGTTACAGTATCTATGTATGTTTATTTTCCAAAACTTTCCAGGGGCCTTGACATTTATTTTTCAGATTCACAAACTTTTAAGGACCCGTGGGAACCCAAATATATATTTGCACTGTAACAATGACACCTTAAAATAAAGTGTCAAATAAATTTAATAGCAAATTGCATTATTTATTTTTTTTGCAATATTGCAATTTTTACAGAAACTAATGGACGGGGGGAAAAAAAAGTCTATAATAGTCAAACGCTATTAAAGCGAGGCATTTGGACTCTTTTGGTTTCTCTTTTTTCCCCTGTTCCTCTTGCATCACTTCTTTCCCACTGTGCGTCAGCTCTTTCTGTTCAGCAGAGGGAGGGGCCGAACGCTGTAATCATGAGAGTTTGTGCATGGCTTGCTTTTTCCTGTAATTTCCCTCCTGCACTCCAGGCCTGGTGCGGTCAGACAGACAGCGGAAGAACGTGACTGATTCAGAAAACAAAAGAGACCCACACACAAACACACACACACACACACGCTAGAGCTGCACAATTAATCAAATTTATCACGGCATGGCCTTGTGCGGTTATTCAACCACAAACTCTGCAGGTTTCAAGCTGACGGGATGGGGATCTACTCCATCTCTAGTCTATCACACACTCTTCCCAGTGTTTTCACACATGCATGGATGGATTTAGGGGACTTACAATATGTAAACACTCCACATGACCTCCATCTAAGCAGGTGATCAGACTACGGTCCTCGATAAGTCTGGCGCGTGCTTCCCTCATCATGAATGCCAAACACTCCAGGTTGACTTTACAACATTCACGCGATTGCAAACATTTTGGCAGCAACTAAACAAATCTAACTAATGACTAGTTGGAGCGAAGTCAACGACACACAGATGTCTTCCTTCAGAATGCTGCCCAAAAAAAAGGCTCAAAATGATGTAAAAGTGAAGAAATTACACAGAAATATAGTACTATATAAGATATACAACATAGAGAAATATACTACAGTTGTATGCATGTAAATGAATGATTACAAAATAATAATAACTTTTAATATATTTATTATTATTATTATTATTATTATTATTATTATTATAGTGGGATGCCGTCCCCCCTCCCAAACATATATACTACACACACACTATATACTATATAAAATCTATAAATATAAACGTAACATAATATTACTGTTGTATAATAAAATAAGTTAGACAAACAAAAACAATAGCCTAATTCTAATAATAGAAGTGGACTGGGTTCACAGAAAAATAACAATTTCAAGGAAAGATAAAACTGTGAACACAACAGGAACTACATTTTAACTTTGATATCCAAATGGCAACAATGTGAGCACAATGTTATCACAGTTCAAATCGCAATATTTATCAAAATCCTAATGAGATATTTGAGGTGCCTCTACATGCAACCAAGTTTGGGATTACTGGGAAAAGAATCACATACTACAGAGACAAATCCCAGTTCTTTCCCCAGCACACAGAAACTTATCAAAGTCTCTACTCTCCAGACTGACTTTTGTCCGGCCCTTCCGTGTAATCCCTCAGGAAGCAGAGAACCAAAGGTGTGTTCACATGAACTAGCATGACCTCGGATCACACTCACACGAGGCCCACACTGTGCTGACAGAGGCTGCCTTCCTCCACAGATTTATGCAATTTAGTACGAGAACCTCAGGAGAGCTTCTCTTGGGAGCAGAGATAAGAGGAGGCAACAAACACCAGCCATGGGAACTCCCAAGCTGCTGCTACGTGTGTGTGTGTGTGTGTGTGTGTGTGTGTGTGTGTGTGTGTGTGTGTGTGTGTGTGTGAGAAGCTGCTGCTACGTGTGTGTGTGTGTGTGTGTGTGTGTGTGTGTGTGTGTGTGTGTGAGAGAAGCTGCTGCTACATGTGTGTGTGAGAGAAGCTGCTGCTACGTGTGTATGTATGTGTGTGTGTGTGTGTGTGTGTGTGTGTGTGTGTGTGTGTGTGTGTGCGTGTGTGTGTGTGTGAGAAGCTGCTGCTACGTGTGTGTGTGTGTGTGTGTGTGTGTGTGTGTGTGTGTGTGTGTGTGTGTGTGTGTGTGTGTGTGTGTGTGTGTGTGTGTGTGTGTGTGAGAGAGAAGCTGCTGCTACATGTGTGTGTGAGAGAAGCTGCTGCTACATGTGTGTGTGTCTGAGTGTGAGAAGCTGCTGCTACGTGTGTGTGTGTGTGTGTGTGTGTGTGTGTGTGTGTGTGTGTGTGTGTGTGAGTGTGAGAAGCTGCTGCTACGTGTGTGTGTGTGTGTGTGAGAGAAGCTGCTGCTACGTGTGTGTGTGTGTGTGTGTGTGTCTGAGTGTGAGAAGCTGCTGCTACATGTGTGTGTGTGAGAGAAGCTGCTGCTACATGTGTGTATGTGTGTGTGTGCGTGTGTGTGCGCGTGTGTGTGTGTGTGTGTGTGTGTGTGTCTGAGTGTGAGAAGCTGCTGCTACATGTGTGTGTGTGTGAGAAGCTGCTGCTACATGTGTGTGTGAGAGAAACGAGTGTCATGATGTGAATGCTTGTTTGAGAAGGGGACTAAGTGTTTTTTGCAACTAGCACATTATCATTACTGGGTGCACGCAAAAACATAAATAAATAAAATAACCTGTTAGTTAGGCTAACCAAGTTACATCTTAAAATTCAACCAAGAAAAATTCTGATAAATAAAATGAATAAATATAAAACAAAATATTTTGAATAATATTTATTAATATTTTGAATAAACAAATGAATGAACAAATAAATGAACGAATGTCAAGCTCACAAATTGCGTTATCAGTTTTTGAATGCCTACTCAACCGTCCTAACTCGACCCAAGTGCATGCATGTTTGCTTCGGTGAGCACACCTGAGAGTTTGTATATAGGTAAAACATTTACCCTCATCTGACCCCAAACTAACAGGACAGTGTGCCGGTCTCATCCCGGAGAACAGCACCAGACTAATGGCATGTTCAATAACTATAATCAAAGCATCTCCTCCACCCTGCGTTCTTCAGAGCGAGAAGCAGCTTATTAACTCTTACAGTCCACACTCAGCTCCTATTACTGCTGACGGCTCACACACACACACAACCGCCACTGTCAGCAAAGCCACGAGCACAGTGAGGGTACAGCCATATTAACAGATACAGTATGTAAGTCACAGGCCAGTGACTGGGTCGGGTTATATGTGTTTGAAGAGCCAGAGCTTCTCAAAAGCGGGTCAAAGCCAAAGTTACTGACAGTTAAGGACTTTGTGAGAAAAAAAAAATCCTTAGAATTAAATGTTATTGAGGATTATTATTATAGATGTATCATTTACATACATATTCTATTGTTTCAAATTTGAAAAAAAAAGGGGGGGTGGGGGGGGGGAGGGTGTTGATAACAGGGTTAAATAACTGATTCTATAAATATTGTGTTTTATTTGGATGTAATTTTTATGAGAATTAGGGATGTAACGATTCACTCAACTCACGATGCGATACGATTCCCGATACTGGTTTCACGATACGATTTTCTCACGATTTTTTTAAGAAGTGATTAATTTAAGAAATTATAAATGAAAAAGTGTCCCTTTTATTATTTCTCCGACAAAATGCTGCACATTTCTTTTTAATTTTAAAATATATTTGTCAAATAAAAAAACTACATTGAAATTTAAAAAAAAATCCCTTCAAGGTTGTTTCAACTCAGTCTTTCTGTCTGTCTGGTCAAGAGGCTGGGCACTGGTACCTTCGCACACTAAGTAAAAGACTATGTAACATTACTACCACATTTAGAGGGGTTTTAATTTTGTTATAATTTGTATCATTACACTTGCAACTAGCAAGAGTAAAAAAAAAAACACATTTAGAAAAATATGCCATAACCATCAATAAATTAGATATATAAGAAAATATATATCCATGTACACATTTAGAGAAAGACATAGTAAAATAAATACAACACCTGGTTGCCACGGAAGCACTGATGCACCTTGTGATCTCCGTGGCTCTCGCACTTGTCATATTCAGAGCCGATCCTGACCTCCCTGGGGCCCTAAGCAAAAATCTGTTAAGGGGCCCCTACCTGACCCATGAGCCATGTAAACCATTTGCCATTGCCACACAGTCACACCTGACACCCCACCCAGTTCTCCCACTACAATCCTCCCTAGTTTAGTTAGTACTAATGAAAATGTAATTCCTGATATCAGAAATAGACATATTTTATATTAATATCAATAATTCACATTTTAAATAGTACAAATTTAATTATTGATATAAAAAATGCATCCTGTGAATTAATAAAAGCTAAAATGGCTTGCCATTGCATGTCACTGTGTTTTAAATGATAAAAGCAATAATTGATACTTGATGGTTATTATTTACTGAGGGATGTGCATCCATATTGACCAGTATGTCCAGCCAATCAACATTTTAAATGCAATATAGTCAATGTCAATAGATTGCTTTCCATCTTGCTTTATTGCAGAGTTGTAACTAAACTGACTTGGAGACTAGATAATCAATTGTCTTGTTTTAAAAGTATGAGCGCCTAATGAGGAGTGCCATCACGCCCATATTATACTGGTAACTGGTCCCCATATGTTTCACTGGAAAGTGCGTGTTTCATTTCCTGCACGCGCATATGAACTCATGTTAACGCACAACGCGGTTATCTTTTCCGAGCTGCAGTTTATAAACAAATAACGTTGTCCGTTGCCCTTTGTATTATAAAACGTAATCTCATGAAAGTGCGTATCTATACCACGAATTTAATTTCTCGTGCTATTTATACGCCAAAAATGTTTTTTTTGCGTGCATAAGCTACGCACTGTAAATTTCTTGGGTAGGGAGTGCGTGCATATTATACGCCAAAAAGTGCGTATCATGCACGCAAAAACTATTTTTGGTGTACAAATGGCACAAGAAATTAAATTCGTGGTATAGATACGCGCTTTCAATTCACTCACATGGTGTTTTTCTCAGTCTCTTTTCGTGACCAGAAGGATAGTTCCGCTTAGTTATCTCATCGATGTTGTAAACTTTGATTGACGCGCTTTGACACGAGGGGGAGGCGGGGCCTTGAGTTATTTGCGGGGCCCTACGCAACTTGCGTAGTGTGCGTATAGGGAGGATCGGCTCTGGTCGTATTAATGCCTTTTACATGAAAACGGAGGAGACTGGTGCTTCTCACGGTGGTGATTATTATTAGTCTACGGAAAGTCAAAATACCGCCACACCTCCGATTTGAATGAGTCAATGTGAACATTTACGTTTGCCGTCGCCATGTGTTTTACGGCGCGTACACACCAGTCTGTGGCACACACTGGCGCGGTGCGAGCGGAGCAAACCGAGCGTTTTCAGTTCATTCCTATGGAAGTTGAGCTTGGCTCACACAAGATCAAGTTCCATGAATGAAGTGAAAACACTCGCTAGCTTCACGCCAGTGTGTGCTCGCTGCTATTGTGCCTGTAAAGCGAGGTTCACAACTTCACAGTAGGCTATACAGTAATACGCGCCCTGCTGTTTAAAACGTGTATCGCGATTCGTTTAACATTTCAACCGACTTGAATCGTCACACATTTTTATCGATTTTCAACCGGTTGCGAGTGAATCGTTACATACCTAATGAGAATACAAACAATTTGTTAATAATTTTAAATGTTTTAAGTAAATATCAAAAATAATTGTATACGTATTATTATTATTTTTAAATATTTATCTACTATAGAAATTTTCCAATTATTTAGTAAAATTCTACGGGGAATTTCCAGGCCTAGAAAATGTTACTGAAATAAGCTAAATTATTTTCTATGACCTTGGAACACATTTCAAGTTGTTTTTCTTTCCATGTTGAAGGAGCATGAAACGTCAAAATCAGAGCCAATGCGGATATTTAATGTTTAATATCATTATGTGGGATGATGGACCAATGAGACTTTGTTTTCATTGTGTTATAGTCCACAGCAATGCCGGTTGTAGCTACTTAAGACAAAAACCATTGAAGACTTTCAATCCATTTAATGCTAAGACATGTCATTAAAGATGGATTATAATACATAAAATACAGTAAATGATCAATAAATTCAGAAAGCCTGGTGCCAATAATCCCTCCTTGCACGTCTCGTTTGATTTGGACGTGGTGTTATAAGTAAGGATCAAAATGAAGGTCCAAACTGAGGCTCAGCCAGTTTCCCTCCTTCCCCCTGCACTAGATCACAAACCTGGCAGCAGTGAGTCAAATTGAGTCATGCTATTTTTAAAGAGGGGGCGTTTACAGAAATCTCTCACTGCTCGCTCAGGATTAATGCCACCGGTGGCCTTTTGAACCACCGGGAGTTTATAGAGACGACTGCACACACTCGGCTCCACGCCATCTCAAATGGTTCGCACACACTCTCCTTCTTTTATTTAGTAAACATTGACCACACACACAAGCTCTTTAACTAACTAATTTCCATTAGCTTGTTTCTGTATGCAGGCCAGAGGCGCATCTCACAGCCAGAAGTTAGCATGCGACTTTAAACAACTTTACAAATACGACCGGAATTAGGTTGGACGATTGTGCTAATGAATACACAAATACGTGTGAGATGAATGCCGACATATACGCTAGACCAGAGCCCTGGGGCTTCAGAGTTTCAGCAGAAGTAGGTTAGAAACTCAGGAGCCTGGACTGAACCAATCATTATAGTATGTTTGCCGGAGCTGGAAGAACGAGCCTGCGTTGGCTTAAGATAATAAGAGAGCTTGAATGCATGTCGGTGTGTCAGAACAAAGTCAGACCCTTTCCGAAGTCTTGATCTCAAACTCGTCCAGTGTTTACTATCAGGAGCAGAAAACACAATTCACAGCCACACCAGCCTTTCATTTGGCATAGCTTTCATTTCTGCTCTGACAGCCGCAAGACGTGTGTGTGAGAATTGAAATCAGGAATGGTGAGAGAACATTGGTACGTTTTTTCGTCGTCAAAACAAACTTGGGTCTTCAGCCGACAAAGTTTAAATCCCGTCTGGCTAGAGCTCTTCCTATAATGTTTGTTTATTAGGTCAGTAGGCGGTCTTTAGTGGCTATTTGTACACAATCGACCATGAGCGTCTACACCGCGAAAGCAATCCTATTGAATGCGTTTTCAACGATCTCTGGAGGTGGTCGAAAGTGGACAAGATCAAAACTTTTTAGACCCCATTTAAACCTGTATTTAGTGCCGATCGAACAAAACGCATCTTACAGTCCCTCCAGAAAAACGCGATTATGCGTTCGCATGATTTAGTGCATAATCAGCCAAAGTCCGCATATTTATGCGGGGGCCGCATTTTTTCATATACGCCGCACTTTCGCAGCATAAATTGCAGATTTCCGTGCAAAATATGCGGGGCTTGGATGATTTCATAATCCTCGCATTTTCGTTGCAAAAAAGTCACATATATCTTAGCAGAAAGTTGAAAAATGTTGCGTTTGCGTCACACAAGAGCAGCCGTTTCCCCCTGTTGCCATGGGAACGTTATGAAGTGAAGTAATTACGCGACGTGAACATTATCAAAAAGCTGTAAAACAGGAGCACACTTTAGTTTTTTATATTTTATTAATTAATTTTTTACAGAAGTTGTATATATTCCTTTTGTAAAGCTACAGAACTTGTTTGACTCATCAATGTTTTGTAAGTTTGATGTGTTTATTAAGGTCTGAAATAAAACAAGATGAGAACTTACATATTTCCAGCACTTTCTGTGGTGTTTACGCTTGCTTATCATAGGAAGTATTAAGAAATGACTCTTTACATTAAGGTAGTAGCCTAGTGAGAACAGGGTGTTGGGGGAATCACTTTTTTCATTTTTTCATTAAACCGCAGTTTTTGCAAGTTCCAGCAAATTCATCGCATAAAATTGCATAAATATCCCGAATATTCCATCGCATTTTTAAAGAAAACGGGCCACATAATCAAGGATTTTTGCCCGCAACAATCACAAAAAAACTCTGGAAAAACTCTTTTCTGGAAGGACTGACCTTAATAACCAGGAGTAAAAGGGGACAGAGTCTCTGTGCAAGACAGAACAGTTTTAGGCCAATAATATCAAAATTAAATAATCCAAATAAATAAACCTGGCCAATATACTGTATAATTCGCTACACTCTTTGAAAAAAAAATAATACCCATGACTGGAACCTCTAAAAGGTTCTAAATATGAAGCAACCGAGAACCCTTCAAAGTTCTATTTAGAACCTTTACTTCTAAGAGTGAATAAATTATGACACACTCCGTACACTCCCACCTATGAGTTAGTGTTGTACTTCTAAGTCTGCAATATACCTAGGAACAAGTCGACGAGACATATCCAGAGTTTGCCCTCAATTATTCATGATAATGACAGGACAAAGGGCATCAGAGATGAAACGATGATCAAGAAACGAAGGTGAAAGCCAAAGAGAGGTTATGAATGAGGACATGGTAAACAAAGAGCTTGTGTTTCACACGAATGAGTCAGGACTGTGCGTACGTCCAGAGAACGGTGGAGTGAGGTCATTTCCTGCCCAGACTACCCGCTGTGGGTCATTTTCCCAACACCGGGAAAAGAGCCAAGAGGAAAGACGGCTCAATTGCTTGACGCTAGTCATGTATAAGTCTGACAATAATAGTCTTGGTTTACAACTTCTGGAGTGTTATAAAAATTATATTTAGGCTGCATTACGTGCTTTCATTGAGGTGTAATACGACACAGGCTGAATATTAGGACTCTTATCTGTTCTCAAACACAACAACAGCTCTGGCCTGGAGGCGAATGGCATCTAGAGCACACGGACATGCTTTAATCAGGCTAAATTTGGCTCTTGTAAACAGCCTTTTAGTCACAAAACTGCAACTGACAGCTCGCCAGCCCTCGAGAGATAAAGACGGCCGTAGACTTTGCCTTGGTGAATCAGAAAGCACTAGGGAACAAGTCTTGAGATTGTCAGTGTGCTAAAACACATCCATATCCTCACATTTGACTAGTCTAAACAACTAAAAACAAGTATAATATGCCAAGCTAGGTTTGGGTGCATTGCTTACTCTTAGCCTTGTGTGTGTACAGTATGGCTAGGCTGATAATATTTAGTTGGTTGATGACCTGATATCGATTCTTAAATCCCAAGATCGATCTTTTAGTCTGTTTTCAGTTGATGCGCAAAAACCCCCACTAAATCACAGAATATTATACAGACAAAGTAACTGCAAAACCATTAAATCAAGAGCGCCAACACCCTCTCCCAAAAAGTTCATTCTCCAAAACCACAAGGTGAACTTGTTCTTGCCAATCAAGTAGTCAACCATCCTGAACGTGTCGCCGCCTGTTGGACTGTGTAAACAGACCTGTATAGGCTTATAGACCCAAGACAGAGATCCCAGAGAGGGTTGAAAAGGGTGAATGAGGTTTAATGGGTCTGAGTGCGGTTGAGTGACAGTGTGGTTATTTCCCTCGATATTGTAATCTGATTAAACTGAGAATTGTTTTGTACATGACTAGATCAACAAGTGTCTAAATCTCTTATATGCGCTGTATGATAATAATCGTAGAGCTTTCATTTTGTCACGTCTTTGGCTCGCAGTGTACATTGTGTGTTATACAGGGCTGCATAATTCATTGAATTTAGTGGTGTCACGATTTCTCGATTAAATTTGAGTACTCTTATTTAAAAAAACCGACTAACCAGCAAAATACCAGAAGTGCCGCATTTCATGGACAAGTATTCAAATGCTGCACAAACTCAGTCTTTGCATGTGCCGTTGGTTCGGGTTTCCAATAACGTGCATTTGGGAATGCATGCGTCTCACGCGCTTTGTGTTTCATAACAAAGTGTTGCACTGTTATCATTTGCATGCATGGAGCATCTCAGCATGCTTGGTTAACAAACTCCATCACTGCATTCTCTGTATTCTTGCAAACCGCCAGCGGTGCTTTTCGCTTTAGTACTAAAACTTCTTTGAGTGTTAGGCATTCAGTTTCATGTGCCACTTTGAACAGAAGCCAAACATATTAAAAACCGTGGTTCAAACTGCTTACAAATTGCTTATTAGGACTGGTTGTCTTTACACATTGGAGTTAACTGTTATTCACCATAGATTGTTTTTGTTTTTTGTGCATGGACAAATCGTGCAATATAAGACCAGAAATATGCATGAATGAAATAACCAGGTTTGACTTTTAACTGCCAGGCCACCAACTAAGTTGAGTGTTTGAGACACCAGTAGTGCATAAAGGGCTGGATATTCAGCCACAGCGGTCTGACTACAGGTTGATCTCTCACTTTTAAACTCATCCGACATGCAGAGACGTCTAAAAGGCTTTTAATCTGGGGATCTGTGGCATTCTTGCCTCTGGTTGTTACTGCACAAAGATACGCACGCTTTTAACTACACCCACACACACACACACGAGCGCACACTCGTTAAAGACGACATCAAAACTTCTACAGAAACCCTGGAGGGAAATGCATTGAATGCTATACACAACAGCACGAGACTGCCGACGAGCATGACGAGTGGCAATAAAAGAGTGCATTGATGAGATCATTAGAACGAAGCCCTTCTAGAAACAAACTCCCGACATTCCAACAAGAGTCACCCTATAATCTGCTCGAGAGATCAATGGCGACTCTTATCTGGTTACAGCAGATTAGAGGAGGAATTTCTGCAAGCTAGCTGTGGCGAGCTGGAAATCAAAGACGTTTCCGATGTGAGGGGTTTTATTGGTTTGTAACTGGCCGCTGTATTCACTGAGTGCATCTGAAGGAGCTGCTTGTGCTTTACGGCTCCCCCGCTGCAACACTCGAGCAACAACGTACACGACTGGAGTGATCGAAAACAATCTGAGCCAAAACATACAATCTGGTGTGTTCGGTCCAGGACTGAGGATACGAGTGGCAGACAGTGTGGGAGGAAGAGAGAGAATGAGAAAATGAACTAATGGGCCTCAGTCTGAATGAAAAAGATTCATTACCTTTAAAAAAAAGTTACAAAATTAAATACATTTTCATAAATAAATACATTTATGAAAAATAATTTGACGCACGAGAATAAACCTCATTGGTTCTTGCAGAAGATCAAACGTGCTGCGTAACACAAGAATGAATGTGAATGTGTGAATGAAATGTGAATAAAAGCCTAAATTCAATCTGTTTGTCAATCTGACAAAACCACTCAATTCATATGGATTAGTTTTACGATCTCTTTATGAACTTTTTGAAGTGTCACAGTGGTAGTTGCGTCGCTGTCAATAGAGGGGCAGAAATCACTCAGGTTTCATCAAAAAGATCTTCATTTGTGTTCAGAAGATGAACGAAAGCCTTACGTGTTTGGAATGACATGAGAGTGAGTAAGTTTCATTTTTGGGTGAAATATCCCTTTAAGCAATGTTCAGTAGCATATTTGGTTTTGCTGAGATATCAAGGTTCGTATTGGGAATCATGCCGTTTCACTGGTATCATCAACTACTAAAACTTTGGTATCATAAGTGAACTCTACTGCAGTCTGTTTGTCAGACGAAACTTGCTGGCAACTACTGTGGAAGGTTTTAGCTTGCAGCTCTGCTCTGGTATTTGTATTTCTGACAATCATCTGTAAGTGTTACGCTTTTGCTGTAATAAGCTCCCCAGAGTCACGGTGGTCAGGTGACGTTGCTTAGCGCTAAATTTATCTCTGCTCCATTTCTGCTTGAGATTTCACAATTATTTTTGTCACCGCTATTGCTGATGTCTTTTCGGCTCATTTCAGGAAAAATCAGCAAACAGAGACCGTTCCACAGACTATTACTGGTGTTTTGACAAGAGGTAATTAACTTTTCCTTTGTTTGCATAGTTCCTCAAGCATATCTCATTTCCAATAGTCAAGCATGCATGTCCACAACGGCCTACAAACATGAAGATGCAACAAACATTTTTTCTTCAACTACGCCCACTAGTATGTCCAAGGGGTTGAGTTGGAGTAAAACTTGTATTTTTTTCCCTTTATTAAAGCTATAATCATTCGCATCATATCAAAAGCCTGTTTTATTTATTTCCTAAAAACAAAATAAATACCAATCTACTCCAAAAAAAATAAATATGAAGAACAAACAAAGAGTGCGCTAAAATGTGTTAAAATTATTGATATCAATGTCTACACAAATTTGGACAGACATTTAAACCACAGAACTCCATCAAGAAAATAAAATCATTATGATAGAAGTAAAAAAAAAATGTTTTATTTTCAATTTTATTAAAAACAGATAAAAAAAATGTATTAAATCAAATTACATAAATATGTAAATAAATACAGATGAATGTGATATATTTTATTCATACTGCCTAGACGTGTGAATGTACAAATTTTCATAAATACTGGTTGTCTGAATCATGCATTATAAGGGTATAAATGGATGCTAAGGCCCAATATTTGAAGGAAAATGGCTATACCAAACAATACAACCAAGGTTACAGACTCAACCATAAACACAATAGCACAGACTGTCCGGTCAGCGAGACAACTTAAGGTCACAGAGAGACAGCAAAGATTTCTACAATCAAAACAGACCTTCTGATTGCCGAATCAGACCTTGCCACAGCAAAACAACATTATCTGCTCAGCAGCTTTCTGGTTCTCTGTCTCTCTCTCCTCCTAATTTATTATTTAGGCCTATTATTAGGCTAACAATTATATTAGACAGTAATTATGCTCATTACAAGGCAATCTGGACTAGGGCTGTCGCGGTGAAGGAATTTCCCTTGCGGTAATTTTGAGTGGCTCAATAGCGCGATATGCGGTATTACCGCCATTTATTTATTTATATTTATTTATATTTATTTGTTGCTATATAAATACGTGTTATGATGTCGTCAGCATACACAAAAACAATGTAACCGAAACTAAGCGGCGTTTCTGCGCATTGAAAGGCTGTCACTCAGCGCGCACATTGTTACGCCAACAGACTGTCTTTGAGTGAGTCATTAAACCGTTCATTCAACAAAAACGTTCAAAAAGCTGATTCCTTAAATGATAGATGTAATGAAACAAGGTGTTAATTATTTTTTTTAACTCCACTTTTCAAGGCTCAGCTGGCCAGCAATGCTTCACTTTTGGGCAAAGCTGAAACAATGCTTCACTTAATAAACCAATGGCATTGATTCAATGCGTGACTCGCCCCCCCCGGCTTTCTCGCACTGTGTAATGCTGACCAGCGCTGCCGCCATTCATGGTAAATACTCTTACACGTTAAAAGGATGATACGACAAATATTTCGCTTTCCTTGGAAACGGCAACCTTTTCACGAATATACATGACTTGACTTCAAACACAGACGCAGGTAATCGCACGCGCTCAGTCGATCACATTCACTGTCTATTACTTTAGGCAAATCCACGAAGCCTCTGTACAAATCACCATGATAAACACTCTTGTTATCATTATTAACTTACTTAACATTCAATACACATGGTACGAGCTACGAAGGGTGGCCTTATGAAAAAAGAAAACGCGGTTTGCGGTTGCTGCGGTTACTTGCATTCCTCTGCGGTTGGCCTCTCAGTAGCGCGGTATTGCAATATTGCGGTTATCGCGACATCCCTAATCTGGACAACTTTTTACAATTAAAAGAATCAGAAATGACAGAAAATCTCATTATTTATCTAAAGCACGTTTCAGAATAAAACCCAATAAAATCTCTGTAAGATGCTACACAACTTTAGACGAGAACGGCCACATCCACATTATACTTTGAAGGTAAAAAGACAGGAAATGCCCATCAGCAACAAAATGGCCAGAAAAATGGCAACCCAGCATTACTAACCCTGCAAAAATGTACTCGATTTACTGCATCAGTAGATGAAAATTAGTCCACATAAGCAGCGAAAGTGATGGGTTTATTTGTCAAGCATAAATGCACATCTCATGATTATGATCAAATATATTGCAACTGACATGTTTGACACCGGCATTTCCAAGCTTAATGGTGGCTATCTGTCATTTAAACAATTATAACCATGTTAAATATACATTCTTTAAGCTCTACTGAGGAGCTCCAAAAGCATTTCACAAGAGAAACGCTGTTAAACCTGACCCTGTGGAGAGCGTTTAACGACACAGGCTTGATTCTGCTAACAGACTGGGCCTCCCGCCACAAACAGGACCGAATTCAGAGCTCAGCTGTGTGAAAAACCATCCAGTGGGAAGCTTTCTGGCCCTGAACCAAGCCCAGGTTGTCTATCGGCTCCTGTGCTCTGCTCATCCTCTTTTCTATCCGCTTTTATCACCTCACACCAAATGTGTTTAGCACGTTAGGTAACCTCATTACCGCAAGGCAGTCCTGGGCTGAGCCGCGCATTAGCAGAGGATCGTCTGGAGAAACCACACGATCTGCTGTCAAACAACATGATGCATGCTTACCTGGACATGCACACATTCAAAAGACACACCAGCAACACTGATTGGAATAGCATAGGCTGCTACTCGTACTACAGTGTTTCCCCTATAATGTATTTAGCAGCGGCGCAGCGCCGCCACTGGATTTTCAGCGCCGCTGCAAAATCTTCACATGATCAGTAATATCACGACATCCACTTACACACCTAAAAACACTTGAGACGTGGCGTGCGCCGGTGCTGCTAATGCGGTGGCTCTGAATCCACTTGTTGACAAGAAAGGAGGAAAGAGCCACATATGGAAATATTTTCGATTAGGCTAATGTCACGTTGCCATAAGGGGCCGTTCACATTCGTTATTTCAAATGTAGGCGCGCGGGAAGCACGCTTGTTTCTCCAGGCCGCCTCTGTTCATGGTTGCATAGCAACGACAGACGCCACGGGAGAGAGCAAGCGCTTTTAGAAAGGAGAAAGCGGCGCTCTCCATGAGGACGAGGAAGTAGCAGCAAAGAATTAATTGATTTCTAGCCCTTGCATTAGCTTTACTACTAGATATATTTATGGAGATGAGAAATAAAAAGCCGCCCTGTACAGCTATGATCAGCTGTTCGGCCGAGCTGTCGATGTGGTTACAGAAAGGCCGAAGCTGATCGGTTGGTTTTTGTCACATGGCGTGTTGAGATGAGATGTTACGATGTTTTCATCTCGCCATGCGCGCCTACAATTGAAATAACGCATTTGCTCGCAAAAAACGCGATTTGTGAACGGCCCCTAAAGTGGACTCGGGTGCGGTTGTATCCGGGTAGTTTTACGAGCAGGAGTACATGAGCACAGTCTCGGACCGACACCCGAGTGCTGTTATTAGTCCGCCAGAAAAGCTAGGCTTATTCTTGGCTGGATAACTCTTTTAAAAAGTCTTTTAAAATGAAATATGAACACAGTTTTGGATTAAATAAAGGTACAGTCAAGTCAAATAAAACACTTGATTGTTCATGTTTGTTCACTTCATTCATTGTGCATCAAATGTTAACTTAAAACTTTTGATTTAAAAAAATGTTCAAATTTAAAAATTAAGTGCTCACAGATTGGGTGTGGCCTAAAATGTTCAATAAATTCTAAATAACCTTTTTCTGGGTTGTGCCATTTCATTTTTCCCTATCAATATCTACCTTATAGCTGAAAATGAATACAAAACAAAAACGTGAAAAATCCTGTCTAAAATTATAAAATGGTTTCTGTTTGTGACCAGTTCAAGGTGCATGCTGCAATAATCACCTTGAATCTGTTGATGGTATGTCGTAATTGTATGTCTCAAAATGTCAATTTGTATCCAAAAAACTTGCCAGAAGTCATGGTTTAAGGGTTTATTTTTAAAAAAAGTTCTTCCTGAGGTACATGTCCCCGGACCAGCCCCAAATCCCCCCACACCCCGGCGCGCACGCGACTTGGTAACATGCTCCGGCACGGGACAGCACCGCTGCTGGAAAAATGTCTAGGGGGAAACACTGTACTATTTCTGTATATCTTTAGATGGGAGAAATAGTGAGAGTAGTTACGGTAGCATTTTGACTTCACCTGCAGTCACTTGATTCTTTCCTGAAAGAATCTGAAAGTTGTTGAACAAATTGGTAGAGTGAATAATGCAATTACTCATACCTTGATTTGTTCCTGAATGAATCGTTGTTGAACAAATCAGTTGAGTGAATGAATCAATTACTTACTTATAAACAGTTAGTTGAGTAATTCCTGAATGAATCAGTGGTGTTGAAAAAATTGGTTGAAAGAATGATTCAACGATTCACTCATAAACGGTTACTTGATTCAATTCTGAATGAAACCCTGTTTTTGAACAAACCAGTTGAATAAATAATTCAATGATTCACTCATGAGTAGTCATGCATGAATTCAAGGTTTGATTAGTGATCCACTCTACTTAATAAAAATACTAGTGCCAAATCTGGTGCAGTCTTAGTTTATAAGTTATAGTTTTGATTTAGACCTCATGCTGTCGACCCGGCCGCTCTAGTCAATACTCAACAGCAACTACAGCCATGCACATCACCACAAACCAGCCACAATCCAACTGTGGACGCGCATTACTGCAGACTCGTTTTACAAATTCATACAATAATTTAGTACCAGCCTACTTTTAAGAGCAACATCCACATTTGAATGTCTCTATGAGGCATTTATCTATGCAGGATGATTATAAAAACTGGCAGGTGAATTATTAATAGGGCAAAAGAAGTTTGGTATGAGGGAAGGCCTCAAAGGAAAAAAGGAACTGACTGAGATTTTATTCAGACTTCTTCCTGTGTGACTACGAATCGTTGGAGTCATGTAATAGCAGACTAGCCATTTTATATACGTACTAACAAAGTGCAAAGCAACTGGGCATCAAACACGCATGGTTTCTTCACAGCTCAGGGAAAGACAAAGCTGCATTTTTCTTCCAGTCAAATGACATCTCTGAGCAGGATGAAAGCATAGTGGCAATAACCACATCAAACAGCTAAGCACCACCAGACTTTTTGTTTGAGCTCCGAGAGACCGGAGCTGCATGCTAGCAATACTATATTGCTGATTTTAATGTGACTTTCAAACCGGGAGAAGGTTTACATGAACACCGCTGGATTACACCATGCAAATTGCCTGCAAATCACTGTCACATATGCTAGTCCTGCAAATCTGCTGGTGCATTGACGCTACAGCCCTTTAAATCACATAAGCGCATAGCGTCGGATCGTGCGGGATAGAGAACCTGAGAGATTCAGATCAGATTAACACAGAAACGACATGTCCCAACCACCAGCGTCTCCTTGTTTGGCTGTTAATGCAAAAGAGAAACATGATAATCCAGACCCTGACCCCTTTGGCTCCATGACACAGCGCGGCCACTGTGGAACCAGGCCTGTCTGCAAACCCACTTGAGTAAATGGTGTTTTGTAGTCCCTGTGTTGATATGCAGAGCAGCGCTGGGCAAGGTGAGACGGCGCTGGGTGCAGATCTGATGTGCTTTAATGAGACCGGCGGAGCGCACATGGTGAAATATTTAAGCGGGAATGGTTACTGGGGTTCCATACACGTGCTTTGATGGTGTTCTCCGCTGGAGGTGAGGTCATTGCATGGTGCCATGGGGGAAAATGAGTCATCCACTGGAAGAACAGGGGGATTCTGGGTGTGTGTGGAAGTTTTGGGGTAATTCTAGAGAGTTAAGAAGATCTGACAGACATTTGGAGAGTCTCCAGGGTGAGTATGTCCGACAGTTTTCAAAATAATGTTTTAGAATAATTTCACACTGCGATGCACAGCACGTCTAGGACGTATATGTAAGCCAGAGCCACTTTATCTTAAAAGTAGTTTAAATTTCACAACTTGCTGTGTAAATAATCTGCAAACTACCCAAGGTCATCACTCACAATACCATAATGATAGTTTCCTGCAAATCTACACAGAGAAAGACATGATGTGAAATGTGAAAAACACCTCTACTTATAATAATTAAATTTTTAAGTAATATTAAAGTACAAGCAACTTGCAATGCCCTTGAAACGACTCAGAATACCCTAGAAACCACAAAGTGAAATCTGTCAAATGGTAGCATGACCTTGAATCCTCTTATGCTCATCACAAATGTAGTCATCTTGCACACTTCCTCCAGTTTCTTTATTCAACCGCAACCTGAGTAATTCATGTAGCCTAAATCTTCTAATTAAATCAAGTATAAAAAATGTTGAGGATAAATGGAAAAGGGGGCTAGGAAAGACAGACGGGGGTTCATGAAAGAGCTGTAAATCACATCATTATAAACATCTCCTCCCCTATTTGCCATTCAGTGATTAAGACAGTAATTCAGCAAATCTCATTACTCCAGTTTAAAGGAGCAGGAACTTGCCATGAACACTTCATTAGGAGTCAAGAATTTCAACCATCTGCAACAGACCAAGCTAAATCTTTAAAAAAAAATGTAAACAAGTGAGAGTCCACGTCGCCATTTATCAACCTAACAGAACGTCCTAATAATATCACCGCAAATGCAGTGCACAGTCGTGCTGAGCTCACAGTAATCAACTAGACCTCAATGCAATTAAAACATTGTTTCGCCACATCATCTTACCAGCACATCTGCTGCATATTAGCGCCGGGGTCTCGTCCGCACCACTCCGGTGCATGCAAAAGCTCTGCAACCTCGCAGTGTTGGTCAAACAGGGCTGTGGGTAAGTAAATGGTGCTATCATGCCACCCTCTGCATACTGCAAAGAGGGGATTAACTGCCGGATTATCTACTAGGAGGGATTAAAGGCAGGGTGGCCACATTTGTGAGGCTAAGAGGAGGCGTTGCGGTGGGACGTCCCTTTCCTGTGAAAAATACTTCCATATTGGAATCAAAAGATTTTACCATTTACTTCATCTACTGATGAGAATGTTGAGTTTAAATGGACGGAAAGCATTCCGGTGTGAATATGCAAAAGCGGTCGGATTTATTGGATGAGCTGGGACTCATTTTTATTGTTGGATTAAAGAATGGCAACATTTGCATGCATTTTGGATTCAAAGCAGCGCATGCAATGGCAACGGTCGCTTTCAGGCTTTTCAGCTGCAGAGGAGGACAATCCTATGAAATTCTGGGTTTTGATGACAGCGGATACACTGGCAATTGAGAGAAACACAAGAGTGCTTTATAAAATTCCCATATTCAAAGCAAAAAAACATTGTTGCCAACATTCGGATTATAAATCCATAAATCAGCCAACATCCCTGATCATCTAATCCTTGCAGTGTATTCTGTAACCCATCTATCTTTTGCCTGTTCTTCAACACTGGCAAAAATAAACACAATGGCATTCTAAGGCCAGCTGATTGAATGAAATCTCGTACTCCATGTCGGACCTGGAAGAATGCCTCCCGGAGAAATGTATGAGTCTCACATGGATAGCTGTATCACCGCTAATGCATCCTTGTGTATACACGTTCCTCATGCGCACAAGCCCACAAAAATGCCTCAGTCGGCTTCTCCCGTTATTACAGACCAATGGGAACGGAGTGCAGGAAGTGGTGGGAATTACTAGAAAAGGGGACTATTTGGAAATTTGGAAGAGGTCTGCATCAGCTGTTTTGCTGCGGTAGGCGCATGACTCCGCTGTGAGGTCATGTGCGAGTCCTGGCAAAGAGATTTGTTGTACTCAGGAAAGGATCCTGGAGCTGGTTCTGATTTGGCGTGGCCGTGGGTTTCATCCCATTTTTTGCTGTCAACAGAACAAGTCTCACTGGAAGGTTATCAAGGACACTCAT
This sequence comes from Tiaroga cobitis, assembly GCA_030578255.1. Classification (NCBI taxonomy): domain Eukaryota; kingdom Metazoa; phylum Chordata; class Actinopteri; order Cypriniformes; family Leuciscidae; genus Tiaroga; species Tiaroga cobitis. The sequence goes on from CM060594.1 coordinate 41,028,076, forward strand.
GAAGGGAACAGGGAAACGTACCATTTGCAAGATTCTTTATGCAGAAGCACTCATAAGGCAGATTAATATTTCACAGTTGATTACATCACCAGCTTGACACAACAGTTAATTATCCTGCCGTTTATGCCGTCTGCCCGGACTCACGTAATAGATCATGGGAAGAAACAGCAAGACGCTTCTATGACAATCTGGCTTCATTCACGCTCTCTGGAAATGTATAGCATTTATATGTATTTCAATAATGTAGGAGATTTTAGACTGAACCTGTACAAAACAGAACACTACAGAGAGGTTGTACTTAATTACATTTGATCACTGGGTCCCTGTGGAAACCAGGAGGGCGTCCAATCTGAGATGTGAACGCTCAGGTCAGTCTGGGAGTCTCGAGGAGGAGAAAGTCAATTTCAGCTGCAGATAAACCGGATGCTTTGGGAAATAAAGCATTTGGTGAATGCTAATGTCTTCAAACAAGTTTTTCATGGAGTCAGACTTAATTTGTGGGTTAAACTAGAATAAACAGTGGCAGAGTTTCCATTGGGCTGTCGATTGGGCCTCCTGGATCAATGTTTCCTGATACCAAAGACACTGTTAATATCCTCTGATCATACATATTGGTTTCTACTAGAAGGTTGGGATGCGTCCAAACCTGTGCTTTAGTGTTCATTGTAAAAGGGAGTAAACATTTAATTTTCATCCATTTAAGCACCAGCTGGCAGCCGTTTTAAAGGGCCGCACGAGAGAAAAAGAGCTGAAAATACATGAAACATGAATATAGATTGTTTGGAAATACAACATCCGTTATCGTGAGAGCTCTCGTACTACACTTCAGGACAGGAAACAGATTACTCTGATTCTTTTGGCATCCACCCCGCTTTCCTTTGGATCAGAGACCAGCCAACTTATCTTGGGAGTGGTGGTAAATTACGCCAGACCACAACCCAAGTGAGACAGCTGTTTCAAAGAAGATCATTTTACATGTTACCCAATTCAAAAGTTCACATGCAAGGACTCAAAACTTACAAAAGAGGAACGCTCCATCAGAAGGACTCGATGATAAGGACTTTTTCAGCCAGTTGCTTTTTGTACAGTAAATATATGCACCTTTTTCTTTGCAATCTGTTTTGCTAAAGTGATGCCATCACAATTAGGTCATTTTTGCAAGTTTGACAAAGCCAAGATAACATTATCCTGGTGACAAATTAGCAGAATTTGAAATAATTTAAAAGACAAAACAGACAATTTAAGTCTGCAAGGCGTAAAAGTTGATTTACAAAATCAACAAAATGTAGGATTTCAGTACATTGCAGCACTGGCCTGAATATGTTCTCACACTGACCCAGACCTGCATGCCCTTCCTTATTGTTGAGATAAAAACAATGAATTGCCATCATTTACTCAAAAAGAGGTAATCGGTAGAATGTACAGACTTCTCTTTTCCACACTACAAAAGTGATGTCAAACCCAAAAAATGACCATTAAAACACTTTAATGAAAATGTGGCCCAAGTCATACATTAGATTCACATGATTCTCATGACATAAGAGACATCAAAACTGACATTCTCATGATCAATCTCAATTGATGTCGAACTAGTGGTGAAACCAGTTTAAAGGGATGTGATGGTGAATAAATGGTGACAATTTGAATTTTTTTGGGTACAGTATTCTGATAAACAACATATTTTTTTCATCCTGCAATATAAGCATTGCTGTGATGACAGCTCTCAAAGAAAAGCAACATCTTCTGCACCAGTTATACCCGACAGTAAGTCACCGTGAAGAATTTTTCATTGCCGCTAAGAGACAGAGTCGACTTGATACTGTATCTCGGTCTCACGGCACTTTCATGCACCTTTCCGCCGTATTCTTATCTCTCTCAGGACGAAGACTAAGCCGAACAGTGTGAAATGTTCTGTACGTCCCAGCGATGGAGCAATGGGACTTGTGGACTGAGACAGGCTCTGGCATCGACTGAGGTCACCCAAGGTCAGCCGCCTCTACTGTCTGGTTCAATCTGTGTAGTGTTCGACAATTCACAAGAGACTTCGCCTGAACCGACTGGGATGAGGATTAATGTGATAGATGTGTTTGGTTTAGGCTCTGAAAGAAAATTAAAAGCATCAGCCGTAAATTAATATAGTTTTGCAGAGTCAATTAGATTAATGATGTTGCCACTGGTTTAGGTTGACCTTTACACACCTTCATGATAGAAACTGGTTATTGCCTTGAAGAGAAACAGGCATGTGAATAACCTCTGAATGCTTACCAGTCGGGTTGTAAATCATGCTTGTTATTGAAAATAAAGCTGTTTTTGAAAAAACGCTAAGCGACTAAATTATGTCATTGGATGTCCTTGCACACTATCTATTGCTGCTTCCAGAAGCCTGTTTACAAATGTACAATAATGCCAGAGGACATAAATATGTTAGTACAGGGATGACAGAGAAATTCACTGCGCCAGACAAAAGGAATGGTTCCAATCTAGTTTGGAAAGCACAGAACAATAAACGAGTCTACTGCGTGCTACAGCACGATTAAGAGACTACAGACATTATAATGCAAATAAAGTGCAAAAATAATATCTGACATTTTAGTGCAATGTAGACAACCTGTTGGGAGGGAGGGAGGGAGGGAGGAAGGAAGGAAGGAAGGAAGGAAGGAAGGAAGGAAGGAAGGAAGGAAGGAAGGAAGGAAGGAAGGAAGGAAGGAAGGAAGGAAGGAAGGAAGGAAGGAAGGAAGGAAGGAAGGAAGGAAGGAAGGAAGGAAGGAAGGAAGGATGGATGGATGGACAAACAGATAGAGAGACAGACGGATGGATGGATGGATGGATGGACAGATAGAGAGATAGACGGATGGATGGATGGATGGATGGATGGACAAACAGATAGAGACAGACGGATGGATGGATGGATGGATGGATGGACAGATAGAGAGACAGACGGATGGATGGATGGATGGATGGATGGATGGACAGATAGAGAGATAGACGGATGGATGGATGGATGGATGGATGGACAGATAGAGAGATAGACGGATGGATGGATGGATGGATGGATGGATGGATGGATGGATGGATGGATGGACAGATAGAGAGATAGATGGATGGATGGATGGATGGATGGATGGATGGATGGATGGATGGATGGACAGATAGAGAGATAGACGGATGGATGGATGGATGGATGGATGGATGGATGGATGGATGGATGGATGGATGGACAGATAGAGAGATAGACGGATGGATGGATGGATGGATGGATGGATGGACAGATAGAGAGATAGACGGATGGATGGATGGATGGATGGATGGATGGATGGATGGACAAACAGATAGAGACAGACGGATGGATGGATGGATGGATGGATGGATGGATGGACAGATAGAGAGACAGACGGATGGATGGATGGATGGATGGCCAGATAGAGAGACAGACAGATAGATGGATGGATGGATGGACAAACAGATAGAGAGACAGACAGATGGATGGATGGATGGATGGATGGATGGACAGATAGAGAGACAGACAGATAGATGGATGGATGGATGGATGGACAAACAGATAGAGAGACAGACGGATGGATGGATGGATGGATGGATGGATGGATGGACAGATAGAGAGACAGACAGATAGATGGATGGATGGATGGACAAACAGATAGAGAGACAGACGGATGGATGGATGGACAAACAGATAGAGAGACAGACAGATAGATGGATGGATGGATGGATGGACAAACAGATAGAGAGACAGACAGATAGATGGATGGATGGATGGACAAACAGATAGAGAGACAGACGGATGGATGGATGGATGGATGGATGGACAGATAGAGAGACAGACAGATAGATGGATGGATGGATGGACAAACAGATAGAGAGACAGATGGATGGATGGATGGATGGATCAATCGATCTACTAAATGTGCTAGTTTTAACTCTATACTTCTCACTGATACAAACGAATCAAAAACACCTTGAATTCATTCAATATCACGGTAGCTGTTCCATTTTCTCCTCAGATTTTCCTCACAGATCTGATAACAGCCATCGCACATCTCAACCAGCGGCAGCTGCGAGTGTGCTCTTATCACGACACAGAGACAACAAAATGGGACTGTCATGACAGGCCAGCTTGCTGAAGAGAGAAGATGTGAAGAGACTAAAAAGTACTGGGAGTCCCAAAACCCAAATGCTGCAGCACTCCATCAGTGGAGATCCTCTGCACAGATTACAGCCAAACTAGCACACAAACAGACACGAATGGAGGACACTCAGAAACAACCAATTACTATATGGCAGCACATCCTACAGGATTTCAGTGAGACATCCTGGGAGAAACATTAAGGGATGCATTTCTGCATATTTCTACAGATCAATCAAATATCAATTGACTATGGCCATAAATGTTTCTTTGCATCTGCAAAACTACATATTTTCATAATCGACTCATTGATGGATGATTTGAGTGACTTGTCCACATAAAGGAAGACCCAGTGCTTTTTCCCCAAGTTCTTGAATGAATTCACTGTCAAATAAAGTTTGTTAATGACATTTTTGAATAATTTAATCATGATCAATGATTACATTGAACCGAATATAAGGGCCTTTACCCTCAATGTTCCAATAGCAGTTGCATTTGAAATTAATAAGGATCAATAAATAAATACAGATACAAAAAAACATGGGTTTACAACCCAAGGGTTTTATTTGACATGCATGGCAAGGACCGATGCACAAAGAGGGTTTGTGTTGAAAAGCAGCGAACAAAGTAATTTATTCACATAATTTTTCTCTTACTCCTGGTCAGAGGCTTCTGTATAATTTAGTTTATACCTAGAGTTACATTTGAAAACGGTTTAATAGTGCAATGCAAAAATATTTTAGCAGTGTGTAAATTGTATGTTAGTGCCTCTTTACATCAAAACAAGGTTAAGTTGTGACTTACGCACAGCTGATGCAACTTGCCCGAGAAATATAGGCTTGATTTCACAGACAGGGCTTAGACTAAGCCAGGATTAAGCCTTAGTTCAATTAGGACATTTAAGTAGTTTTTATAAACGTGTCTTATAAAAAAAACATTACTGGTGTGCATCTTGAGACAAAACAATGGCACTGACATTTTAAGATACGTCAGTACAAGTTAAAACAGCTCAAACATGCATTTTAGTCTGGGACTTAAGCCTTGTCTGTGAAACCGGGGTATAAACTATTTAGAAAATCTTCCAAAATAACCGCTTGCAAAATGAGAGTTAAAATAAACACAACCTTTGTATTTTGTGGCAAGGCACTAAACTAACAAGCAAAACCCTCATTCATGCATCGGTTTAAAAGCAGCAGGCGTTTGATGTGTATTTGATTAATGCGGTCACAGTCTGGGAGTGTAGAGTCCAACGACATCAGGAATGATATGAACACAGGATTGAGGAGTGGCGGTGAGCGCCAAGAGCCCAGGGGCCTCATTTATAAAACTTTGCTTAAGATTTGCGTCCGGATGAAACATAGGCGTACGGATGAAACATAGGACGTGTGTACGCACAGAAATATTCAGATTTATAAAACCATGAGCACGCACATCCTACACACTTTTGGAGTGTGAAGACTTACATTTTTTGTATTGCATGCTTTCTAAAATGTTAAAAAATGCAGATGAGACATTTGCCTCAATTAAAAATGAACTCATTTGCATATATTCCCAAACAGAAATATGAACATTGGTTCAAAATTCTTGTTGAAATATTGGAGTTAAAGGTTTTTACAGAAGGGATTTTTTTTACTTGCTAATAAAATCAGATGAATGATATAAACAACCCACTTTTATAAAAACCTTGGAATAAAGCTGATAGGGAAAAAAATACATTTCTAGTTCAGGGCAGAAGAAGAAAAAAAACTAATTTTAAGAAAGATTTGTATAGCATTGCGTCTGTAAATCTACAGAAGCAAATAGGAAAAAGTGTCATAAAATAAACACTTAAACGTGTATTTATGATGTTTTCTTTCCATAAGTCTGAAAGAAGTGAACTTATAGAAGCAAAATAGACCAAAATCTCAAAATTTACCAGTTTATGAAAAAAAACAATGGTTTGCCAGTAGTGTCTAACCGTAAAGTCAGCATGAAACAGAAGTAGCGATAGTTTTTTCTTCCTTATTGTGATGTTAAACGGAAAGTTAAACGGCTTTTGGAACAAGAACAGATGTAGGACAGGGCTTGATTTTATCAATTTAAAATTTGATTGGATGGTTGTGGTTTGCTATTGGCTGATCTCATGTGAGTGACAGGTTTCCCCGCCCTCAAGCCAGTAAATAAGAGAAGAGATGCTGCAAGAGGGAAGGAAAGTTATTTTGATTAAAGATTACAATGCACATTAATTTAAACAAAAAAAAAATGTGCATGGATAAATCATATACAAGAAATGCTCCAATACTGCATAAAACAAGACTTTATTTCATGGTGACTTTAAAAGAAAGACACCCATGTAGTCGTGAATTGTTCTGAAAAACGATGGTGTTGTCAAAAAACGGTGAATAAGTGAATCTATTGGCTCAGGGGGGAGGATGAGTGGGAGAGAGAGGTAAAGCAGGTTGTGCTGCAGGACGGGGACGCTTGCAGAGAGCAAACGCTGGGAAACGTCTGCATCACCTGCTCTATCACGCTGACTGTACGGTCAATGCACTAACAACAAAGCAAGCCAGACACCGGTGGCACAATGCACACGCTGAGCTCGAGACCTCTGATGTACGTTCTTGTTGTCTAATGAGGATCACAAGCCAACAATCGCCGCTGGCGTCTTGTTAAAATCTCTGAAAATGTGTGGCACGGTTCCACAGCGTAGCCGGTGGGCTGACCCAGAAAGCCATGCTTGGTCGCCCAAGTCAAAGGAGCGCTGATCCATCCGTTTAAACGTCTATCCTGACCCCATCTGAGATATGAATCATGGCTCTGCATCAGCAGAATCCGCTGCGGAGAGCGTACGGCCGCTGACTATGAATTAACGAGCACTCCATCATCTCCCAAGCTGCCATCTACCCATTCATTTAGCAGCCCACTCGTACAAATCATCCAAAGCCAATATTAAGTGTCTAACAGCTGAGTAACCCCTCCCACTGGCATCTGGGATAATGCCGTCACTGAGATAAATGCTACAACCCAAGGGTTTTATTCCAAACCTGCGAGGAATCTAGAATCTCGTTGAATCTCGGGTTCTCGTAAGGTCTTTAAAGCAACACCAAGGAACTTTACCTCTGTGGTCGCCCTACAGGTTGGAAGCGGAATTGTCCATTACCGCTGTCGTGAATAATTTAGCCTAGCGCAGCCTACTGTCGCACGCCATGCTCGCTGTTTATCCAGCACCAGCTTTGGAATCAACAATGGCCACAGACAATTTGAGGAAGTGGTGGTGGAAGTGACGCATGCCGTAAAGCAGTCGAATTTTGTAGTTCTTTTTGAACTCCGGTTACTACCCGAAACCCGAAGTTACATAGTGCAAGTCAGGCTATGGGCAGACGTGTCATTTAACCTATTGTAAGTCGATGTACCATCACAAGGGTCTTGGAAATATATTATGATGGTTGAAAAACTACAAAGTGTTACTTTAACTAAACTTTTCTTCCAGAGTTGGTTACCCCAACTGGGGTGCGTTTCCCGAAAGCATCGTTAGCCAACTATGGTCGCAAGTTTCGTCGTTATCAGCAGTTCAACGAGTCGGTGTTTCCCGAAACCATCGTTCCAACGAACATTCGCAAACAGCATCGCAAAGTTGTGTGTTTGGAGCGACAGATCTCGAGCTGCGGTTAGAAGCAGAGTTTCTAGATTGCATGACATGTGGACTTAATAAATCCGTATCTTGAGCAAAATAAGCAAGCTGACATTCAGTACAACCTGTGTCTTTTATTTAGAATACATACAAATGTAATTTACGTCTTTGAGTTTGTCAAGAGATTTAAAGCATCGTTTTTGAAGACTGCACATATGTGAACGTGCTCGACTATGTAAGAACGAGCCTATGATTGAATCTGGAAATAAAGCGAAATAACTGAGAAAAATGAGAAATATTCCTCAGATGCATGTCTGTAATTTATTTCAAAACATCTCGCATTAATTCGATCTCAAACAGTTTCATTAAAATAGTTATTACTCCAACACGTGCGTGACGTCATAAACCAGCGTGGTTGAACGATACTTTGCAAAAATATGGTTTCGGGAAACAGTCGTGACGAGCTAGTTGATTTCTTCAGCGATGTATCGTACTATGGTAGTGAAGCATCGAGTTACGTCGTTGTACGGGAAACGCACCCCTGGATGGTTCAGGTGCCCAATCTTAAAGAGTGTGTTCCTTACATTTACAATAGCGGTGCATCAATTTTAAATGCTGGAAATGTTTGGCTAAAGGCAAGAGAAAAAAAAAAGTTTTCTGACCGAAACACTTGCTCAAAATGATTGCATAACAGAAACTTTAAAGTAAACCCCGACTAGTGTGGCATGTTGGCCTTATAAGATTAACGTGGGCGTCAGCTATAAAAAAAGGTGATACAAAAACACTCCAAATGTTTTTGTTTTTATTAAAAAAAGCCGAAAATCCGTTCAGTCGTAGGCCGCCATAGTTATTTAAGTCTCAATGCAAATTTCTGGGTAGTGACGTGAAAAGGTTGTAGTCGGTTGAGCCTAGCCGCTGTGGCTGTAGCCGCTTCGTTTATTGATTTTCCAACGTACCGGCTAGCTAGCTAAGTTTTGACAGTTAGTGAGATGAACACGTCTACCGTTCAGCCTTTTCAGTTTGAACCCGAGCGCACCGTAGGATTAAATCAAGAGAATAACGCGGTGTCTGTGCGGCAACTGCTTGCCAATGCAAAGCGAGAACGACCGCGTTTGCTGTAAAGAGATCAGTATAGCCAGTAACGTTATAGTCTTAGATTTAAGATTTTAAATATGTAGTGCAAGGCAATTCAGTGCAATGGTAATTATTAATATTGTAAGATTGAAAATGTACATGAGGTAGATGAGCAGAATAGTGTTGACTTTGTAAAGGGGGTTACACACCGGGTCCGGACGAGCAGCGCCGCGCCACGTATGACAACTCGAGGTAACGTTATCGCACATCGGACGCGCACTTTGTCAGTTTATGGCCAGCAATATTGTTATGTTTAAGGAAGGACATTATGGAATTAAGATCATGTCTGTATTATGATTGTACTGTACAATTAAATACAATCGTTGCTTATTAGTCTGCAGTCTGAATTCACTTTACCTCAGAGCGTCCGTTAACTGAATGAATTGAGAATATCACCTGAAAATCCGGTAACATCAGCAATTTTCATTCAACCAGCTGATTTCTGTAAATAAATGTAAAACTAAATGTATATTGCTGCGCAGGGTGAAGTCAGTATATACATTAACAACGATTTGAGACAAATAAATGTAAATCTAATATAAAATTATGTAAATGGTGCTCTGTGGCGCGGCAGGGATTGGTCCGAGAGGGTATTTCTATGCGTTCAACATAGTGACTGCTTAGGGAAAATAAAGCAAACGACGGCGGTAGATGACTTATTAAATTATTTATACCGATAGTACGATCGTCTGATCTATAGAGCCTACCCTGGACAGCTACTGACAAAAAAAGTGGAGCTCTTTACAGCAAACGCTCTCGTTCTCGCTTGGCATTGGCAAACTGCCGCAGACACCATCTGTTTTGCCCCACTCTCGCTTCTTCAACTCTGATAATCTTCATTTTCATGTAACTCTTGAGTAGGCCTATCGTTTTCCGCGTTATTCTCTTGATTTAAGCCTACGGTGCACTTGCAGGGCACTACACTAACCTTTTCCACTGGTGGCACTTGCGCTACTAACTTTTTCAGTTACTGGCGCAAAACATGATTTGGTCGCACAAATTATTTATAGTAAGCCGCTCTCTGGATAATAATGAACAATAATGAAACTGTACTGCATTAAGGGTGGAACGGTACACAGAAGTCACGGTTGGGTTCATACCTTGGTTCAGACATCACGGTTCGGTACGATTTCGGTACAATGGAGTGAAAAGCAAAACAAAAATGCAGAAGGTATTTTTATAATGTCTTAACCCTTGTATTTTTAAGTTGTATAAGTTTTATTAATAAAGGCATAGAACCAGTTTATTTGTAGTGCACTGACAATAGTTTTATATAATTAGTTTATTAATTAATATATATTGTTTTCCTTAATTATAATTAACCCTAACTTTATTCTCATCTGAATTATAAATAAATGATTTCCGTATAAAATAATTACCATTAAAACACATTTGATTTTCTTTTTTTTTAATCAATGTAGAATGTGTAACTTAAAAATTAACAGATAAGTGCTCCGACTCCGAGGACAAGAAATGAAAACCAATGCGATACGATAAATCTCTAAAAGATGGAACACACAGACTGTTTTTAAATGGGGTTGGATAAATATGTTTTGCTTTTAAAACAGTGTGTGTGTGTGTGTGTGTGTGTGGGTTACAGTTGTAGGTTACAGTTTGACAAGAGTTTAGAGTGTGACAAAAGCACAATGTTGTGTTTTATTGCGAGTGTACACAAATATAAGTAAACACTTTGCAGTTTGAATCATGTCCTGTATGAACAAAATGACGGAGTATGTTTTTATGTTTCCACTGTTCTATCGCGCCCGCGTCTCTCTCTCACACACACACACACAGTTCGATCGCGCCCGCGCATCTCTCTCTCTCTCTCTCTCTCTCTCTCACACACACACACAGTCGATCGCGCCCGCGTCTCTCTCTCACACACACATAGAGTTCGATCGCGCCCGCGTCTCTCTCTCACACACACACTCGATCACGCCCGCGGCTCTCTCTCACACACACACAGAGTTCGATCGCGTCCGCGTCTCTCTCTCACACACACACAGAGTTCGATCGCGCCTGCGCCCCTCTCTCTCTCTCGCGGGGCTGAAGCCAACTTGATGTGTTGAATGCTCAGATCACGTTATAAAAACGTATACTTAAAATAGGCTACACATTTCTGTTTTAATAAATGCTCATAGTAAATCATAGCATATTGCCTAAAACATAAGGTAGGTACAAAAATAGTCAGTGATACATTTGCGACCCATTCAAAATTAGGGTCGCAATGGCATTTCAAAAGGTCGCATATGCGACCATTTTGGTCGCAGTGTAGTTCCCTGGCTTGGGTTCAAACTGAAAAGGCTGAACGGCAGAAGTGTTCATCTCACTACTGTCAAAACTTGGCTAGCTAGCAGCTACAACCTTTACACGTCACTACCCAGAATGCATTTAGACGTAAATAACTGTGGCGGCCTACGAGTTAACGGATTTTCGTCTTTTTTTAAAATAAAATCAAAAACATTTGGAGTGTTTTTGTATCACCTTTTTATAGCTGACGCCCACGTTAATCTTATAAGGGCAACATTACGCACTAGTCGGGGTACCCTTTAACATGGAGGAAAAAGCAGCATGCATGTAAAATTATTCAGGTAGCTTGTTAAAAAAATCAGTTACACTAATTATGTGTAAGTTAAGTGTAATCACTATAAAATAATTGTAATAATTTATATAATAGATTGTTTTGGGGGAAGGGGGTTCTGTTTCAGCTAAGAGGTTTCATTTCTGTGCATCACAAATTTCTATGCCAGAAAAATTAGCTCAACACGGACCAATGTTTTATGCCCACTGGTTAGGTGAACAATTTTGGGGGGGAAAAAAGAGAAAATAGAGCATAACCCCTAGCTGAAAACATTGCATAACAGAAACATTGACATGGAGAGAAGCAAAGAAGCATGCTTGTGAAATCCAGGTTAACATATTAGAATATTCACCATAAAACAGCTTATTAAAAATGAAATAAGCATATATACACACACACACACACACACAATTCATAGAATTGATTTTTCCAAACAAAGGTTAATTATAAAGTTAATCATTTTCAGCTTCAGCCAAGAATATTCATTTCAGTGCATCACTAGTTTGCAAAGAATAAAAGACATTTCTGGGCTGAAAAAAAACTGGCTCCACTCTAGCCACAATTTTTTTTATAACTGTTGGCAAACCAGGAAAAAAAGTTAGCAAAACAACACCCGACAGATAACACAAAATTAAACAGAGGTCTAATCAACAAAGCCGTTGACACTGGAAAAGCACAATGTGGCGCCATTCAGATGAATAAGCTGCGAAAACAACTTCATCTCATTTTTATTCTTGTCATGTTTATTTTAATAGTAACATTTAAACAAATCCCGACTGAGAATTAAGTCACATAGGAAATTAAAATGATTAAAACAATGAAAACTCAAAGACTGTGATGAGCAATGTTTGTTTAAGGGCAGGTTATGCAGAAACAGAGTCAGTGACATCATCTCTCAGTGGAAATAAGGGCCGATTCTGTGATCAGCACCAGTAACGTTTCAGTGGAAAAGGAGTTTCTTTATCCAATTAGATCAGACTATGAAAAGTTCATCTGCAGTCAAAGCCAAATAAATCTAATATTTCATACTGGAATCGCACAATTGAGCGCTGAACTAAGCTGTCAGCTCCTGGCTCGTGTGTCAAAACAATCAGAGGGCCAAGCATCATTTACCCTTTCACACCATTTCAACTTACCCCAGAGCGAGTGAACGAGAGAGAGCGACTGAGAAAGAGAGTGAGGGCCTCACATGATTCAACAGTCATAGGAAGCATTAGGAAGCTTTTCATCACTGTGGACTCACTCCACCCATCCATCGACCCACTTAACTGTCCTAAAACCACTGCATCTCGCGTTACTGCTGCTCTGGAAATGAGGAAACGCTCACACACAGCGACAGCGAGTGAAACACACACACACACACACACACAGCTTAATAAGTGAGGAGCATTTCATTCAACAGCATCTGAAGGACAGATGACAGTTTCAGGCTGCCAATGTGGAAACACCTGCAGTGTAATGTGTGTGTTTTCATTCGCCTTTCTTTCCAAACACACCCAGTTCACTACAGTTAGTCGGATTGCTAAAGGACAATTGAACTAGTTAATCTGAGAGAAACCTTGTATTGTAACTGGTTTATGGCACCTGTCCACATTTTCAGTGACCTGGTGACCTTGACCATCATTTTTACCTTATAGGGGTATAGGCTATATATATGTTTTTATACACTCACCTAAAGGATTATTAGGAACACCATACTAAAACTGTGTTTGACCCCCTTTTGCCTTCAGAACTGCCTTAATTCTACGTGGCATTGATTCAACAAGGTGCTGAAAGCATTCTTTAGAAATGTTGGCCCATATTGATAGGATAGCATCTTGCAGTTGATGGCGATTTGTGGGATGCACATCCAGGGCACGAAGCTCCCGTTCCACCACTTCCCAAAGATGCTCTATTGGGTTGAGATCTGGTGACTGTGGGGGCCATTTTAGTACAGTGAACTCATGGTCATGTTCAAGAGACCAATTTGAAATGATTCGAGCTTTATGACATGGTGCATTATCCTGCTGGAAGTAGCCATCAGAGGATGGGTACATGGTGGCCACAAAGGGATGGACATGGTCAGAAACAATGCTCAGGTAGGCCGTGGCATTTAAACGATGCCCAATTGGCACTAAGGGGCCTAAAGTGTGCCAAGAAAACATCCTCACACCATTACACCACCACCACCAGCCTGCACAGTGGTAACAAGGCATGATGGATCCATGTTCTCATTCTGTTTACACCAAATTCTGACTCTACCATCTGAATGTCTCAACAGAAATCGAGACTCATCAGACCAGGCAACATTTTTCCAGTCTTCAACTGTCCAATTTTGGTGAGCTCTTGCAAATTGTAGCCTCTTTTTCCTATTTGTAGTGGAGATGAGTGGTACCCGGTGGGGTCTTCTGCTGTTGTAGCCCATCCGCCTCAAGGTTGTGCGTGTTGTGGCTTCACAAATGCTTTGCTGCATACCTCGGTTGTAACGAGTGGTTATTTCAGTCAAAGTTGCTCTTCTATCAGCTTGAATCAGTCGGCCCATTCTCCTCTGACCTCTAGCATCAACAAGGCATTTTCACCCACAGGACTGCCGCATACTGGATGTTTTTCCCTTTTCACACCATTCTTTGTAAACCCTAGAAATGGTTGTGCGTGAAAATCCCAGTAACTGAGCAGATTGTGAAATACTCAGACCGGCCCGTCTGGCACCAACAACCATGCCACGCTCAAAATTGCTTAAATCACCTTTCTTTCCCATTCTGACATTCAGTTTGGAGTTCAGGAGATTGTCTTGACCAGGACCACACCCCTAAATGCATTGAAGCGACTGCCATGTGATTGGTTGATTAGATAATTGCATTAATGAGAAATTGAACAAGTGTTCCTAATAATCCTTTAGGTGAGTGTATATATATATATATATATATATATATATATAAACAACACACACACAAATATTTAAGTAGGAAGACTGCTTTAGCTTGAATTAGCTTGCTGCTTCGATTCCCAGATTGGTAGAGATTTCTTTGCAGAATCATGGGTAATGTAGTTTCTCGACAGGACTTCTGCTGTTAAACATGATTATTTTGAAAATAAGTTTAAATAATGCAGGATGGTGGCGTTTCAACAAATGCATAAACCATCATAAGCACAATCAAATTAAAAATATAAAACTACCCATTTAAAACCGTTACATATGTTAATATTATACATAAAAACAATATATTTAGTTTATAAAAAAATATGCTTATATTAAGTATTTTAGTCAAACTCGATTACGTCGTATACAGTGCTTCATGGGAGTGGGCGGAGCCAACAAAATTGTTTCGACTTTCTGATTGGTGGAATTTTCTGTACAGTGTCATGGGTAATGTAGTTCTTCACCATGAATTCTGCTGTTAAATTATTTAAAAAATAAGTTGAAATAGTGCGGGTTGACGGCTTCAAATAGCAAATACTATAGATCAACAACTTTGCAACTCACAGTAGGTCTAAGTTTGAAGGTTTTTAAGTTAGAATATCAATTTCCCTAAGAAGTCTTTACTTCTGGAATCCAACTGTTGCACTCTATTGTGACTGATGCATCACCATGGAATTTAAATGCGGAAGTTCTAAAAATCAGGTTTAAAATTCTAAACGGTTAAACGTCAACTTATGTTTATCCCTCTAGGGACACTAAACTGAATGATTAAAATCACTTCCGTCTACCACTGATCAAACAAGCAGACATTTCCAACCAGAACTCACGCCACTGGTCAAGTCAGTGTTGCTATGACCCATCTAACATCTACACAACACAAACAGATGCGCACACACACACACACACACACACACAATCTGCACCTTCGTAAAGAGCACGCCACAGTTGAATAAGTGACCTTTGCAACTTTCCCCTCTTTACATCTCACCACATCGCTTCATTTATTTCCCACTTCAGTCAGAAATGCCCCAGAAAAAAAGTCAGATTGCACCTCTAAAACAAGTACACTTAAATAACATCACAAAAAGGTTATTCCATTCAGTCAGATGCACTACCGTTCCGACTAACCTCTAATGCTCTTAGGAGTGCATGTTATTTCAACGCATTCCCCCTTTAATTTGCAACACAAGGCATGAGCGAGACACGGGGAGGGAGCTCATCCTCCTCCTCTTGTACTGTTGCCCAATCTGTGGCCTGTTAGGCAGTAGGCGGAAACTAATGACCATCTTCATGAGCATGAGCGTCTTCATGAGCTGTTTATTTTGCAGCATTCCCCAAGACGCTGCAACAGCTGCCAAGCAAAAGCCAAAAGAGATCGGTCTTTAGCCAGCGACACAACAAGAACAGCCTTTCAACGGCCAGTGCTTCACACACCGCTCCAGGTGTAGATCACAGGTCATCTCCTTCAACACCTCGATTATTTGCCTCTGTTCCTCATCTTCCTTTTCCAAGACCATTGGAGAAAGACAAAGGGTTCATTAGTAGAGCTCCAGAAGAAACATGTGTCCATAGAAACATTCATTTTTAGTGAAAATGCAAAAACTGTTCAGGATGATATAAGCTTCTGTAGTCGGTATGATTTCATTAAAAAAAAAATCCAGTTGCAGATTTTCACCAGTTATATACACTGAACTAAACATTTAAATAGGCAAATGCTTAAGAGTCTATGATTGGATCATTATTAAGATTAAGATGTTTCTAGCATGCTATACGTTTGGCAACAGTTTTTCTAACCCTAATTGTGTGGCTTTTAATTTCTTAAACAACCATGTGGGAAGACACATCATGGCCATATTCATATTTTCACATATGAAATTTTCACAAATTCATTGAAAGTCATTGTGATGTGCTGGAGGAGACTTTACAGAGTGCTGGACTCTTGCATTATCAATACAAGATCTTGACCAAAAACTGATGCACCTCTTGATGGATAAAACATCACATAACATTTATTTCCATCAAAAGATGCATACATTTTTGGTCAAGATCTTGTATAAGGTGCAAATTCATGTGTGAAAATGATTCTTCAAACTCCCCCCCAAACAATCTTTCACAATTTGAGCCTGATGAATCTTGGCTTTATCAACCTGGAATATGGCCATGATGTGTCTTCCTACATGGTTGTTTAAGAAATTAAAAGCTACACACTACATCAATTAGGGTTAGTCTGTTGCCAAACATATAACTACTAAAAAACATAATAATCACAGCAACAATGATCCATTAATAGACTCTTAAATAGTTAGCCTACATATTTACATCCAAACAGTGAGTTTTTGTTGGCCGGGCAGTTTATAATAACAACATATATTATACAATATATTTAGATGTACACAAGTATATTTTATGCATACAAATAAATATTAGTGGTAACAGTTTTCTACAGAGTCAATGGTTTTAAAGATATTTTAATGCATCTTGGAAATGCAATGGTTAGTTTTTCTCAAAGAATGTATTAATTCCTTGCAGGGGAAAAATGCCAATTGGAAAAAAGTGGGCGCTAACGGTTGCGCTCTTTTGGGATTAAAAAGAGTTGCGAATTGTTTGCACGGCGACCACAGCAAAAGCCTGCATCCCAGCGTCCACTGGCTAGCCATGCTATTCCTGGGTGACACAGAAAAAGCATCCACACACACTGCAGTGCTTTTTAAGGAATTCTGACAGACTTAAGCTAATGGATCAAATACCACAAGCCACTTGCTGCTTCTGAGCGTCGCTCCTTCTCGAATCCCTTAGCGACTTTGTCCCAGTATAATGAATGACCCCATATCACTCTTAATCTCTGGCCATCCGCCATTTGCCGCTGCAGTAACATGAGCGAGTTCCTCACAACGCCACTGGTCAGAGTTTCTCCCATTGCATGTCTTAGATCAGTATGAAGATCCACAGTCTCATTTCAAGTGCGTGAGCAACAGTTTTGGGCCTCCAGGTATCGTCAGCGCAGTAGTAAAGGGGTCCAGGGAGTCTGTGTGCTCACGGTAATCCACAGAGAGGATGACAAAAAGGTGCATTCAAGCAAAAGACGATGCACATGACTCAGTCTTCAGATTTTTCCGGCGTTGAGATTGCAGCTAGATCATCGGAGGGTATGGCGTGTCCCAGGTGTGTTGGCCTAAGTAAAGCAGACAGTGATGCAGCGTCCACATGCCTCAGTGGAGCAGGAAAGGTCCAGAAAGGGTTAGGTTGTCAATCCTGACGTGATGAGATGCATCTCGTGAGTTTTAGCTCAAATCCTTGTGTTAAATCAGCCTCCAACTGCCTTAAAAAGCTCAGCCCTGGACTGGGTTGGGAACAAAACTACAAAGCACACACCATGCATACAAATTTTACATCAAGTAGGAAGCAGTTTAACAGACCATAGTGGTGAAAATAATGTCCTTGCTAAAAAAAAAAATGCACATATATTCATTCATTCATTCCAGAGCGCCAAAGACGACACAAGAAGGGCTGTGCTTAAAGATCTTCTCACATGCTTCGCTGAAATGCAATGTAAACCGTTCAGATGCAAGTTCAATTCAGCGATAAAGTAAAACCCTATTCAGATGCACCATTTTTTCACCATAAATAAATTTGCATGATATGCTACGGATAATGCAAGATACTGCGCTAAAATAATACTGTTCGGTCATATTAAGGCACCGATGACGAAGAAAATAAAGTAATTTTATTATTTTATATGAGTCAAGTTCAACCAATATAGAACTTCCAACAACCAATGCATATTAAAATATTACATATCGATGCATATTTGCATGTTAAAATGTCATGGCCGCAAATGAAGTGTAAACAAAAACCCCTGAAATTAACACTTATTGCACACGCTATTTTCCTTAAAAACCACAAAAAACGGCACAAGCTAACGGTATTGATCTGATACTATGAAAATCATTGATGTGAATAATCTCAAAATAGCCAAATATGATACCAATAAACAACCAGGCTCATTTTTAACACATTCACCTATTAAAATAGTCTTGAAAAAGACACATTCACTACTAATTTTAAAAAAGCCCATTACGGTCTAAAAATAACATATCGATCAGCTCCTCTCCAGCCAAGACACGCATCCAATCAAACACACCACGACCGGCTAAGCGAAAAGCAGAACATGAAAACCACATGAAGGGCGCAACAGTTTTGTCCCAAACATGCAGTAGACAAGAGCTGTACAAACAAGGGTTAATATGATTCACAGGGTGGAAAACCAACAAGTTGAGCCTGTTCAACCAACAGAGCATTGAATCACACGGGCCTGTCAAGCCCTCCGTCACCCTCACAGTAATTACTTTTCTTTTTTTTTAAACAGGGTGGGAAAGAGCTTGTGTATGCCTTCAGTGTGCGAGCAAAAGCATTTATGGAAACGCTATGGTATGAGTGTGTTTGTGTGTGTGTGAGTGAGTGTGTGAGAGAGAGGGGGCGGCGATCTGAAATCACGGCTGCTGTCAAACAAGCAAGAGAGAGCAAAATATCCTCCTTCCGCCAGGAGCTGAACCTCCAACTCACTTGATAAAGCAACGGGCTCCTTCGAACGTATATCCTTCCTCCCATCCGGTGGGTAAATCTGAAAAGGAGAAACACGGGGACAATGAGTTTTGCATGCAAAAAGCATCTTTCAAGAGTGAGTGGCTGCAGCGGGCAGCACATCTCTCAATGATCTGCAGTGCTTTTCAATGCCCACAAGCATTGCTGTGTTCCTAATGCATCTGTGTACTGCAGTTCAACATGTAACTGTGGATCATTCACCTTGCATTGTGACAAAGAAACTGTTAATGCTTTAATAAATCAAACATTAGGGATTTCAGGCTTATGGAAGTTTCAAAATAAGAGTGTTATGAGCAACATGCGTGCTGTCAGATGATCTAGTGCAATATAAATGACAGCTGTCAATCAAACGGACCGCGCGGGGGAAAAAATGACCACGCAACCCTTCAGATATGTAAATAACCAAATGCGAGTTGTCAAATACTACGCGTTCAGGTGTACTGCATGCATGCAACGCGACGCAAACGCGCTGACATTGTTCGCGTCGCGTTCTGCCACAGCTGCGGATCTGCAGCTGCATTGATTGCATTTCTCCGCGCTATTCTCACGCGCTGATTTTCCCCAATGATAAAACGCAGTTAAAAGCCTCTTACCTGGAGTTTTTCTGTGCCCTGTAATGACGGCTTCTCCCGTGACTGGATGCAGCCAGGTTGTGCTCTTCGCTTCTTCACTGTTGGGTGAGGAAAAAGGGGAAGAGAAGGTGAAAATTAAACAACCGACACGAGAGGCATTCGAGACGAAACGAGCCCCAACTTTTCACCCCGCGGATATTTACTTGATAAAGAACACGCGTCCGTCCCGGGTCACGCCGTAACTCCATGAGGAAGGCAGGCACGACACCCAGTCCGGGTTCAGGTCCGCCGCCATGTCTGAGCACTGAGAAGCGCTCGAGCTCGGAAACTCGGGATTCCTTAGCAACGGTGTCCAGGGCGCAGGCGGGAGAAGCGAGAGAGCCTCGGAGGGGGCGGGGTTTACGCGCGGACCAATCACATGACGCGATGACGCGATTCATTTATTTAGTATTCGAATTACATTCTTTGTTTTTGTTTTGTGTTCATTGAATATTATAAAAATCCACGCGAATTTTAAAGTTGTAGGCTATTTGTTGTAGTACTTTATGAAAACGTTTTTATTATTATTAATATTATTAGAAAATAAAATAAAAACATCAAACTGTAAAATAAAAATTTAAGAACGTAGAGTTTAAGTATGCATTATGTTTCTTATTATTACTACATTGATCAAAATAAAGTTAAGGTTAACAATTAATAAATAATATTGTTTTTGCCTGAAGATATGTTATTAAACATCATAAATAAAAAATATTGGGAAAAACTATGATGCATTCAATATCAAATCTGACCGTTTGTAAACATCTGTTGTTGCTCTGTCATAAATGAGGAACATTTTGAGAATTTTCACTTGTAAATAAAATATGTTGCCATTAAAATCATATAAATTGATAATAATTAAATAAATAATCAAATAAAATTAATATAAATATTTAAATAAAAAAATTAAAATAGTCAAATAAAACAAACTTAAAGCAGGATTTCATTGGGGTAAAACTTAATATTTAAAGAAAATAACATTGAAAGGAAAATATGATCTGTCACTTTCAAACATTGCATAAATATCTTTATGTGTAATATTTTAATCTGGCTTTATTTTGTGGGGTAAATAAATCAACTTTATTTATATATCACATTTAAAAACAACAGAATAGTTTACAGAATACATGAAATACAAAAACACAGTCATGACATTATAATTAGTGCTGATTAATCAAACCCAACATAAATGTTTGTATTTATATACATACACACACTTGTTATA
Organism: Tiaroga cobitis; assembly: GCA_030578255.1. NCBI lineage: Eukaryota > Metazoa > Chordata > Actinopteri > Cypriniformes > Leuciscidae > Tiaroga > Tiaroga cobitis. The sequence continues at coordinate 41,048,879 of CM060594.1, forward strand.
TATTTACAAACTTTTAAATGTTAGATGCGATAGAAGAATCGATTTGACAGCACTAATACATTATTGTTTTTGTTTTTTTCTTAACCGTACATTCAGTATTATTCACAGCAGTTTAGCGTCACATCTTCACAGGTTTGAATAATGTGCTGAACTCAAGCTGTGCGGACTGTGTTAACCCAAACATAGCAGTTCTTACCGTTCAGAGTGTCTCTCTCAGGTCGGTCTTCATACGAGTGTCATCATGTAGTCTTCTACACAGCTCGATTAGTGGGTAGATCTCCTCTGACCCTCATCTGAACTCAAACTTTATACTGAACCGTGTGTCCAGACACTGAACGACCTTTTAGTGGTTCCCTCGTCTCTAAACCAGCTATAAATCCACCCAATTAGTAATCCAGTCTGTCCAAAGGGGCTTAAAACAGATTAGTGCTGGTGTCTAGAAGACTAGAGATCCGTCGGGTGCAGGTTGTTCTTCCGTTATTTTACGGTTAAAACAGCTAAGTTATTAATATAGATGTTTGCATTTTTTGTGTGCAAAAGCTATATGGGTGTTTCCAGGGTGTTGCTATGCAGTTCCTAAAATGTTCAGAGTGGATTCGAGTATATGATCTGTGGGATTTTTCTCTCATTTGATCATGAAAATCATAAATATAATCATTTAGAAAAGCAATAGCACACCTCACCCTCACATTAGTGCAATAAATAGTGATGCATGCCAGTATTATTTTGGTATCATTACTTTTAAATTAGTTCAAATATTAATAATTTGGTATTAGTTGATTACACACACACACAAACACACACACACACACACACACATATATATGTGTGTGTGTGTGTGTGTGTGTGCATATCACACATATCTATTTACAAACTTTTGTTAGTTAATCATGATTACATGATTTGACAGCACTAATATATAATAATTTATAATAAATACATATTTAGCTATAATAGGCTCCTGCAATAACCCATACCATTACATTTACATTTATTTCAATGCAAGTAACGAAAAAGGTTTTGGCTTCTGGAAACATCTACTTATTTTAGATAAGAACTGTGCATGACATTAGCATCAACTTCTATGTGAAAGGCCATCATGATAAGCGGACCTGAATTGAAATGTAAGCCGGTGCACCGTCTCTCTCTCGGCTCTTTTTCTCCTTGAGTGTGTGTGTCGCACACATAATTAGTGGCGGTTCAGCAGGCGTACGGTGAAGTCAGGATCCGCTGCTGTCAGCCGGTTTGAAGTGTATTCCTGAGCGAGGTTCTGCGAGCCGCACCGCATCCTCCCCGGCACGTCAGAGATACTCAAGATTGGCATCAAACTTCCACATGTTCTGCAGCTCTTTCCCACTGTTATTAAATGGGCGACGGCTTCTCATGATGAATATTGATGAGGCTTTCTTACGACTGAAGCCTGTCTGAGATGAGCTACATCCCCTAATGGCATCACTTTAGCGTTTCATACGACTGCTAAACTCGAATTTAGTTCTGATAATGTACCTGCACATATACATCACTCACAAGTGGTGTTTTCTTAAGGATGTGACTGCTTTACTCTGCTCTGATTGGTCAGATGACCCAGTCTGTTGTGATTGGTCTACTCTGCTCTGATTGGTCAGATGGCCCAGTCTGTTGTGATTGGTCTACTCTGCTCTGATTGGTCAGATGACCCAGTCTGTTGTGATTGGTCTACTCTGCTCTGATTGGTCAGATGGCCCAGTCTGTTGTGATTGGTCTACTCTGCTCTGATTGGTCAGATGGCCCAGTCTGTTGTGATTGGTCTACTCTGCTCTGATTGGTCAGATGGCCCAGTGTGTTTTGACACTCTGATCTTTGAAACTTTGCAGACCTTTTAAATTCACAAACACCTAGATTACACACTGCATGAACTAAATATCCGAAAAGCATAATAGAGGCACTTTAATTGCCTTTAATTGCACTTTAAAGCATGTGACTTGTATTTGACACGTGCTGTTTCCACTTGTCTGTCTAATTGTTCTGTGTGTCTCACTTGAGTCTCATTGCATTAGCTTACAGTAATGAGCCATTGTGTTGATTCTTCACAATCCATTGACTAAAGCTGATGAGTGTTTCAACTCTAGACTAGTACAACTGCAGAGGATCCATCTATCTTTCCCTCTAAAAACTCATTTATTCTGTGTCGGTTTCTGGTATTTCCACTGCGTTTGAGTCACATCATATTTATCATAAAAAACCTCTCCTAACAGCTACAAAACTGATGGCTGTTTGTATTTTACGCCGCGCAGCCACTTGTTACGTGTGTGATATGCTCTCCGAGCCTGTCTGGTAGTGAACCTCTTCAGATACAGATATGTGAAATCACTACCACCTGCCAGCCGGCCCGTTATCGTGTCTGTTAACGTCTCTTCTGGGTAGAAATCATGTTTTTACTTAAGCCTTTCTGAGCATTGAAGAATCTTTTAACTGCACAGAAAGTTGTTTTTCTATCGCAAAAACTTGAAAAGTTAATGTCTGCCTCATGTTTTTTTTTTTTTTTTTG